>VZZY01011055.1:339856-402938 GCA_013400335.1 Eurystomus gularis | reverse complement strand
CTGGACATTGAGCCGTTCACCATTAATCTCTGGATGTGACCGTCCAGCCAGTTCTTTATCCACTGCACAGTCCACCCATTGAACCCATAATTCTCCAACTTTGAGATAAAGATGTTGTGGGGGACTGTGTCAAAGGCCTTGCATAAGTCCAGATAGATGACATGATCCCGGGCACCCTGCTCTGTGTGACCCTGCTTTGGCAGGGGGGTTGGACGAGATGATCCCCAGAGGTCCCTTCCAACCCCCATCATTCTGTGATCTGGAGACACAGACAAGCCTCCATTTGCTGATGCTTTAGAGTACTCCACTTTGTGAGCTGAACTACACCCATTTCACATACATGCTGTAGGTAAAATTAGCTTGCTTGTATGTTTTGCATGTGTACATCAAAGCGAGAATAGGTATATCGGTGTTTGAAGAACACCGAGCTCCAGGTATAGCCTCTTGTTAGGATATGGAGTAAAATTAAACTTCATTACTCCCAATTACCACATATCTTGGTATCTGTGCACACAATAACTTCACACCTGTGACCAACCCCTTGCAGACAGAATTTCTGCGTTTGCTGTCTTTAACAGGGATGCTATTCATTCTGCGTTGATGAATCTGCTTCTCCTGTCTAGTTTTGATTAGGTAGGCTTTTTAGTAAATACATTTACTACCTCTACGATCACATACCATGATTTCTAAAAGCAGTAGATGTTTTTAGAAACTACACTTATCCATGTGTGATCTGAGGATACATCTGTTTTGATACCTGTGAAGTTCTCTAAGGATGCTCAAGATACCCCACTCAACAAAACACCACATCAACCCCCTTCCTCTTGCTCAAATTCAGTTCTTTGTACACTTTGATAAGGAGAAATACGCTTTTATTCTTAGGAGAGTCTTAATATCTACAGTGTCACCCTAAAGATCTTCCTCCACTCCAGCACTGAGAAACTACAGACGTGTTAATGTCACCTCCGGTCTCCCCGTGACAGAGTTCTTTGTTGATTAGATAAATAGTCCTCAGATAGCTGATTAAAAAATGATGTAGCCGTTAGGTTGTGTGTCCAAGCCTTGTCAGCCATGTTGGATGTTAAAGTGTGCATGAATTACATCCCTGGAGTGTGCTGAACAGTGCTGATTAAATGAGGCACGCCACAGCCCTCAGCATCAATTATCAGAAATAATAGGATCTTTTCACCTACGCTGGAGGAAGGGGGCTGGGGCTGGAGTCGGCGCGCCACTCGCTTCACAGAACATCTCATCATCGTCGTCTGCACAAAATAAATAACACCGTCCATTCACCTACGGACGTTTGTTTGTTTATTCTTATTGTGCAACAATTAAAGACCGAGAAGATATATGAGGAAAAACCTGCTCCCATAGCATAGGCCAGGGGAACATTTTTCATTAAATACCTCTGTAACATCTATCTAGAAAAACAGGAGTATATAAGACCTGGATGAGAGGCAAACTTGAATATCAGAGGGGCATTTAAGGATAAACTCTGGGACCATCTAGTTGCCACCTCACTGGGGAGAGGATTCTGCCCTCCAGCCCTCCCCTTGCTCCTTTTCAAATCACTCATCATGCCTGGTTTCCTCGGGGCTGTAAAATGGCAGGTTGGGGATTTTCCTTTCAACAGCTATTTGCTCAACAGGACCATGCTCTTCCATAACAGGCTTGAAATTATTTCATTAAGGTGCAGCCCATGAGCTTTGTACACCATGTAAACTTGTTTCTGTGACTGTGAAGGGGCTTGACACTGTTTTACCCTATGTGGCAGCAGCGAGGACAAAAATTCCTCAAAAAGGGTTAAAAAAAAAAGACGACATATCTAATATATGACATAAGCTGGATATATGGTGTTTCTAAATCTGACCAACAGAAAATGTTAAAATAAATGTTATTTACATAACGAAAATTAAGAGTCTCATAAATACGCACACTTCTTCTCTATAATTCCTATGAAATGTATAGAGCTTATCTGTTAGACCAGATTTCCAAAGAAAAACACCTTCAAACACTTGAATGTGACTCTAAACTTTCCAGTTATTTTGGTTTAATGCATTGGTGCTAATAGGACATATATTCCGACAGACCAAAAAACCAGACCTGAAATATAAAAGATTTAATCGCTGTCAGTTATTCCATACAGTAACAGCCCTTATTACATCCTTTTTGGACACCAGAATACTCAGAAAAACAAGCTGCTGGGCATCAAAGGAAATGACTAGATGATCCTAAAGGTCTTTTCCAACCTAAATGATTCTATGACTTAAAAGTGCTGGGTTAAAAAAGCTGCCCAGCCCAAACTCAAGTAAAACTGTGTCTGAAACAAAAAAATCTCTCCTCTCTGAAACAGAAATCCTTTCCAGTGCTCAAGTTTAATCCCACAAAACACTCTAAAAGTAATACTTCAAATCACATTAATAGTTAATTACGTTTGGCTTAGATTCAGCTTTGAACATTACAAATGAAGGAAAAAAAAATGAAAACACATTCATACTTCTACTTGTGACAAGGAAAAAAGTTACTTTAATTAAACATTTCTAAAAAATGCTTTTAATTCCTTTTTTTTCCCCCCCTTGTAAGATTTCTCCATTGAAACTCTTGCAGTAGGTGAAGGACCCACTAAACTATTTCAGTGCATTTCCAATACGCTATAAACATACAAGATCCAAATCGACAAAAGTAAATGCTAATTGGAAACATTTTTCTCAGTTTTTCATTATCTGAAGCAGAAAATTATGGGTCTTTTATACACACACAAAAATCCTTTTCAACCACCTAGAAAAATTGTCTTTTAATAAAAGCTTTAAATTATACTATCATATTTCAAAGGCAACGAACAGTTAAAGCAGCTAATCAAAGGTATAATTATTTAATGACTACTACTCATGCTATCTAACAGGGCCGTAATTGCTTGGCTGTGATCACTAGACCACCAGCTTCAATACTGGAAAACAAGTACTTTGCTTGTAGCATTTGATCGACCAGTTTCTAAGGTTAGTTTCTCCAATTGGGCTGACTTCACAAGGCTAGCTGAGTTATTATGGAATTAGAGAATCAGTCTGTCACCCTGCCTCCGCTTTTTTTTTATGCATTTGTACTAAAAAACCCCAACAAACTGCAGAGAAAAACAAAGTATTTCCCCGGCAAAATGCGATCTGTCAAAACCATCATTGATTTTTTTCGCTTTTAATGCCACATGACAGTTTTCTGTAAACCCCAAGTGACCCTGCTCTAGTAATTCCAATGTAAAAAACACCCCAAATGTGTTTACTGAAAATGATATTTTTATCTTAATTGCATTTTACTATTTATTGTCCATATTAATCTACTCCAGATAGGTGGAGCAGCATGTAAACAAGACCTTCTGACTGATCCACTGTTCATATAATCTCTTTTACAACGGGAAATATGAGAAAAATAACCTAGCAGCACCATATATTAATTACCAGAGTTATCCAGAAGCAAGTGCACTGTACATGTTGGCTTAGTTTTGGTTTAGTAATAAAGCACTTGTGGAAAAAGCTGCTCATGTCATTATATCTTAGCATCAAATGCTAAACATGAACTATCACTATTACGCTTCTTTTGAGGTAGTACTTTTTTTTTTTTTTTTTTAGCTACACAATTAGATTTGCTACAAGATATTGGGCCCTCTGGAATTTCAAAGATATTTGAATTCCTCTCCAATTATCTAGTCAACATCTTGATTTCAAGATCAGTCGCATGCTTGTAATTAGTATGACCAGAGCTCAAGTGACACCACCACCTGGGATGCCACTCTCAAAACCAGACATCACCTTTCTCGACTTGGCAACCTGCAGCCAAATAAGACTCTGGGATGAAAAGGGGACATTGACTGAGACTTGCTCATACCACTACACCTGGCCAGAGTGACATTTGTGACAAACAAGCCTGTTAGATGTGACATCAAAAACACTTGGCTTTTGAGAACCTTATTGGCAAGGCTACCATTATATAGTGTAAAATGCACCATTCCTAAAACCAACCTGATGTATTTTGAAGGAGAGCAGGAAAAAGCATCGCGTGGGATGGCTGAAGAGGAAACAGAGCATGGGGGAAGCCTCTGGGACTCAAAGGAGAGGAAGACTAGAGAAGCCAGAGGGGGACATATAGGGACACATGTTATATGCCACCAGCCTACCTTCTTTCTGCTGTTTAGACTCAGTGGAAAGAGACGCTTCCTTGCTAACCCCACAGAGAGCCACTACTTTCATGGCATGATGGATTTACTCTTGTTTTGGACCACCAGTTCCATGTATGGGTAGGGAGACAACAATCTTGCCTGTTATAGGCTGATAAACAAGGAACATTTAAATCCATTAACCAAAGATGCGTTGATCTGCACCCTTCTCCCTCTGCACAAAAAGTGGCCACATTTTGTTGATCGCATGAGCAATTACTGTCAAGAAAACAGTTACAAAACAACAGAAAGAGCTCCTTCTACTCAAAGGAGGTACATTCTTTTAAAAGACATACTCAGTGCAGGCATCTTGGAATTTGCCAAGTATTTGGCCATTGCTTCTTCACAAAATTTCTTTTCCAATGTATATTAGGTGTCAGAGTGGAAATACTGCAAACTAAAAATAAAATATAGTGCAATAAAGTAGGACCACTGGGCTGAATTAAAGCCAAAAAGAGAGTGTTTGTTTTCTCATGTGGTAGAAAACCCTTAACTTGTTTGAAGATAAAAAGTATTTATGTAGCAAGTAGGATGGGAAGGTGCTTTCTGCATGAACAAAGTGCTTCACAGCAACTTCTGTCGAGGTATCTCACAAGAAACAAACCAAAGCTGAGCCAGGATGCAGGCTGCAGGGAATCGCAACATTGCTATAATTCTTACAGTTCTCATTTCCTTGATATTTTTTGTAGATACAGATGATGAAGAGTTAGATTTTTCCAAAGACCTGGGGATACTGCTTGGGTTTATTTTGTTCGCATTTAATAGAATTATCTTAGAATTATAACGGAGACTTCCCACCACCCTCATGGTTATCAAAGAAGGCATGGAAGTTGTCTACAGAAGTCTTTCAAGACAGCACAAAGCAAGATCAGGCATTACAGTCCCTTTATTAGCTCCATCTTTTACTTATTCTGAAATGTCAAACAATTATATAATTGAATAGGAACCAGAATTTCCATTAGCACCATCTCCCATTTTTCTCCCATTTAATCTGTACCATCCACACTACTGTAAAAGGTAAGCTGACACCACGCAAATGAACGCTGGAGTGAAAAGCACAGACGCCTAAGATTTCACAAGCAGTTTCCTCTTCTGCAAAAGTAGTTGTTGTCCCTATCAACTCCTAAAGATTGTTAGACAGCAAAACTAAAGCACAGGCAAGATAACTTCACTGGAGGATGCAAACCTTGCCCAACAACATGAGCCAGTTCAAGAACACCTTGTGCTACTCCATTTTAGAAGAGGCTATCCATAAGGCATCTTAGAAACGAACTCATTTGAAGTGTTCCACCCTTTCACAAAATCCCACCCCAAGATCCAGCCTCATCAGCTGTTTGCCCTCCAGCATGGTAGGCAGTGTGACAGGCAGGTCTGAGGAGCATGCATGCACAAACCTCTTTTGTTTGTTCTCGGGGAATCACGTCCATATGTGAGCAGACACAGCACTGCTTTCCACAGGAGTGATGTATAACATGAATTCTTTGTTAATTTTCATCACGTGTAAAAATAAGCACGAGCCAACCTGCCAGTATTAGGTCTTTAACAGTTTAGCACGTTACTCTGCCTGTGGTGCAACTTTCCATGTTAGTACACGGATTGCTCACTAGAGGAATTCTAGTTGGAGAGATTTATTGTGTCAAGGTCTTCTCCTACAAACTACTAAGCCATCTGTAATGATTATTCCTCTATAAACCTGAACGCTCATGCTAAACCACGAAGGTCATCACCTCCCCTTCTGCCTGACCTTCTACATCAGCCTGCACCAACAGAGAAGATGACTTTCAGTTCCTGCCCTTGGCTTCATTAGAAAACCTACATAGCAAGGAGGACAACTTGAGGTACAGAGGGTTTGTTGAAGATATGAATTAGGCAGAAGTTCCTGTCTAGCAGCACACCCACAATACCTGCACTGAGGTGTGCTAGCATTAAATCTATTAATTTACATTTTAGGACTTCCCAAAGCCTGCAAAATTAAATAGCTAGCTCAAAGCGGACAATAGGACAAAGAAGCAGGGCCCTTTCATAGTAGTTTATAGATGGGCTACCTTAACTTCACAAACTCACTGCTCAACCAATGGTTTCTACAGTGACCTACAATGGAGCCTGAAGGTCTCCATCTCTTTGGGCAGGGAGTTTTAATGCAGGTTTCTTCCTAGGGAGAAAGTAAGAATTAAGACTCTTTCATTTTAAACTTCTGATAGGAATAGGAAAATTATTTTCAATGGCAGATTCAACATTATGTCTCTTTTCCACAGATTGCATCTGCACAGAGAGATTATGGAGTCTCCTTCTCTGGAGAGATTCCAAACCCGCCTGGACATGATCCTGTGCAACCTGCTCTGGGTGACCCTGCTTTAGCAGGTGGGTTGGACAAGATGATCTCCAGAGGTCCCTTCCAACCCCTTCCATGCTGTGACTCTGTGACTTCAAAGGGCTTCACATGCAGGAAGATCCTGTTACCTATGTTGGTATTGGATGGGGCTCCTCAGATTTATTGAAAGTCGTTCATTTGAACATAACCAGTGAAAAATGTAAATATCATAACTTGAAGACATTTTGGAAGAGCATCTGATCCAGCATCCGCCCAGATACCATTCTGAACAAATCCAACAGGATCAGGGTTAACTTCTGCAGCTGCTCTTACATGAAGGTTATCATTCCTGTAATTTGACTTTTTTTCAAAAGCTATGGTTGCAGAAAATCCCTGGGGAGACGATGTGATTAGCTTTAGAATGAAGAAGTTGGAAAAAAAGGAGAATGCAATTTTGTATTTGCATATTCGAAACACCACACGTTTCGTCAGGGTACACACAAACACCACACGGCTCTGTGATAAAGCCAAAGCAGGAGGCTCAGCAAATTAAGAGACTCCCGTCTAAGCTGTGCTGCCTTTCATCTTTCAGTAAACCACCAACAACTGCATCTTGCCTGGAAAGATAAATATTAAATCTTGCTTTTACATCAGATGCTAGTGTCAGAGGCTTCCTCACTAGCCAAAGCTCCGAGTTGTTAACTATTAAATGGCTAAATGACAATGGCTGTTACTAATCGCTTATTGAATAATGGAAGTGACACAACTGATAAAAGGTTTCAATCCTGGAAAAAAATGATTTATAGTATTTCACTCTACTGGCACTGTTATTTGTATGACAAATGGTTGGACAGACACCAGTTAATCTCTGCACACCTCCAACTCTGATGTGGCAGCTTCTGCCAGAGCATCCAAATAATCAAGAACCGCTAACAATACAGGCACGCTGTCGCGAGGGGCTGAATGCCGGTATTTTATCAAGGCTGATCCCCAAATCAATTTACGCAATGGATTTTTTTTTTTTTCCTGGGGGAGAGAGGGAGAGCCTGGCGAGAAAGAGGAGAAGTATCATAAAACCAGGAAGCCGCAGCTTGCAGCAAGGTGGATCGGCCACGCTCCTCTAGTGCAGAAATGAAATCATCAATACAACTAAGGCATTAATGATTTCAGAAAGCTCTGTATAGTTTATAGATTTTCCTTGATGGCAAAATCCGAACTGCAGCATCATATGGAGCTGTCAAGACTGTTACGTCGTGGCATAATATCACCTCGCCTGCTGTGTGCAGCAAATCCCATTTTCCCCTCAGATGGGGGAGAGGGATGTGGCTGCTCTTGAGGCAGCAAGAGACAGGATTCCCCCCACCCCTTGAGAAATGAAGGAAGCTTTATATTTATAAGCAGTCCATCAACAGCAGCTTTATCTCATTGGCTCTATCGGTATCATCCCACATCCTGCAGAAGTCAAACCTATTTTACCAAGTGAGTCTTTCAGAAGCAGCAAATGCCGCAAGAGTGCTGAGCTCCCCGGAGTTCACCTTCTCTTGTGTTATTTCTCAACTCTGCAACCCAAATTTGCAATTTTTCTTACTAAAAGAAAATAATGCCCACTTCTATTCAATGAAGAAAAACATCCCAAGGAAAGAAGGAAACCATGCAGTGGAAAAAAAAAAAAAAGCATTCTAATTTTTCCAACTGAACAAAGATTTTTATATTTACACGATGCAGGAGGGTTAGTATGTACATCTCTATAACCCACACCTTGCAAATGATGAACTAAAACGCCAACGCAATCCCATTAGATTTAAAAGCAGGTTCACATACAGTAGCGGCAGTAAGATAACTTACTTCCTCACCTCATTTTGCTGTTAAAAAAGTTAAATTTAAAATAAACAGTGTACTACAATCCAACTAAACCACAACAAGAAACAGCTTTTACATGAATGCCAAAGGGTCAAGCAGTCCCATCACATTTAAAGGTTACCCAGCACTTGAAGTGCCCATTCAGATTACAGCCTATGCAGACACGTTCTCAGCCTGTTCTCCATTATTTGCATATATATGCCTTAACATAGCACAGCCCTTTACAAAGTTTCAGGACTAACTCAAGATATTTGGTCCTGAAAGATATTTCTGGTAATGTAGCATTAAAAATTGCTCTGCTTTTTATCGCTTGACAATTTCCTCTACGAGATTTAGACAACTCTGTTACTCTGCCAGTGGAGATTGTTTTCTGATCATATAATGTATCAGCCTTCCCGTTATTTTCCACTGGATCAATATGAGGTTAAATAATACAGAGATTCTTCAGGAACCCTTCCCTCTTTTCAGGTACAAGCATGATATCCATTTTTTTCCAGTTCTCTGAAATATTCCCACTGCTACAAGATCCCTTCAAAATTATATAACAGTTGATTAAGAAGCTCTTAAGTCACCTTCATAGTGTACTCCTGACCACAGGAAATCTGGTTGTGCAGATGATGATGATAATAATAATAATATAAATAATCAAACCCACAGTGCACATGATGTTGAGCTTTTGTGTAACTGTTTAGAAGTAGTACAAATTTAAGGTAAGGTGAATTCTTATTTTTTCAATGAGAGACAATTTCTTGTTTTTCCTTTGTGAAATTAGGGTTCATTATTACAGTCTTTTGCAATTCATATCATTGCTAGAATTTATTTTTTTGGTGATGAATTTAAGAAATGCCTCTTTCATCAACTTTATAGACCTCACATTCCATAGACCAACAATTCTTTCTAATATCTCACATTTCCTTTATCAACAATTTACATTTTTTATCTACTGATCTATATTCATTGCCATTACCTTCACTATCCTTCCCATTTACCCCTTCATAAATTGTTTTCTCCTCTTAATCATAATGCTTTGTAACAGACAAGCATCCTTTTGAGTGGAGAACTGTAGGTCTTTTGCGCTTAATCTTTCCTAAACATTTTCAGATTATTCCCACAATTACGTTTAACCTCACCTCCCACACAAATTCTCCCACCATTGTTCATGGATATAGAAAATAAGCCTGTTAAAAGCTGTGAGTTTGTGTACACACATGTATATGTATTAATGAAGAGAACTAGGAAATTAGGAATTAGGCTTGTCTTTTACAATCTCAACTTTGAGCACATGACCTATTGCCCAGGTGGAGTGGGACAAACGACATTTAATTATTTACTCTCCATCTCCCAGGCATAGCAAGGTATTAGCATGACCCTGCTGTATTCTTCTAACCCATCAATCAACTCTCTAAAAGAAAGCAGAAGCTCTCATCCTTCCACGTGGAGTTGACGTGCAGGTAGTCGCAGTAATTGATGGCACAGAAAACCTAGGACTCATAATAGTACAAGATTACTGTCAAAACACTGCACAATCAAATATAATAAAGGTTGATGGGTTAGCAGATTCCTTCTTTTATTGGCCATATCTGCATGCGCACACAAGTTCAGGACTGCTTGCTTGGTGGGCAAGATCAAATAGGTTTGATAAAGAAACTAAGCATGAGAAACCAAAAGCGAAAGGAAGGCGCTATCCTAGGAAATATAAAGCCTGCTGACGGAAGAATCAGAGCTATCGACCAGCGACTGATCTGCTGGGTTCCCTCCATGGTGATAAAACACATTTTTCCCAGGCAAGCTGTAATGCCACCAAATGGATACAAAATCCTTAAAAATGCTGTAACCAATACAGTCAGCTTTTCCTGCCTGAAATGGGAATACCCTTGATGTACTGAAAAATCAAGAGTAATTGATTGAAGCCCTCAGGTTAGTGTAACTGGTAAACAAGAGAACCCCAACCTATTGACTGATCTAATACAGACTCGTCTGGAAAGAAGTTTCACCCAAAAAGTGCAGGGGAAATAACAAAACCTTTCCTCAGAGACATACAGCTCAGATATAAATAGGGATTTAAGGTGAAATTCTCCTAGTAAATCTCTCGGCATTCCCCATAGTTCTCATTTCAGCCTAGTCCATTCCTCCCACCCCCTTGCAAAAGTGGCTGGACTTCTGACTTGTATCACCATTACAGGTGCTGCACGGTCTTTGGCAGTATGTTTTACTTGCAGATAAAACATCTCCATCTCCTCTTTCCCCAAAGCTTTTTAAGAGGTATAAAAAAAGGGGGGATAAAAAAATATATTCATTTTGCATTTGTCAATCAAAATCTCAGGCTTCAGCATACTGCATTGGTTGATGTGTTAGGACGGACCTACAATGCTCTGAAAAGTGAGAACTTGGTAGGGACTAAGAGTCAGGGGGTGACAATTCCTCGATGCTGAACGTGGTGTTGCCCTTGAAATGACAAAACCCCTCTGTACCTCGCAGGGTCTCCACGACCTACTTCGCTCCAGAAGGATAACTCGAATGAACACGAATCCTCTCCTCTTAACGTGCTGCAGAGTTAAGTTTCTTGTATATTCAACGTCCTCCTACAAGCAGGACCAAAGCACGGAACAATTTTCACAAGCAGAGCCTCAAAGAGACCAAGGCGCTGGCTCCTGCATTGCTCAGAAAATCATTTTGGATTTTATTCCAGCTCTGTTCAGGCTCTGGGGGACAGTTTATGTCAATCTTTTCTTCTTTTTTCAAAAGTATTGTAGGTTAAACTTTGGGCCTAACAACCTTGACAGCGTCCCTTTACATTTTTTAGACGAGCCATTGAGTAGCATTATGACAAATTATGGGACCTGATGATATGTAACAAGAACATCTCCTCCAGCCAAAGGCTGTGGAGGAAATAAAAAGCCTGAAAGAAGTATTTCTGGCAAAAAAAGGAAACTTTTTCCTCTTCATTAGTATAGGGAATTGCAAATGGTGAAATACTTCAATTAACCATAAAGTAGGATTTCCTACAACTGTACTTAAGACAGCATGTAGAAGACACAAATTCTTCTTTTGCTTGTGGAGCTATATAGGTGACGTGAAAATCTTTGAAAAGCACCTTATTTAGAAGCAAAGTTGCTTTTATGTAGTATTTTCTGTACTACTTTGCTATCACTCTTCATCAAGGACATAATCTGTATGAAATCAACGTTTCTATCGGAGTCAACCTTTCTCTGCCTTCATCGGCTGAAAGCAACAGTCTGCTGGCTGTGATGCCAACTAGCTGGTGGAGAAGCTGCTAGGGTATTTTGCAGGTGGAGAAGCAGCAGAGTTCATCATTAATAGATTATTTATTATTAAAGAGTTCATTATTAATAGATTATTTACAAATATTTTCTAAGTGTCATCAGCTGTTTACCTGGGAATAGCTTTTCAATAACACTCACAAAATAAAAAGAAGATGAACTAAATTGATATTTTTATGATGAAAGGCAGTAGATAATTATAGATATGGTTAAGAAAAAAAGCCAACTCCTACTTCCACTCTCCTCCATAGCTATTTTTTTTATTATGTCTGAACATAACTTGCACTCTTTAGTCAGTAACAGAGTACTGCACTTAAAACCTTTGGTATATGTCATTTTGCAGAAGCAGACCCTGATGCAGACCTGCTTGTAAGAGGCTTCAGCCATAGCTCACAATCATGCCTCTAAAAAACAGTGGAAGTCAGTAATTACAAAGCTAATTCTTACCCAAACTTTAGTCATCTTCAGAGTAAAAATCCCACCTCCCATAACAGTTCTAATGTTTAAGGTGACTGGGTAAATAATTCAACTTTACAGGTAAACATCAACTTTACAGATAAATACCCACTCTACTCGTTCACTGTTAGACACAATTTTATTTTATTTTTTTAAGGTCATAAAATCATAGAATCATTCTGGTTGGAAGAGACTTTTAAGATCATCAAGTCCAACCATTAACCCAGCACTGCCAGGTCACCACTAAACCATGGCCCTCAGCACCACAGCTACATGCCCTTTAAACCCCTATGATTCCATTTTCACACTGTTGTTATAAACATTAGGATCCTCATACCAGATTCTTTAAGTAATCTGGTGAGTATTAACTTACATTTTACCTTATTATTAAATGCGTTAAGCACATATTAAATTATGATTTATTACAATTAGCTTTGTTCTAATGCAATTAAACACCAAAGCCTCTTAAGTGTTCTGTGAAACTCAGGTAACTTGCCTGGCAAGCAAGGATTTTCTGAGAACAATTCTTCATGAATCTTTGGGGATAGTTTAAAAACCTTGACTGTGGACGATCTACAACGGACAAGCGCTTGGTTTTAGGATGAAAATGTACACATTCGTTATTTACAGAATTTCAGTGGAATCTCTCATTCAAGTCTCCAACTACAGAAATATTTTGTATTTAAGCACACTTGAACTCTCACAGCATCATTTCTAAATGTGTATTCCATTCAAAATATCGTCTTCAATCTTCATAATTACCTCTACTATTTTATATATGGTTCTACAGGTGCCTATTTAGTAAGTCAGTATGTAATTAACTGTACAGCCTGTTATGAAGTCCCATGAGCACAGCTAAACAAGGAATGTAAGAAAATCTGAGTATCTTCACATCGTACGGGGAACTCTCCAGCAACCCATTCTTGCAAAGAAGTTTGAAAGGATACGGATGCGATTGAAGAGAAAATGACAGTGGAAACAGAAGTGATGGAAATGGCCAAAAAAGCAGTTTCATGAATTTTTTGCAGTATACTGAGACTCAGAATCATAGAATGGTTTGGTTGGAAGGGACCTTAAAGATCAACTAGTTCTAACACCCTTGCCTTGGGCAGGGACACCTCTCACTAGAGCAGGTTGCTCAAAGCCCCATCCAGCCTGGCCTTGAACACATCCTGGGATGGAGCATCCACAGCTTCCCTGGACAACCTGTTCCAGCGTCTCACCATCATGACAGTGAAGAATTTATTCTTAACATCTAATCTAAATCTTCCCTTTTTCAGTTTAAAACCTTTGTCCCTTGTCCTGTCACTACAGGCTCTGGCAAAAAGTCTTTCTCCAATTTTCTTATAAGCCCCCTTTATACGTTACTTGGAGGAAGAAGGAATATTAAATCAGCACCAGCACAAGTAAAGTGAAACTTCTGCAGACATTGCTCTGGTCCAAGTGGAAGATGTACATCCAGGCTGCACCAAGGCTGGACTGGTAAAACATGTTTAGTACCTGCATGGAGGAGAGAGCTGAGGTTATCGCTACGGAGATCTGCCAGGATGGCATCTCATTGTGGGCGCACAGTAACGCACCCCAAGCTACAGGCCACAGGCCATTTCCCTTATGCAGCTGAATTACATCACACAAGATGCCAAAATGTCAACTCCACGTGCAGAGTATTTCCCCTTCGCATACTCAAGTCAATAACTTGGAGCTGAAGTTGAAATATGAAAATCAGCACGTAGAATTTCCCAGCCCATCCTACAGGTGATGGCTGATTCTTCCAGTTGGGTAAAAATTGTATTAGAAATACCCCATTCACGTTTCTCTGCCACTGCAGATGACACATGGCAAGAATGCAGTGAGCCCAACGTAACGAGTCTGGAAATGGAAAGGGTGTCTGGTAAAAAAAGTACAGTGAATATGAAGTTAATAATTTGAGAGTCAGTGGATCCCTTAACCAAAAAAGATCCAAATAAAGATCTTGCATGCGCAGCCCAGAAAGCCAACCGTACCTTAGGCTGCATCAAAAGAAGTGTGTCCAACAGGTCAAGGGAGTGATTCTCCCCCACTATTCCGCTCCTGTGGAGTACTGCATCCAGCTCTGGAGCCCTCAGCACAAGAACGACATGAAGCTGATGGACAGGGTCCAGAGGAGGGCAACAAAGATGATTAGATGGCTGGAACACCTCTCCTACGAAGACAGGCTGAGAGAGCTGAGGTTGTTCAGTCTGGAGAAGAAAAGGCTCCAGGAAGACCTTACTGCAGCCTTCCAGTATCTGAAGGGGGCCTACAAGAAAGCTGGGGAGGGACTTTTTACAAGGGCTTGTAGTAATAGGATAGGGGTAATAGGTTCAAACTAGAAGAGGGTAGATCTAGATTGGAAATTAGGATGAAATTCTTCACTGTGAGGATGAAAAGACCCTGGAACAGGTTGCCCAGGGGGGTTGTGGATGCCCCAACACTGGATGTGTTCAAGATCAGACTGGATGTGGCTTTGAGCAACCTGGTCTAGTGGAGGTGTCCCTGCCCATGGCAGGGGGGTTGGAACTGGAAGATCTTTGAGGTCTCTCCCAATCCAAACCATTTTATGATTCTGTGAGAGTACCAAGAAAAAAAGAAGTTATCACTCAATCAACACTACTGGCTGTGAGACCTCTCCAGAGACTGCCAAAATATTGAAAAAAAAAAAAAATCAGCCAGGAGCAGAAAACCATGTATTAGTCACTGGGTAAGTATGGTATGATTTCCTTCACCCTATCCACCTTTCCAAGCTCAGACTGCTGCAACATTCATGTGATAAACAGCATGTCTCACCATAAAATTTGAATTGCTTTATTTAAAAAAAAAAAAGTTATTTATAACTGACCATTCACAGCCCACTGACTGGCAGCCATCCAACCGAAAAGTAATTATGTGTGCGACAATGATGATATTAAACCCAATGTAACAGGATTGCTTCCAATTTTAAGGTTAAGTAAATCATGAGCTGTACTTTTACATATAAATATGTTGGTTAAAGTATTTGCGTTGTCTGGAAACAGGCTAGATTGCTTTGGTGCTTTGTTTACCACCACAAAGTATTACCTCGGCTGAAAAGCACTGGTAAAAAATGATAATCACAAACGAGCCACCACCACTAACAATTTTCAAATGATGATTTAAAAACTAAAATGTCCCCCCCGCCATGAAATACTCCCTTGCATGACAATTGCACACCGTGCACGCAGCCACTGAAGTCCCAAAAGGAGGAGTGTGGGAAAGGCGAAGTAAAAGGGAGCTGAATCAGTCTTGGAGGGAGCTGCGAATTCCTTGTCAAATGAAGCAGAGTCAGAAATACTCCAGTGAAGCTTTGTAATCCATCATCACAAACTCCAGCACTTCCTCCCCAGATTAAAAAGACAGATTCAAAGCACTTGGGAAGGAGGTGCGAAGGAAGTCAAAGTCAAGTCAATGTCACATCAGTTTGAAAAACCCAATGAAGATGATGCGTGTGTGGCAGCAGAAGCTGATGTACCCTGCAACCTGGAGCCTACCAGGTGAGAATCGTATTCTATCAAACATTGTTTTTTTAAAAAATACGCATCGATATTTCCCATATTTCAGAACCCCATTCAAATGGGAAATTTGCTATTATACGTCTGAGTCTCATGGGGGTTGTTGATGTCACTGCATACATCATGCTGTTAAATACATGATGAGACGCTTGTAAGGTATCTTCTGATACTAATGAATCTGTTCCATCCACGTCTCCTCCCAGCCCTTACATAAATAACCCTTCAGAGAAAGTATGTAATACCATAGGGAGAGTTGGTAGCAGGCTCAAACCACTGAGTTCACCGCTCAAAGTCAACAGAGCCAAAGAGGTTGACTCTGCTCTGGTGAGTTCACTCCCTACAGTGCTGGGTCCAGCTCTGGAGTCCTCAGCACAATAAAGACATGGACCTGCTGGAGTGGGGCCAGAGGAGGCCACAGAAACGCTTCAAGGATGGAACCTCTCTGCTGTAAGGACAGGCTGAGAGAGTTGTTCAACCTGGAGAAGAGAAAGCTCCAGGGAGACCTTATTGTGGCCTTTCAGTACTTAAAAGGGCCTGTCAGAAAGACGGGGTGTTTTTAGCAGGGCCTGTTGTGACAGGACAAGGGGTGATGGTTTTAAACTCAAAGAGAAAGATTTAGACTAGAGAGAAGAAAGAAATTTTTACACTGAGGGTGGTGAGACACTGGCCCAGGTTGCTCAGAGAGGTGGTCGATGCCCCATCCCTGGAACCTTTCCAGGTGAGGTTGGACAGGACTCTGAGCAACCTGCTCTAGTTGAAGCTGTCCCTGCTTACTGCAGGGGTTTGGACTAGATGACCCTGGAGGTCCCTTCTAACCCACAACATTTTATGATTCTATTAATTTCTCCCCCTTAAAGTTTGCCTTTCTAAGGCCTTTACATCCTTGATGGCGACAAATATGGAAAAGAAGGAGGTGATCATGGGCCTTCTGGTTTATTACAACATAGGCACTAAAGTTCAAAACTTCACCAAGCAAGAAGCACCAAGGCCTCCAGCCTGAAAAACTCGTTTCTCAGTGTGGGTGGCCAAAGGCTGAAGAAGCACACAGCAACCCTGGCTGCTGGTACAGTGATCAGGCACACACAGGTCACCAAAATATACAGATTTAGAGAAGCTTCTCTTCCAAAGGAGAATAAAATCAAAAAAAGATTCTTATCGCTCTTATGGGCTGCCTAGAAATAGTAAAATATTACTACAAAAAACCCCACAAAAATTCCCCTTAAACTAGGATATGGAATTTCAGACAATAGCTGAACCTGAAACCTTTGGAAGAAAGCCCAACAGCTCTGTTTCAAAGAGTAAAAACCCACCAAGATTGACTATTTTCGTTGATCTTAATTCTAGTTTGGCTCCTACATGGGAAGTGAGAACTGATCTTAAAGAATAGAAGACATTACAAAAAATTAAAGCTGCTTTTTAAATGGTAGGACTGGCCAGTGTAGGGTTAGTTTTAGGAACAAACCCCCCTCCAATCCAATTAAAAGGGAAGCAGTAGAAGAAAGGCAGGGTCTATAAGGAAGGTTTCACTTGCAAGCTGAAGGAGCAACTGAGCTTTTGCTCAGATTTCGCCTGTTGAAACAACCCTGTAAATTCTGCTGGACGTCAGAAGGAAGCAGTCCCATGAGGGAGACATTTAGCGTCAGAATGGCTTCAGAAAAGGCAGAGAGCCTGCAATGCCTTTTTGCAGGATGACTTTATTATTTCAGCCAGCAGTAGGCAAGTAGAGCAGAATTAGACTGATAAGCAGAAATAAAAATTTTGGGTGCTACAGGAGTGTTTTGACTGCATCTTTTCACTGCCAGTCACAGCATATTCCAAGCAGGGGAAACATAAGTTCTTGGTTTGACACATGGCTAATACAACGTTGTACTTTGGCCTGCTATAAAGTCCTGCTCCCACCTCTCCAAACTACACATGCAGCCAAAAATTAGATATTGGAGGATATTCACATGTAAGGAACAGGATTGGTGGTACATGAACAAGAAGCATCACTTATGATTAAATATTTCCTTATATGGTGCTTCGAGTTCGATAAGCTTACCTTTAATAATTTTCTTTTCATTTTAGAAGGAATCTGAATTAAGAAAGATGTGACATTTTTATAAGCAAGAAATTAACAGCAGCCCAATCAGCCTCTGAGACAAGAGAATCTAAACGAAGGACCCAGCTACCGACCCTTTGCTTCTTTTAAAGCACGCAGATTTATCCTCATTATGGGATGAAAACAGCCCTCGCTCCGCTTGGTAACGTCACCTTCGTACCACTTGCAGAAAATCCGAATGCTCGCTGGAACAGGTGCCAAAAAAGACACCTTCTCGCAGCCTGAAGGTTAAACTGGATTCATTTCGGAAACCTGAAAATTGATACGCTGCAATTTAACATGTGCTCAACATGTGTGCTCAGCAGCAACTGAAAATGAAATATCTTAAATATTATCAAACGTTACATCATTAAATATAAATTAGATGGAAACGGGGGAAAGCTAAAAATTGACTAGGAGTTCAGCTACTCTAAATGGCTAATACGTCCATTTTTCACCTGAAGCCCTCTCCAATACAGTTTTGCCATTAAGCAAAAACCTAAAGAAAGGTAATCAATTCCAACTAAAAAGCACTTCTCCTGGAATGACTGCACTTCAAACCCCTGGCTGGCTGCCAGCCCCCCCAGACAACAGCTATCAACGTTTCTGACTATCACAGGAGCACGAGGGGCCATGCATAATTGACTAGAAGATGGGCTAAAACTGTGCCCAATCAGTGTGTGATCAAAAACGCGTGGAATATTCAGCGCCACTTGATTACATGGAGGCACGTCCTTTTGCTCTCCTCATGAAATCTCTTCAAGGTCCAGAGTACTGTAATAAGATCATTACTGTCAAGCGGTACGAATCGCAGGCAATGAGTCTTGGGATAGGAAGTCATACTTCACAAGCTCCTCTGGTCTCTCTTTTTTTTTTTCCCCCTCTCCCTCTTTTTTTTTTTTTTTTTTTTTTTTTTTTTTTTGTATTTTACTGCGTGTTGAGGCAGCAAGGCGACGAGGTGACAGATAATGATCACATCACTGTGTGGCAACTAGAAAGGCACTTTTAAGAAAGAGCACAGAGAAATCAGCTTAAGAGAAACTCAAACATTTTTTTTGGGCTTTTTTTTTTCCCCCTCAAAAATTAAATGGGATTAAACTGTGCAGTATTCTCCTTTCATGAATTGTGATTTAATGTCATTGAATTTAATCATTTGATAGATTTTCATATTATACCAAAGCCTATTACCTCACAGACAAATGGCCAATTTTCTCCATCTCACGCTCACAAAAGAAACCTTTATTAATTTTTTTATTTTTTTCTGAAGTGGGGGAAGTGGTGGAAAATGTCGATGATGAGGCCTGTTCAAGTTTTCTTTTTACCCACTTCTTCCACTGGAGTTGCACACTACATATAGAGCATAACATCTATCACCAGCAACCTATCTGTAAAGAGAAAGGTGGAGGGATGGAAAACAGGAGATGAAAGCTCAGGGTGTAAAACAAACAGGCAGCAAGCTCAGCACTGAAATCTCATGCACAGCACGTGGATCTGCAGCAAAGACTTCAGATGGAACAGTACCAAGTATCTGCTCACTGAATTTGATAGCTAATTTAAGGCATCTATTTGATTAAAACTTGACGAAACAACACAGGTCTGAAATGACTGACTGGTCAGGAGCTGGAAAGAAAAAGAGGTCTACGTTACTGTTACAGGGTTGTCGTGCAAACGCCTGACATCAGTACCATGAAGCATCAAAACTGGAATGGCTCCAGAGTTGCATTTGTCTGCTATGACTGGACAAGACCCTACTGCTTAAGGGGAAGGAAAAGACAGCCTAGATAAGAACACGTCTACATCTACCAGTGCCTGCCATCTACCAGATCCTACCATCTACTGGCTCCTACCATATACCAGCACCTATCATTTATGGAAGATTAAATACCATACCATGGCACTCTCCATCCGGCATTTTGCTATCAAAACCCCTACTCTCTCATATCCATTTCAAACACACACCATGTGGAGACTCCTCCTCAGGGCAAGATGAGGATGTCTGGCCCTGCACTTCACAGACTCTCATGGGCTCTACCACCATGCAGGAACCAGAGGTGCAGAGCGCTTGCCAATGCACGTGTTGCTGATATTGCAGCTTGCAGTCCAAGGAAGTTTGAAACACCATGCCCAGTTGACCCCAACCTACTCTTTGAAAACCATTGCGTGAAGAGACTCATCATACAGAAACGAGGAAAAAAACTGCTTAAAAACATTACTCTCAGGATTAGTAGGTAACTTTGGAAGAACCAAAATGACAAAGAGAAATTGACAGAAGAATCACCATCTCTACAAGGGAAACAACTTTAAATTGCCCAGGCTTTTGTACTTTGCCTACTTTCCTTAAAGAAAAATTCCTGAGAGAAATATGTGTATATTGAACAACTTCCTTAGTAACATTATTCATATACACCATCACCTTCCTCATTTTTGGTTTGGAACTGCTTTTTAAAAGATGTCACAAACATTTTGACAAAGAACTGAAATGAAAAGGGCAAAAATATTTCTTGATCTGTAGGTTGTTATTAAATCCAAAAGCTGCAAAAAAATCCCACCAGCGTGAAGAGGGAGCAGAGCAAGCATTTGGCTGCAACTGGCAAGACACTGAGTCTATCTGTGTGCAGAAAATCCAGCAAATTCCCCAAACCTGTAATGCCTACAAGGTACAAAAGAAGAGTGTCAGACTGACAATGCTGGGAAAATGCTCTTGAATTTGAAGCAGCTGGAACTATCATCTTCACACTCACTCCCCTGTAAGCAGACAGCATTAGGTACACCCAAATTCACAAACTTCATCAAATCAGACTTTCTGCATCTCTCCTGCTAGATGCCATGGCTGGAATACCTTTATTTGGAGCACAGAGGAGAGACGACAGGCAAAGCTGTGCATTCAGGAAAGATCATCACTTGTTTCACCTGGATTTAAAGGCACATGTGCTTTCACTGCCCACTGAGGTTCTTCAGACCTGGAGCAAGGATGGGGATTACACAAGGAATACTCTCTGACACTATGCTCAGATTGGTTCTTAGCCCTTAGAATGCACTGAGTAGCAGCATATAATCTTCAGGGCTTACCCATAACTGACTAAGATGTAGAGTTCTGCAATTAAAAAAAAAAAAAAGTCACTAACTTGTTAGTTTTACATTCTGTTTTATGTGTACCTCTTGATTTTGAGTTCTTTGTAGCATAATGCCAAGAGCATGTTTTATAACCCCAGGGTAGGTCAGACCTATTGACACATTCCCCCTTGAATTCCAGGTTTGAGCTATACATGGCAAACCTCCACAATCAAGCCGTTGTCATTAATCTCACGTTACAGATTTAAATTTAAAAAGCGTGCCTGCAATCAACTGGCATCCCATCAAGCCTTCCCTCAAAGCTGCCCTGTGCCTCCGAAGGCAAACATCAATTCAAGAAGGCATGCCGTAGAGAGAAGCACAAGAACAGCCACAACAGGTTGGGGCCGGAGGTCCCTCTAGCCTGTTCTGCTTTCATTAAGCACTAGTGGGAGATGCCTACAAAAAGCAGAGGAGCAACAGGTACAGCAACACATACCCTGCTACACCTTCCAGAACTGTCCATGCTTGGGGGACTTCCTGGGAGAGGCTGTAATCTTGATTTTAAGAGATTCTTCTCTTCATATTTGGATTTTTCTTCATGGATTTTTCTTCTTCATATTTGTCCAACTGAGTGCTTCTGTTTTAGCTGCTTAAGTTCTTCTGAAGAGAATGAGTTAGGACTTCCACTCTTCTAAGGCAGCTTCTTCTCAATGTATCTCTGTAGCTCAGTTCCAGTGAGCTGATGAGTCCGAGTACACAGAAAGCTGAGGACAAAGCATCCTTCAAAAACTAAACCTCCCTTCTACACCAAAACAGCCTATTCATTTAAATTGTGACACCTTGACTCAGGAGTTCAGTTATGTGGTGAACAGGAGAACAAAATTATACTTAATGACCTTATTTTAGTCTTTTCACTTACTACAGCTTTATAAGACATAATAATCTCATTTTATTATTAAGATATTTTAATTTAGGTATATAGATTCATAATGAAGTTACATGGTCTTACTGCTCTGGAAAAATTGGCTAGAAACTTTTAAAAGTAGGCAACTCTTAAGTAATAAAATGGAACTAACTCCTCTAGCAGGATTAATATTTTACAAGTACTTCTTGCTATCTGGTAAACTTCATCTTGTGGACGTTAGGAACCTCCTTCATAATCACGGTCTCTGTCTCAGGCTGAGAGTGTAGTTCTAATGACACTAATTACCCGAAGCCAGTAAAATGCTCAGTTGTCACTTGTTTTCATTCAATTATAAAGCTACTTAAAACTTCTTCCTTTTTCGAAAAATCAGGCCAAATCACAGCGCAGCACTTGTACTGAGGATACCCAGTGTACCCGGTTTTCAGAGAAATGTAGGAAAAGAAAATGTACTGGTGTGTACAACCATCACCAATTCATCCTGGGCCTCATCCTTTCCAGAATCTCCTCTCCTGCTGACCACCACTGTGACACTTTTACTTTCAACCAGGTAGGCGGAACCTGCAGCCTCTTCCGACCCTGAGCTAACAGTGGTTTTAAAGGGAAGAAGCAATCTTTCAACTTGTTTAGCCTGCAATGCAGTAGGTTAAAACAATAGATGAGCTTCACCTCCCTTGCCTTTCACTCCTCAGCATCAACATAAATGTCTTTCAGCAGCAAACCTTTCATGTCAGATAGGCTGTGACGACGGAGGCTGAAGGGTTCCCAACAAGTGACCTTTATGCCTTGGTTGAAAGTAAGTCTCTGAAGATTCGGTCTAGATTTTATTAATTTCTGCCCTCCTGTTTTGCAGGTGTACAGCAATTGGCCAGTACTGTATCTCCTATGAAGCAGTGAATGAAGTTACTGATCATCAGTGGAATTACAACCAGGCAGTGTTTTGATGCTGAATAGGTGATAACCCCCGAGACACTCGCAGTACGCTTAAATCAAAGCAAGCATTTGGCATTCCAGCATTCCAGACAACAAATATGGTCACATAGCGTTGAGTTCGGTTCTTTTTTTTTTTTTTTTTTGCTCGGTGTCGTTTTATTTTTAACGCCAACTAAGACCTAGGTTGTTGCTTGTTTTTTTTATTTACAGAAATTTTTACCTACAAAGCAGCTAGCGCAGAGAGCAGCTAGATCAGGCAAGGCCCACAACTCTTCCAAGATAATCCACAAAATAAGGATGAATATACTTAACAAACCACCCTCCTATAATCTTACTAAAAGCAAGCTCGTTAGACCCCAGTTTTAGTGATGATTAGCAAGCCAGAACTTGGTTTGTTTTTTTTGTTTTGGTTTGGTTTTTTTGTATACAGCATGGAATTCAGCAAAATGTTACTTGCTGAAAGTTTTGAAATGTCTCTCACACAGGATTACACAAATTACATTGTGATAAACAAATTATAAATGAAGAGAATTCAGCAGTAACCCTACATGAATTACAAACCTATTTTAAAAAACCCAAACCAACTTTCCTAGCTCCCTGTTTATACTGCAAACCCTGCCAGTTCCAAATAAATGCTTCTTTTCTTCATTCAACACTGCAATTAAAATGCCACTTTTGTATCAATCTCACTATAAATACTGCTGAGCATTTCAAAAAAACTATGGAACATTTACTTTCTAAAACTTCAGGCACTTAAGAGGCCAGAAATTGAAACAAAACCTGCTCTCACTAAACCATTCATTACAAGATGCATAAAAATACTGCACAAAAGGATGGAAACAAACTCTTCTGTAGGACACAAGTCTGCAATTTTTAAAGACTTTTTTTTTTTAGAGGGAAAAAAAGTTATTAAGATATCTCTTATAATTTTTTCCATTGGGACACTGCTGCAATGCATGTCGGGGCTGAGCACACTCACTTGGGTCAGAGGGTTCCCCACATGTTGTAAACCAATAACATAAAGCCTGGGGATAAATCAAGAGAGAAAACCAGTTGTTCCAAAATTATTTCCATGCCCAATTTTTTTTTTCAGTTATACCAAAATGATTTATACCCAGACTTGATGTTATTGCTTTACCTAAATGCCCACACTAATGACTTGTTTCATTTTCACATGTTCACCCATCTCACAGTACCAAAATCTACCTTCTTACTAAAATAAAAAACACTTTTCAGAGAATACCTCCACATCTACTCCTACTACATAGGGGCAAGGTAAAATTTCAGACCCTCCCTACAGTGCTGGGTTCAGCTCTGGAGTCCTCAGCATGAGAGAGACGTGGACCTGTTGGAGTGGGGCCAGAGGAGGCCACAGCAATGATGCGAGGGCTGGAACCCCTCTGCTGGGAGGCCAGGCTGAGAGAGTTGGGCTTGTTCAGCCTGGAGAAGAGAAGGCTCCAGGGAGACCTTCTTGTGGCCTTTTCAGTACTTAAAGGGGGCCTACAAGAAAGCTGGGGAGGGACTCTTGACACTGGCCCAGGTTGCCCATGGAGGTGGTCAATGCTCCATCCCTGGAATCGTTCCAGGTGAGGTTGGACGGGGCTCTGAGCAACCTGCTCTAGTCAAAGATGTCCCTGCTCACTGCAGGCAGGTTGGACTACACAACCTTTAAAGGTCCCTTCCAACCCAAACCAGTCTGTGATTCTATTAAAATAACCAGGATGACAGGATTACCAAGAATAACTTTTGTGGAGTTTCTAGATGGGCAACATCCGTTTGCTTGCATGGCCGCGGCCGTATAGTTAATTATCCTGTAATGGACTGTAAAGTGCTTTTACTTGTAGAAGTTTTGGTGGCAGCTTAGTTCTATGCATTACTTCAAGCAACACAATCCACGCAGGGACCTTGACATCTAGTAGATTTGATTCCAAAGGTTACAAACTCTTTAATAGGTGAGTAGTTTTGCCCTTGCTGCAGCTGCAGGTCAAGATATTAGATTTCACATCTTCCTTGCAGAGAAATGGGAATGACGATGCTGTGACTTTTTGTGCTGGAAAGGTTTCTGAACATGCTGTCCTCTGACAATGTCAGAAGGTTTCTTCCAGACCATAAAAAGCAAAAAAAAAAACCACCCCACTATAAAAAGAGCACCAAGTAAAAATATATTCCTCCATCATAGTGCTTCATTCTATGTATGATAAGTATTAGCACTAACAATGTCAAGCCCACCTGTCAAATGAAGAATCTACTCTCTGACAAACACTACAGCTCATGGTTTGAATCTGTTTCATAGAACAGGCCTTGGAGGTGTTACCACTAAATTTCCAAAATTTCGAATTAACATTTTTTTGATATACATGGTTACAGAAATTCCATTTTTTTAGTGCAGTCTGGCCCCACACACTTACTAGAACTATGCACCTAAGGAAATGTCTGTTAAAATTGTCCGGAGAAGACTACGCACAGAGCCAAGCATGTTTAAATCATTGCTGCCTCTAACACCAGCAGGTAAATCATGGGGATGCTTGAGGGATTGGACTAAGGAAAGCTTAGGGTGAGAAGCTGCAGGTAAAATGCACGCTTTTTTTTCACACATCATATACTGCACGTTCAGTTAACAGCTGTATTGCTTCCAATTTACACAAAATGATTTCCAGGTATTACACAGAATCCAGAGACTGATGCTAAGAACTGCATTTCCCTAATTTGCTTTGCCATTCTGGTTTTGGGATGGCCAAAGTGGGCCAAGGAGTCTTAGGAATAAACTGGCACTTCCCTTGGCCTGTTGCACCTTGTCCCGTCCTCCTGGACTTGAGTCCCTGTGCATCCATGAAACCAGATGAAAGCAGTGAAATTTTTGCTGACTGCTAAAAGTACAAACGAGAAGTCTGACTAAACACCCTGTTTTTCCATCCACAGAAAACAAATGAACTTTTTTTCATTTCAAACTTAACTATAGCTCAACTTCAATGCTCCCTGAGATTCGGAACAGAATCACAGAATGACTTAGGTTGGAAGGGACCTTTCAAGGGCATCTAGTCCAACCCCCTGTAGTAAGCAGGGACATCTGCAACTAGAGCAGGTTGCTCAGAGCTCCGTCCAACCTCACCTGGAATGGTTCCAGGGATGGGGTATCGACCACCTCTCTGGGCAACCTGGGCCAGTGTCTCACCACCCTCAGCATAAAAATTTATTTCTTCTCTCCAGCCTAAATCTCCCCTTTTAGTTTAAAACCATCGCCCCTTGTCCTGTTGCAACGGGTCCTGCTAAAACATGTGCTCCCATCTTTCTTACCATCCCCCTTTAAGTACTGAAAGGCCACAAGAAGGTCTCCCTGGAAGAATGAATTCAGTGTTACAAAACAAGTATGTGAAGAACACAAGCGTTTGAAATACCTTTACCAGTTCACCCCAGGAAAATTAAAAAATACAAAAATTTCTCAGGAAACTGGGGTTCATTCATAGCTACAAGCCAGAAAGTGTGTACCTGGAGCTGGGGGCTAGGCTGCACAGAGCAGAAAGGCAAAGGGAAAAGCAATTACTTTACAAGGGGCAACGAACAAATACCTTTGTGTTAAGAAAACCATTCTAAAAAGAAACGTAAAGGTCCTTCCTTGTCCTTCAAAAGTTCTTTAGAAACCAGTGATGAAGGAGAACGTGGAACACGGATTTATAGAGAAAACAGAGAGTTTGGAAATTCTACCGAGTTGCTCATCACATTTACTACCCTGTCATCAATTCCTGCTTCTCAGGCCACGTCTGCGTGACCAGGAACACAGAGCTATGCTTGTTTTGCCTATGCTGCCAAGAGAGAAGATAAATTAACAGCACTCTGCCTGCATCTCCCTGACCAAGGAGATGTGGATGCATCCACTTGCCTGGATGCAGTTGGACTGGCCCTACAGCAGACAGCAACACTGGCCCCAGTGGCTCTCAGTCAGTGAAACACCTGCAGAGCAAGATGATCCAGGTTTGATGCTCAAAGACGGTCACACCTTGGGCTTTCTACAGCTCCTAAAATCTCAGAGATGGACTGAGGGCAGGCAGGTTCAAGCTGTCATAGCCACCAAGTTTTAAAACTGTCTAACAAGACTAAGGAAAATAAATACCGGGAAAGGTCTTTCTGTGAAGAGTATTTCCAAGAAAGCTTTTTAATTTTTCGGCTTGTTTTCAAGCTGAAAAACCTTCCTATTAGCACTAGCTGTTCTGCTAACTGCAGCAGCACAAGGGTACCAAAACAGACCAGGCTCTGAGCAGCTCTTTGAAACACAGCACTGTGTAATCCTGCTCTGAGCAAGTTTAGACAGCATGGTGGGAAAAACACTGCTGGTTGCTGGCACCTTGCCTAATGGAAGCATTCCTGCTGTTACCCTCAAAAACACTGAGAAGATTTTTCAGTGACAAGGTCTGTACAGAGAACTAAAAAACTTCTCTCTGGGTTTTGTTGCACTAGAGAAATTTCACAATAATCTGTTTTTTCAAAATAGGAATTGAATTTTAATTTCCATCCAACTGCAGTGTGGTTGCTTTGGTATTTTTTGTTGCTGCAACCGTTGTCTCAGAAAACGCACAGCAAGATAAACCAAGTAAGATGAAAGAATCAATCCCAGAAAGAGAGGGCTGTGCATGTGCAGATAGTGTGGAGAAAGAAGAATCAGCATGACCTTTATGGAAGGTCATAAAACAGATGAGCACCAGTCCTTGGAATTAGTGAATCACCCTGGGCTCACTAGTGTCCATCATCGTGATATCTGAATACTTGGGCAGAGGTCAATGATCAAAGTAGGCATGCTCAAGGAGGAAAAAAGACCGCAAAGTGCAGGAAAAATGCTAGAGTCTGCTGAAGACCAGATTTAAACCTGACTGAACACCTAAGCTTTGCTACAGACAAAAATGAAGGAACCCAAGAATTTCTGTTTGAAAGTTGACACTTGAAACATGCCTAGACCCAAAGGAAGGAAACATAAAATCCAGAATTACCCAAATCATTTAATTCTGATCCATTGTAACTGTCTGAGAACAGCTACTGCAGGAGGATCCTCCTCCTCCTTTTCACAGCGAGCTCAGGATTTCCAGAAGGAAGGAAGATACGGTTATCCCATGATTATCCCCACAGTCTTCTGTACCCCATTTTCAGTAAGTCACCTGTCGTATCTCAAACACCTGGTCAAACTTGCCAAGGCAAAGCATGCATCTCTCAGATCATCTTCCTTTTACTGTTAAATTTGGATTTGGGGTCTTCAAAACTGCAGTAATCCTCTGAGGGTTGAAATCTGTGCTTAAGACAAGTGTGGAGGAAGGAAAATCAAAAAGGAAATATTTTAGGTCACTGGACAGATTTGTAGCCAAGTGCTGGAGAACACAGAAAGCCTTTTCCTGAGGAAAGGCTGAATTATTGAACTGAAAACTGCTTTGGATTGCAAGACAGATGTGAAAATGCTACTGAAAATTCAACTGCTTGGAGAAAAACCTGTAACAGCCTCAAGCATCTCAGACACACACTCCACTAGCAGCAGACTGGCTTCCAACATAGGTTGTCCCAGGACTCCAGTTATTCCCATCATTCAGCATCACAGCAAGCTCAGAGAGATGAACCCTACTTGTCTGGTCAGCCATAACGCACACCAAATGGAACTACTGGTCTGCACCAACACAAGCACCAGAAGATACAGACAAAGATTGCAAGTGTCCACATGCCAGGATTTGAAAAAAGCAACCTCCAGCCTTTGATAGTCTGGCTAGAAAGTACTTCATGGGAATCTACAATCATTATTATGCCCTTCTTCTAGAAGGACAGGGAACTGGAGCATGCTTCACTGCTTTCTCCTTCAGCTACTGCTGACAGACAAGGCTGACCATCCTAACTGTCAGGCATCTCCTCCCAGCCTTGCGAAGGATTCAAGGGCCAGTAAGATCACACATGGAGAGAATGCTGTGTAGAAAGCTGTGATTCTATTCTTGTGGCCAACCACTGTTTTTCAGTGGGTTGTGCTTTAAATATGTTACAAAGAATTTAACAACTGCTGTGGCCCAGCTAAGACACAACTGTGAACCTCTAGCCAGAATCATAGGATTGTTCTGGTTGGAAGAGACCTTCAAGATCATCCAGTCCAACCATTAACCCAGCATTGCCAGGTCACCACTAAACCATGTCCCTCAGCACCACATCTACAAGGCTTTTAAATACCCAGGGATGGGGACTCCACTGCTCTCGACAGCCTGGGCCAGGGCTTGACAAGCCTTTTGGGGATGGATTTTTTCCTAATGTCCAACCTAAACCTCCCCTGGTGCAACTTGATGCCATCTCCTCTTGTCCTATTGCTTGTTCCCTGGGAGAAGAGATCAACCCCACCTGGCTCTAATCTCCTTTCAAGGAGTTGTCAAGAGCAAGAAGGTCTCCCCAGAGCCTCCTTTCCTCCAGGCTAAACACCCCCCGGTCCCTCACCTGCTCCCCACAAGACTTGAGCTCTTCCCCAGCTTCGTTGCCCTTCTTTGGACAAGCTCCAGCCCCTCAACATTCTTCTTGGAGTGTGGGGCCCAAACCTGAACCCAATATTTGAGGTGTAGCCTCACCAGTGCCAGTTTTCTTTGCCGCCACCTCACCAACTCTCTTTTCCCCTCACAGAGGGAAAAGAGTGTCTGTCGCAGAAGACATGTAAGAGAGGCAGGTTAAAGAAAGCAGATGAACTAACATAAAGAGACAGAGGCTGTAAAAGCAAGTGCTGGCACTCACTACTGCTTTTAAGGCTCCCTGTGTTTTGCTTACTTGCTGCTTGCCAGCCAGTTCTTGCCCTTCTGGAAGCATATTTATCCCTTTTATATGAGAGGGGACAGTTTTGTGGAGTTATCACAAAAGGATTTCAGACTAGCGTGTTATGATGCTGGAAGACAAGGAGAAGAGCAGGAGAAAACAGTGAAGGATGAAGGAACATGTACTCCTCCCTCCAATCAAAACAAGGACTTTGGGGGCAAGATGCACAACAACTGCAGATCCCCCATTGCTTGCTGCGGGTTGGAAGTCCATGCCTGCAGACCAGGACCACACAGGCTCCAGCTCCAGTGACTTGTGAAAATAATCTCCTCAGGAGAAGGAAAACATACATGTATTAACTACTGAGAAAGACTTTTCAAAGGCTCTTAATATCCAGCTGGTCTTGATTCATGTTGACTTCATCAAAATAGTCTTGAACCAATGGTGAGTGCTCTGAAAAATCCCCTCTATAACTTGCCATTGAGGTATGAAAATAAGTGGTGTAAAAGGGATTGTTAAAAAAAAAAGAGATGACAAATTAAAAATGAAAGGTTAAAATAAAATTTGGCTTCAGGCCATAAACTAGGGGAAAACTAACAGCAAAGACAGTTAAGTGACTGGAAAGGGAACGCAACAGGAGCTATTATGAAAAAAAGGCTGATGGCTTTTAAAAAAGGATTTGTATAGATGGCTGGGGAAATAAATCCCGTATGTGATAGAACTGCAATTGAGAAATTAAATACATGGAAAATAAGGATGACTAAGTAGTAGTTAACATGCCCCTTCTCAGTTGTATACTATTATCACAGCTATTTTTAATGTCTCTTCAGCTGTCTGCAATTGTCATCCCTTTTTCAGAACTTGTTCCAGCGCCCTTTGATACTGAAGTAGCTGTTTTTTACTCTCCGATGCTTACAATCGCATCTTTTTCTTACTGAACACTCCCCTTTTCCGACAATGTTATTCCATTGTCTCTGTTTTTCATCTCTCCTTATATGTTGACTCCCCAGTTTCTGAGCCTTCCAACTATCCTTGTTCATCTTTTTTTCTGGAGCTCTTTTGGTTGAATCCTAGCATGTTTCTTTTCTTCTTTTCTAAAGATACAAGCATGTTTTATATCATATCTGGCTACCGTACACATTGTTACCCCTTCAGAAGGGCATTGAACAGCTAGAGCAGGGATGGCGCTGGAAATAGTGAGCTAAACTAAGGGAAAAAAAGAACTTCTTTCTGGCTTTTTCTTTCCGGTTCTTAAAAAAGAACCCAAACATTTAAACTCTCCCCTTTTCCTTTTTATGCCCAAACAACATAATCTTTCCCCAAGCAGCTGAATATTCAAACAATAACAGGCATCAGAAGCATTTGTGATTCTAGAGCTCAGGATGTGTCTAAGGAGAAGTGGTAACATGAGATTTCATAGTACTGAAAAAAAGCACAAGTTCTAATGTGATGTAGGGGCTACTGAGCGAACTTGACTTTTTCTTTCTCTTTAACCTTACAAGTATGCCTGTTCCTTACCTTTATAGATAATGATGCTCCGTATTAGCTTGGGACACTCACTTATTAAAAAAATGAGTTCCAAACATGTTTCAAACAGTCAACTTCACTATCGCAATGCCTCAGATTATCCAGCTTCAGCATTAAAAGATCAGTCTTTAATTTCTCTATTTCAGTACAACTCTCTTTACCTTCTGTATGCAAAACCAGCGCTGTAGTTAAGTTGTACTTAAGGACACCTCTTTGGAACGCTATTTTCCAAATTCAGACTTCCATTGAGTATAGAATGAACTTACCTTCAGCTGTACCCGAGATACCGTCAGCTTTGAAATTGCTTGTGCTTTTCTTCCTGCGGTGTTTCTTTCTGTTGGCGTGAGGTGAAGGAGGTGGATCAAGTTTGGGGCTTGTCGTACTGGATATACTTGGGCTCGAACACACAGAATCTCCTAACCCAGTATCTGGAGTTTGGGGGAACAAAAAAAAAGGAAAAATAAAAATACTGCATAACTTAAATTAACAATTGCCAGAATCCAAGATGTAACCCTGTGCTGTCTGTTAGCAGCTACCTTCTTGAGTTCTTTGACTTCTAAAAGCTACAGGACAGCCTCCTAAAAATTTTTATTACTTTTTCAAAAAAGGTACAAAAAGCAACTCAGCTGAAGTTCTGATTCAAGCCCTACTAAATCAATGGGGCTCTGCATCAATTTTAGAAGGAGGCCAGCTGGAACTGACAAAAAACAATGGAAAATCCCTTTATTATTTCCAATTGCTCTATTTTACAAAGATCTTGCCAATCCTCAAGTGAACTCCTGTAATACTGGGACATTTTAAAACATAATGGAACAGAGATATCTCAACCTCCCCTGAACGCTATCTGCTTTCATTAACATTGAAGACAACACACAGAGAAAAGGTGGTTAATGGCAATAAAGGTGGGAAAACAAGGTATGTAACTCATGTATGCCCAGTATGATTAATATAGTGTGATAAAGGGTCACTTACTATCTGCTCCCAGTGAAAAAAAATAATGCCATGTTCAGTGTGTTTGTTTTCCCACTGTATTAGCCATGGTAACATAACATACAACAATTTTGAGAACTAATGACAGCCATTTTCTTACCCCCACCCCTCACCAATTAGCTCGCTCAGCCAAATCAAAATTAAAGGTTGATGATGCCCTCCTCTCATAAGCAGAGACCCACAGTCCCTTCCCCGGTCCATGAAACAGGTGGTAGCAACGAATGCCTTCTCTTTGAGTAGTTCTTCTCTTTTTCAGTCAAGAAACATGGAATCACAGTATTTAACACAAGTTTAGGAAATAAAGATGTACCTGACATTTGACTCTCCATCTGTGTCCCTTCACACAGCAAATATTTAAGTAATCTTAATCCAGTATTTTTCCCCAAGGTTAGTAATATGATTTTAGTACAAACACAACCAATCTCTTGGCTAGGATTAGTGCTAAATATATTTCTAGGTTATTTTTAAATTTTAATTACAAATTTTAACATAAATCCCTGCACTTTAAGTGCTTGCTATCATGTAAAGGGAAGCTGTTCCCAGAACCTTGGTTAGATACCACACTGCACTTAAGTGCAATACCAGGATTGCATTTAAGATGAAGTAATATATCAGAAAGATACCAAGTCAGAGACTATTTAAAAAGCAACTTTTCATTGAGTAGTTAAATCCCCATACAACTGCCTATTTATTTAAGAAACACTTATTTTGGGTTGTTGTGTTTTTTTCCTAATAAAGTTTACTTACTAATGACCTGCTAAGCACAGTTGTGCTGCAGGTTATTTAGTGGAGGATAAATTATGTAGCTAATTGCCTGGTAATAGAGGCTAAATCAAACATAAACTTTACATTAAAGATTTTTGTTCTTTCCCCTATGTCCACTATGTTGAAACCAATCATCAAGTATTTAATCACAAAAGGGAATCATGAGGCTGTATTTACTGTCTATCTGTATAGGAGATTTTAAGTATTTGACCCAGAAATGCTCAAAGCAGGCACCCTGCAAGGGTCTGCAGTCTCTCCAGGTGAAGAGGAAGGCAAACTGACGAGGATCCATACCAGAGCTCAGCATGCTCTTGGCAAAAGGGACACTGACACCTTTGGCTCCTTGACACTGGAAGAAGAGAAGATGCCAAAGAGGATGCCAGTAGTACAGAGGCATGGCCAAGGATATAAGTTGGTTACTGCAGGTCCTAAGTGTTTACCTCCAGTTTGAGACTTAATGAAGACCTCCTACCTTGGGTACTTAAAAAGAAGAAGAAGAAAAAATAAAATACATTTAAAAAAACCTCCTCTGCAGCAATGACATGAAAATCGTGGCGTGGAGACAGGCCAGCCACAGAGCCAGGCACCACAAGGAAGGGGCCTGGCTGTGGCGGCAAGTTCTGCCATGAGGCACCAAAAATGCATCTTGAGTATTTTCATTTGCTTGATAAAATCCAGAACGTTCATAAACACAATGGAAAAATCCCAGAGAGCCCACCAGTCAGGAAGGCTTGCTCATATCTAACACAATTTCCCAAACCACTTCACTTTTTCCCCTCAGAATATATGAGGCAAGGGGCACACAGACAGGCGTCATTCTCAGCTTTCACTTTAAAAAGAATTATCCTGTTTTACTCAAGAGGAGAAAAAGAAACCACAGGGAAAACCAGCTCTACCACCCTCTCCCATGCCTTTCACAAAGCTTGTCTCCAAATATCCACGATGCCGAGACACGTGCCGAGGTGCTCTGGTCCCCGAGACAGGCGTACGAGGCCTGGGTTCATCGCCATGTGCAACTCCAGCCATCAACCACGATGCTCTGAACTCGTAAAATGGTGAAGAAACCACACCCTGACAGAAAACTGTTGAATATACTTTTCAGCAGGATCCTTGTTAAAAAATATGAAGGTAGATCTGTGCGCTTACTGGGGCTTAGTCTAATTTCTAGGCTGTAAATTGCACCAACAAAACCTGCTCGTGAGCTCTGAAAAATGAGGACGCTTAGACAAGTACAGTCCGACTGCTTGTGTCGGAGAGCTGAAGAATTAACCTCCTATGGTAAATCCTCGTGATCCACAGCCCTTTCCAGGTAATAACCTGCCGTCCTTGGGTCAAACGGCTCTGAAGCGAAGAGCCTGAAGCCTTCCCTCCCCCTCAACCAGGAAAGAAATGCAAGTCACTCGTAAACGGGTGCCAAGCTGATATTGTTGGTGTATTAATGCCCCGTATTCCTGGTTTCGGAGACCACCCTTTTAAGATGGAAGTTATTTAACATTCGCCTGGTTTAAAATATGAGCAATCAAAAGGCGCCAGGCTTACACGCTGTGCTTTCCCATTTCCCACTACTTCTCTTGCCTGACAAGGTATTCTTCAAATTGAAAAGAGGGCTCCTGAAAGCCCGGCTTCGGAAAACTGTAAATGAGTTCAGGCTTCAGCCCGCTGAATGCAATTTCATACTCCTGACTGAATACAAATAATGCATTTTATTTTGTATCAATTACCACGCCTGAGAACAGACGACCACTGCTGGCACTATTAAATATATTTAAAAAAAAAAAAAAAGGCAAGGAAAAAAGGCACGCCAAATTAAAAAAGCAAGCGCCTCATTACTCCACATCTAAACCAGCTTTGACAGAGGCACTGGAACTCATAAGACGCGTTTCACTGGGCTGGGATGGGCTGTTTTGCAGCCATCCCGCGCATTCAATGTCAGCCATTAGTTCTTCCCAATCGGGCATCAATGTTCAACGCACACCCAAAAAAATATATAATACTAGTAATAATAATAACAATCTGCAGCCTCTCCGAGCTTCAATACTTGAAGTATGAGTCAAAGAAGCAGTTTCACTTTTCACTCGGGAAGCTGACAAGCATGACTAGAGGGGGAATAAAATAACATTCAGTTCACATAAATATCAAGCGGGCTGCTTGAGACTGATGGGCCAGGAATGTATTCTTAGCCATCATTCTGGCAGACAGGCCCAAGGACACTCATAACTTATTTTACAATCATTTAGTTTCAGCTCAAGTGGAAAACGTGACAACTTATCTCTGCTGACAAGATGCCATATCGAACCTTACAATTAACTCTCCCATGATTATCTGCCCAGCCCATCATTAGCTCTGCAGTTTTTGATGGACTGTACGGGCAGCTTTCCTTGATGACGGTCATCATTTGCAGGGTGTATATCTATATTATATAACATTGAGGACAAAACTCTCCCCTTGCCACGGAGCTGGAGTTGTCCTGTCCGGTACATCCTTGGTTCTGCAACTGCCAGGCCACGTTTCTAAGTGATGTGTGGCAACACGCTGCTGGAAAATGTCTTCTCCTCCAAAATGGAGCATCACCGTGCTCCAGCCTACACCTGCTGCTGCGTGCAACCCTAGAGAACTGAGCTAGACATGGCCACGTCCTCTCCCAGCATGCAGCCAGCCTCCTTCCCTGCCCTCTCTCCCCAGTGCAGATATTAACTCCTCTCAGCTGTGAGAGCTGACATAAAGCCACGTCCTTGCAGTTTACCTCGGGCACGCTCAAGACGCGGTAAGAAGGACGCCATGAATTTCACATGCAGGTTCTGCAACTTTCTGTACCGACGAGAAGATGCGTTTCTCATTGAAAGGTGAGTTTTTAGCTGTGCAGGTAAAGAAGTAATGCTAAGCTTGTACCAGGGATGGGAGAGCTTCGACACAAGCCTGGGTGACTAAGTACAAGTGCTCATTCCAGAAAAAGTAGTAAAATAGCCAATTCAGAGTATATTGAGGGTAAGTTTACATCTGTGCAAGGTATTTGGGGCCATTTTAAAACATGCAGTAGCTCACTCCATGCCCTGAAGCAACAAGTGACACTTGGTAACCAAACCCCTTAAGTTATCAAGAGATGGGATATTCATAAACTAACCACTCTGTTGTTGGAGCGACGATTTTTCTCTCTAGGTACATGACATATGGGATAAGGCTAAGATTCTGCTTGTTCAAGCCCAGCCTTTACTTGCTAGAAATTACAAAACCAAAAAAAAAAAGCAAATGCCGCTTTTATTCCAGAAAGCGGGTCCCATGCCTGTCTCTCCCCAGATGCATTTTGTAATGGCAGTCATAAGAGAAATTCCTTTCAATTATGACAAATTTGGGTAGGAGAAACGAGAGGCAGTAAGGCGGGAGTATGTTGTCTACAACTACAGCCCAGAATTATGAGATGGAACATTAAATGAAAACAGAAACCAACCAGTCCTTCTCAGAAAGAGTCTCAAGGGCTGTGCTGTTGTACTGTGCTTTATTCGCCGTTCGAAACACATTTGATATCCTCCTGCAGTGTTATACCATGTTTGTAAAAAGTAACGTTCTGTACAAGTCCCACTTCTTATCTCTTTATGGTTTTATTATTTGGAAGATGCATGTGCTCCACAAATGAATCTGAACCTCCATTTGTGCCCTCTAAGGATGTTGTGATAGCACTCCTGGATTTGAAAAGGGTAAGAAACCCAGCCTGTGCTTCCTCGGCACCCCTAGCACAGTACGACAACCGGCTTGCATCCCAAACTCCCAAGCATGGGCTCAGAGCGTGTCTGAGATGGGGACCAAAGCCATTTCCCCTTCACCCACTTGCAGTGCCCGCACAGCAGCGCTGCAGCCGATACCAGCACAGGAACCGAGGAGGTTAAGAAAATGAGGGACAATAAGCAGGTATGAATGCCCCAGAACAGCGTAAAAGGGCTGGGGGTGCAAAAAGCATGAGGAAAAGAGGCAACATAGAAGGTACGGGAATAGCACAGCACAAAGGCTGAGATACAAAAATCCGAGAGCGGAGCTTCATCTTTGGCCCATGGTTCCTATTCTCTCTCCTACACACACAACCCTCTCTCCTGTGTAACCATCTGCAGCGGAAACAAGGATATTCTGACCTCTTCTATCTTCATGTCTTTTGATTTATTTCATATTTTTGTCAAATCACCTATTTACAAAAACTTGAAACAAACTCAACAGGTGACGCTATTCTCCACAGACCAAAGTCGAGCTTGATCTGGTTTACATTTTTCTTGCATCTTCTTGTTAAAATTTTCCAACAGGCTTTCAAAGTGAAATTAGACTTTTTTGTCAAGCCCAGCTCCCCAACGCAGCCTTATTCTCAAGTGGCTGGAGATTGATTAATTTGGGTTTTTGATTTGCCGAAGTGACAAGAAGTCAGATGTTACAAAAGCGGGACCAGTGAATGGGATCAATTAAAGAGCAGAAGCAGCAACACAATTAATAGCACCAGGTTCAAGTGGAAAAAGAAAGCGCTGATGACGAAAACAACAGCAACAGCTCTGACTGCAGCAGGAATCTTTGCTGCGACCCAAGGAAGGCTGAATCCAAAGAGGGTGTTTCAGAACTTTTACTATGCCATTAGTGTTGAAATGAAATAAGGCAAAGATAGTCGGTAGTTGGTGGACTGAATAATAAAAAAATAGCTGGACACTTTCATCTTCTACACATGTGTTTTAAATAGAGGCGAAAAAAGCAATCCTTTTATTTAAACAGGGGAAGCAATAGACTAAAACCATCTGTAGTTGTATTTCAGACCCATTTCCCTGAGCTGAGATTTTTCTGGCTGTGAAATCCAATGCTCTACAGCTTCCCTTTACAGCTATTACCATAAATGTTCTATCAAGTTCTTTATATTCCTCCTCTGCCTCAAACCGAAGTTAAAGGGATGCTGCAATGGCACAATGACTGCAGAAGGCTGGAGTCAGGCACGGATGTACAGGACTGACATTAAAATCCTGTCAAAACTGCAGCTTGGCAGAAGTCTGCGGATGTAATAAACACTCGTGAGTGGGGGAGAAGGGGTGGCAAGAGATTACAGCCTACAGGAAGGCAAATGTTTTTAAAGTACACCTTCGGCAGGAATTAGGTGCGTCCGGTCATCGTATAGCTGAATTCAGCTCGGACACTCCAGATATCGAGGGCTTAAATTAACCTGCTGCACTGAATGAAATTAAAAGGAAGCTCTGAGCAGAACTGGGGGATGGAGATGAAAGAGCCTCAGGAGTATTCTCTTTCCACAGCGTCTACCATTTTTCCAGCCTTGTGCCTAGAGCTTGTAAATCACAAAGCTGTGCTGTCATGTACTGAAAGCCCCACTGAATGCCCAAGTTACTGCCTCCTTCCCTCAAACAGCAATTTCAGTTAAATAAGGAAAACAAAGCTTCCTTCTTGGGGAAAAAAAAAAAAAAAAGGGATCTCCCTGCTTTTGGAGGCTCTGGCTTTTGGTATGTGGTAGTGTGCCTCAAGCCAAGCAGACCTGAAGGCATATTTGGCATGACAGGATTGTTTCCACACGGCAGCCTAATAAGATGCTTTGATACCATCTCCCTTACCTAAAGGAAAGACAAAGTTACCTCTAGCTCATTTTCTACTAACACAGGAAGTCTGGCCATCATAAAGGAAGCATGAAAGCAAAAAATCACAGAATCAAAGCATGGTAGGGACCTCTGGAGATCACCTCGTCCAACCCCCCCACCCCCCCCCTAAAGTAGGGTCACCCAGAACAGGTTGCCCAGGATCACGTCCAGGCGGGTTTGGAATCTCTCCAGAGAAGGAGACTCCACAACCTCTCTGGGCAGCCTGGGCCAGGCTCTGGCACCCTCACAGGAAAGATTTTTTTCCTCCTGTTCAGATGGAACCTCCTGGGTTCTAGTTTGCGCCCACTGCCCCTTGTTCTGTCGCTGGACACCACTGAAAAGAGTCTGGCCCCATCCTCTTGACTACCGTCCTTTAGCTATTGATGAGCATTGGTCAGATCTCCTCTCAGTCTTCTCTTCTCCAGGCTAAACAGCCCCAGGGCTCTCTGCCTTTCCTCATCACAGAGAAATGCAATATTAAAATTGCAAAGTGCAATACAGTGTTTAAAAAACCCCACAAAAGTACATTGCTCGCGACATTTTCCCTCTTAAGGAGCAACATATTACAGCCCTAGCAAAACACCATCCTGCTCCCCAGAAATCAAAGTATTGCTAGCAAGAAAAGAAGCAACTGTATCCTGTTAACTGCCTTTCAAAGCCATCTTATGAAGGAAGCTCCTTGTACCACAGAAGGCAGTTACTGACATAAAGAGAGGAAACATCTATACCCAAGCGACCCTCCTGTGTTGCCAATGTGGTGACAAGCAAAGTAAAGACTGACCGTGTTTTAGAGGACCTGCAAGCCTCAGAACACAAATCAGGAACGAGATGCTAATCTCTCCTCCGCACATCTTGCCTAAAGCAGGTTTAGGTCAGGGGCAGATAATATAAACTACTCCCTGAGTGAACACAGTTTCCTAATTTATCTTATCCCCCATTACGCAGACGCTTCTTTGCATTTGCCTCCTTTGTACTGTACGCTCGATATGCCCTGTGGAAAGATCAAGCATGACAAGTTGTTTGAATACATAAGGACAACAAACTAGAAAGAGATGCAAGTCTCAGATGTTGCAGGATGCCACCACATCCCAAGGCAAACTAACTTCATGGCTCCCTCTGAACAGATCTACAGTCTGGATGCGTAAGGGATGTCTCTAATTCTTCTGGCATAACGTTTTCACTGGGCAGCATCAGATCTGTTGAGAAGATGTGATTCTTACACGGTGTCACCCTGAATTGCTACAAACAGGGTGTATGATGCTATGGGCATTGCTTCTTCTGACCATCAACTTCATATAAAACAGAGAGGTGAGGAATATTACAGACGGCAGCTAGCTAGAGGGATTCATTTCAGGTAACTAGTTCTTAGCCATCCTATGAGGGAGAAAAGAAAATGGATGGTCCTTTTGAAGGCTGTGGACTGGTTCCAGGGCAGTACCTCCTGGTTCAGTTCCAAGACATGTGTTAGTTACTCTGACTGCCACTTTTGAAGCCAGACAGCTAATCAGACACCTCAAGAACAGTCACCAACCACAGCATGGTAATGGTGATTTGCAGAAAAATAAACACTTGGAGTACCACTAAAAGAATACATGGGAGAGAAAGCTCTATCACGACCAAGGACGTACACCATTGTATGACAAATACTATTTTATATAACTGGTCAAAATGATGTGCATAATAAATTGACTGCAATTACACAGAGAGGGTCAGAGCTCTGCCCTGATCTAACGATCAGCATTGTCTTCTAATTGCAAAAAACCCTGATTTAACAATATTTTCCTTTGAAATAGAGCCTTGAGGTCTCAAGGCACTTGGAAAATAATGAACATATGCCTTACTGAACCATTTCCTACTAAGATATTTACCTTGTATTTGATGACAGGCAAAATAAGACTGAAAAAGAACTGACTCTCTTCAAAGAAACGCTCAGAGCCAGAAAGATGTCTCTTGTCTCTACTCCTGTACTTGGACCTTCAGGCTATATAACCTGTGGATACCTTCAAGCACCAAATCCACTCACTGGTAATTGAGAAGAGGTTAGGAAACTCACCACTGTCAGTCCACAGGACTTCAGTGACAAGCCTGAATACCAGTGTTTTGGAAGAAAAAATCAAGAGCTATTAACTATTCACTATTAACATTTTCCAATCAAGGATGAATAACTGCTGTATACCAACTAGGCAGGTAATTGCCTAATAGGAGGAAAAAGCTCAGGCTTTCCTGGTAACATACGCCATGAGCACCAGCATCAGAAAGGAAAAGAAATGATGGAAGCAACAGCATAGATACTCTTAATCAAAGGCAAAAACCACATTTTCCCATTGCAGAAACCTGGAGCTGAAAAGTAAAGCCCTTAAGGTAAAGCTGTGTCTTTGCTGCCTTTTGCAGGTGTCAGATGACATAACTGTGACTGACAAACCTTTTCTTTCTTTATTTGAAATTAAGCCAAGCACTCTTTCTAGCTCTTACCAGCTCTTCTGTTGGTTTAGATAACCCGAAGTTAGGGCCCTTCTTCTGCTCTCCACAAAACCCATGCATCAGAAAAGCCACTCGCCTAGAGCGACCTGTAAACCAGATATTCCTCATCGACCTGGACTGTGGGTGGCACAAACCATCGCTGGAATCAAGGGATGACATCAACTGTAACAAACAGAAGGGCCCAGAGACTTGAAAGGAGACGCTGTTCCACCTGCAGGAAGGCCAGGTCTCTGCGCTTCAGCTGTCCCCCAACAATCACCAGGTTGTGAGGGAGCTGCATATCGGATTTAGCACAGAGGCTTCTTTCACTCCTTGAGCTGTATACGCTGTGAAGAAGCTTTGAAGTGTTGGATTCCATAGGTAACGTATACACAACATCCCTGTACCCCACGCCCTGTGATCTGGGCTGGAAAGAAACTGAGCCTGCAAACAGACATGCTTGATGAGACAACTGCTCTCATGTTAATTGGAAGAGAAACTCCATTAAGCTGGAGAAAAAATAAAAGCATCGTGTGTGTTTCTCGCACACACTTCATCCAGGCCCTGGCAAAACAAAGCAGTGTGCTTCTGGACATACATTAAACAAGAAATTTAATTATTACAGGCATCTATTTGAACTTCCAAAGTATGGACATAAAAAGAAATTCTGAAATCGGGAATTACTCCAATGGTAGTGACATATTAACCTTTCACTCTCTCAACTTTGTGTTTAAACATCTAGAATTTATATTATTATCATTATATAAATTTAGATGATTAAAATTTAGGTTAATAGATTAAGTATAAAAAGAAAGGTCTACCAATCTGGGAAGTTTACTCATTCCCCTCCTTAAGTCTTACTTACAAGGTCCTTAAATATGGAATGCGTTGGGCTGATGAAATTTTTAAGCCGTGTTACTTGAATCAGAAGAGTTCATAAAGTGTCACACTTTGCTCTTGCAGTATTATGTCTTTCCTGTATGTTTACTTGAGAATGTGCCTCTCAATTTATATTATCCTCTGTGAAAATGATTTTATTTTTCAAAGTTCAGAAGCTCTCAAAAGGATATTGTGTGAATCTGGCTTGTGTGGTTATTTCCTTGCAATTATAATTTACATCACTCCTGACCGCATACAGGCATCCTCACATCAAACGCAGCTCTTCAGCTTGTTACAGCTCGTGCCAGGAGATCCATCCTTCTGCTGCTGCTGAACGCAGTCAATGTGTTGATGTCTCAGCCACTATTTAAGCAGTCTAAGACTACAGGTCACGTTTATTTCTGAGATACTGGGAAAAACAATCACAGCTGATGCTCTATCTCAAACGATCTGGTGACTGACCTGCCACGAAACATCACAGCAAAGCTCACTCCAAGCTGCAAACATTTCTGATGAAAGCAAACTTAAAACTACACGCATAGGACAATAAAATCTTCAAAAGATTAAACTATCTTTGTATACAAATGAGATTACACGACGGCCTCCCTGGTGAGGAATTAGCTTTGTACAGGGGCACAATCACCATCGATATTAACCCTTCCCTTCTGACAGACACTAATAGAGAACAGAATATATTTTACAGACTTGTAAGTGCTGGACCTGTCAAATGTCAAGCATCCGAGCTACAGAAAACCAGCTTGCAGCTGAAGTTAGGCAAGGAGACAGCTGTGGAGATACATATATATACTTTTTTTTTTAAAAAAAAACCAACCAAACAAAACCCACAACCTGAAGTTAAAAATGCCCTGTTTCTAGAGCTATCACTGCCAGGTATCCACTCGAGAAATACTGACAGCAGTGGTTAAACACCACGAGTGCTGACTGCAACACACTAGCCCTGTCCCTGAAAAGTCAGGAACGTGGAGCGTCTCCCAGACACTAGCTTGAAGACCTGATAAAGAGAGCAGTCACCATGCTCGCTATCCTGTCAAGCTGAAGTTTATGCTCCATAATAAAAATAAAGTGCTGAGGTTTGATTTTTTTCTTTTCTTGTGAGTGGGGACAAACAGAGAAGGTGTGACAATCAAACCCAGCTACTGGCAGAAAAAGCACTGATTTACTGAACGTTGATAGACAATCAAGTCAAATTAATCAACATCAGTAACCAAAAAAAAAACCAACCCACAACCTTTTCCCCTCTATTATCAGGAACACTCCATACACTTTCCGATTTCAGTTTAAATTTTAAGCGAAACTAAAGGCAAAATATGCATTTATGCATCCATAAGTAAACATCAGGAAAACACAAAGCTTTATAGTTCCACTCAAAAAGTTAATTTAGTCACATAAACAATTTACTGACAGACATTTGCCACTTCAGGCTGTGAACAAGATTAAGATGAGCATGAGGTTGCCAATGTCAAATTATCTGAAGATGAAAACTCACATTTCTTGCTATTTTGGAACCAAGCGCAGGATTTAATTGCTGAATGCAATAATTCTTTATATTATAATCAGGGGGAGGAAGAGAGCAGAAAGAAGAGGATCTTAAACAAGAAAAGCAGACGGGTTTCTGGCGAATTGTAAAAAATCCGTATAATATAGCTCAGGATTTAAACAGCAGCACAAGGTAAATACAGAAGGACTTAGCTGAAACTCAGCAAAGTTGTGCAGAAACGGCTGAATACCGAAAGTCCTCCTTAAACCACCATCACAACACAGGTTAGTTTAAGCCTCAGTGGTTTACTGCTGCCATCTCTCCTCCATGGACACAGAAACTGAAGAACTGCTTTCCTGTCTTTCATTCTTGGCAACAAACACAAAGCCAGCGAACACAAGGCGAGGGCCTGTATTTTGTGAACCTGGTAGGAACCTCCCCAAGAAAGGCAATCTTAAAATTTACCCACTCACTTGAGATTCTTATGGCCTACAAAAGAGAATGGCTAAGCATTGGGTCCTACTAAAATATTAGTGATAGGACAGGAGCAAATGGCCTCAAGTTGTGCCAGGGGAGGTTTAAGTTGGACATGAGGAACAATTTCTTCCCTGAAAGGGTTGTCCAGGTCTGGCACAGACTGCACAGGGCAGTGGTAGAGTCCCCATCTCTGGAGGGGTTTAAAAGCCATGAGAGACATGGTTTAGCAGTGGACTTGGCAGTACTAGGTCAATGGCTGGACCTGATGATCTTAAAGGACATTTCCAACCCAAACGATCCCGTGATTCTACTGCTTCTGGATGTTAACACATTCCCACACACCACAGGCAGAAAACATCATTTAGTTTAATGCTCTGAAATTATTTTCAGAGAACTTATCCTTAAGCTGTCACCACTCTGGAGAAGAAACCTCAGTGAAAAGACAAATGGGACATATGCCCACATCTCAGAAACATTATGTTTCCGCTCTCTATCTGCCTTCAAGCTCAGGTGGAACGCAGGCAACACGATGCTTTCCCGACTAATGCTCAAGCTGTCAGACAATGATCAGGTTTCGTTGCTGACCTCCTCTTTCTAGCTGAGCACTGAAATGATACGGCTTCCTCCTGCTTTAGAAAGTTCTAGAAACCAGTATGAAACACCACCACTTCTAGGGTTTGCTTTAAATACCAGACAGCCTTTGGTATTCTCCTCTTCATCATGATGCAAGATGCTACATCAATTCTGAGAAAACATGAGTGTCCTGTTCTCTTTCTTGACTGAGTAAAGGCACAGACACAACGCTGGTGGGAGTCCAGCTACCTACGACATTGCCACACACTTTTTAAAATATCTGTGGTTGGCTGGGCTACCTCAGGTAAGAGGCTTGTCAAGGATATCAACTAAATTTTAATACTGGAAGTTTTTTAGCATGCAACCTCCCGCTGAAAGGGGATCATTTCCCAGAAATTGCTAAAAAAGTGGTATTTTATACCCCAGTTTCCTCAAGGTATATGAGGCTGTTCAGAAAGCAAAGGCAATACTAAGCTGTTGTGAGCAGAACTTACCCTGTTGAACTGACTAAATTCCCTTCCGGAAGTATTTGCCAGAAGCAATTTGGTCTGTTGATCACAAAAGGATATGAAAAGTACATGAATATTCCCTTTTCTTTCCTGTTCTTAAAGACAATGTGAACTACTTGCACATATACTGTCTCATACATGGCCAATTTTACAATATTAGATATTAGGAACTGCAGGAAACCCCAGAGGAAGTCTAGAGTAGCTAGAAAAAAAAAGGAGAAAATTACTTTATATATGCTTTTCAGTAATGATTTCCTTCTTTAAAAGGGAGGAAAAAGCTCTTCCGACCTAAACCATCGATAAACGCCTTACACAAACAATTCTGAAAATATGTAAGTCTATTTGAAATTGTATAATTTATCCTAGTCAAGAACTTGCCTATTGAATGCCAAAATGATGTTTTCTGGTTCACGACTGTCAGAAGCAAGTCCAACCATTTTCTTTTTCCATGTATAGCAGAAGACTCGATCATTTAATCATTCCAAGTGCTTACGATCAGAAAAGTAAGACAAGCTGTAAGGTCCGCATTAATATAAGCGCTTTGATGACCCCTCATACCCCATGGCACAGTGAGAACTCAATTTTACATTAATAAACCCTAACACCAAACTGTTAGAAACTCAAAAGACACCAGGTATTACAACTTACATAAATTACAGCCGAGATCAAATGGCCCGTACAAGCAATCGTACAGTGATAAAGCCTAAGTGGATGATATTTAAACAGATATTTGATTTACTGCAGAATTTTACATCATGCTAGAATTCAAATGACAATTTACAAGTCCAGAGGAAAGAAAACCCTGTCCCATGCAAACAGCTGTTTGCAGCACTGTTCGAGAAGAACTTCACACTGTAACTTCAAGGAAGGTCTTCTGTGAGCAAAGTCTTACAAACCTAATTTTTGCAATGGCTTCTTCCACCCCAAAAAAGCTCTGATGTTAAGTGTGAGGATCTGTCTCTCAAGTTCTTGTGAGATGTACGTATTGTGAAGACTGTAGAACAGACAACCCCATCTCTTAGTAGTGGCAGCAACACCATTAGTTAATCTGTTTTCCATCAGAAAAAACTGCATTCTGTACTCAAGTATGAGATGCCTCACAACAGTACTTCTAGCCAAGCTTTTCCTTGACTCCTCCCAACAGTCTTAGCTAAGAAAACATGCAGCAGCGAAAAAAAAAAAAGTAGAAAATAATGAAGAGCCAAATTTTCAGAGGAGGAATCATGCAGATGCACATTCTTGAACCAAACTTCAACACCCAAACAGGTCTGAATGGCCCCCCTGAGACGAGACAACCTTCTATTCCCCAGCGGTGAGCAACAAGAGATAATTCTGGGTGAAAAAAACCCCCAAAAACCAACCCATTGAGGAAAAGATTTATCAAAGGAGAAAAAAAAAATAATCACGGGCTTCCAATGTGATCCAGGAAAACCTCTTGGCCAATAGTTGCAGCAGCAGTAATTGTTCTAAATCTATCAGTAAAGCTAAGCTGCTCTTCATTGACTGCAAACACCAATTTCTTTCACGAAGGATTATAAGTTGATGTTCATGGTCTCTCTACCGCCATTTAGGGTGATAAACAGTTTAAACTACATCAGGATCTGACATGTAGATCAATTCTGGGTCCATAAAGAATCTACACAAGAGGTTCCCGGACAGGGATTTACTGCCCCCAGTTTTTATTCTCTCTTGCTGCTAAAATTACTTCTGTCAAGTACTTACAAGAGTAAGAAAAAAATGTAAAAAGAATTAATTTTTCATGTGCTGCTGGAGCAGTCTTTTTAAATTTCTGAGTTTTTAAGGCAAATACATTACTGCATTTAAGATTACGCTGAACGGCGGGTGGTATTTTGCTAGATAGTGAGCCAGCTGCACGATCCGCTCACTATCGGGCAGACCGCAATTTGAAACACTGAGCTAAGCTGCCTGGATTTTCTCCGAGGGCAGTCACAGGCTTCATGTTACCAGTGCCAAATTATATTAGACATTTAATTTTAAACCTCAGGTACTTAAATGTAAAACCTTACAACAGTAATAGTCATAAAGCAGTGGGGCATTCCATTTCAGAGAATGGATTTTTCTATTTTTCCCCTTTAATTTAACCAGCACCTCCTGTTTTGTGGCTCTGCCCACTACAAAGTAATTTATCTAATTAGGAGATGTTCACAGCTGCTTGAAAGACAGAAGCCCCAGGAAACCAAAGGTCTGGTTCGGAAGACTTTGAAAAGTTCTTCGGAGCTGCACAAAGTATTAATTTAATGTGGGGGGAAAAAAAGGTGCAGAGAAAAATTGAATCCCAATATGTTATTTTGTCTACAATAAAACCATGTGACAATAAGCAGGCGTATTCTCCAGTACATTGGCATTTGAATTCCAAAAGATGCTTAGCTTCTCGCTGTACCTGCTGCTTTCACAGTATTAGCTTTTTATGACTAAAATTCAAAAATCTTTTAATGGAGAAAAAACCCCCCGAAATTAAAAAGGGTTTTTCGTGCGTCAACTTGCCAACATAAAGGACACATCTATGAGCTTACCAAAAGATGATACACTGACAGTGATGAATTATTCTTGAGGTTTTGTAGCAGTTTTATTGCAATACTTCTGTTTCTGCTGATCCTTAGATGCCTAAACCTCACCATTAGTCCAATTTTTCCCATGTATTTATAAAAACCACAACTTTCTTTTTTTTTTTTTTTAAATTAGAACCTTTGCAAGAAATTCTTCAAGTCAGGCTTATTCAGAAGTACCCACCAGTTGTCTACATTTTTGGAATAAATATTTTGTAGGTAATTCTAGCTGTCGTCTCTTTTGATCCAGAAGTAATCACATATGAACATCAAGTCAGGAAAAGGTACTGCACATACTTGGGAGTACAGAGCTCGTGCAGGAGACAAGGTTCCCTTCACCGGGAATTTAAAAGCGCAGCAATGGGAGCAGAAGAAAACTCCAGCAAACACCTCAAAAATCAAAACAGCATCATGAAGGAAATAGGAAGGGAAAAGGTAGGAATCTAAGTTAGATTTCTACCTTTTCAACACATTAATTACATGGGAACCCGCTGAATTCTGCATTTTGAAGATTTTAGCATTTTCACCATCAGGGAGGCCTAGGACAATAAAATGCTGGGAGGTGTGTGCGAGAGGAAGCAACAGGGACAGATTTCTCACCATAAAGCAGGAGAAGTGTGATCTGGTTGAATAAATAATATTTACTGCAGCCTCAGTTGTCCCACCTGGCGCTAAGGGAACGGCATCTGCTCACCTCTCTATAGGTATATCAAGGTGTAAAGGATTGGAGACCACATCTTGTCTTTCACCTGCCTTCCTCCTAGTGCAAACATAGAATATTCCCAAAATTTTATTTGAAAAGCTACAGTATAAAGGGTGCAAAATGCAGGAACTTTGGTATAACCCTTTAAAGGGAAGTAGAATTGGGGTGGATTAAAATGACAAAGCAGCTCAGGAAAAAGAGAGAGAAATACATGGCTTTAACCATGAAACCAGTTCAGTCTAAATGGAATCCGGGTAGGGCGATGGCGATTGCCCTAAAAGACTAACCAGTTGCCAAAGGAAGGGTGGTTCAGCAAGATCTCTGGCTGTCACTTTGGCTGAAATAAAGGGTGCTGGCTTTAGAAAATTCTTGGTTGCAATCTGTACCATTTCCAGGCAAATGCCACGTTCATGAAGATGCTGCCCCACAAGTTTAGAGCTCCAGAAACACGAACTAAAGAGCTAACGCCATTCAGAGCCAAGGTGACCATGATTTTAAACCTTCTGTTCTCATAAGGTGCCACTGAAAAACTCCATAGCTACTTAGAAACCCAGAGACTGCATCAGGGCTGTACTCAGATTCAAACTTTATACAGATACATCCACAAATACATATATACACACATATACATATGGGACGTGTGAAATCGCTGTTGTACTCCTACCATTCTCACTATTTTAGGGATACGCATCAGAAACAGTTTTTTTTTCCTTTTATCCTGTCCTGTTTACAACCTTTTTCCCCTGTTACCCATACGCTCAGTATCTTCTCAGTTCTTCTTTCACACACTCATCTCCTTCTCCTCTCCATTCCATGAACTTCCCGTGGTTTCTCCAACCGCCTATTAAACTCCATGCTCCTGGACACGTGTGCTTCACCAGTATGAACTATCTCTGCAGCACACCACAACAGGAACAGGAACACCCGAGTCCTGGTCCAGGAACATCCAAGGATGCTCTCTCATTTGTGTAGGCAGCAGGTCAGCTATGGGTGAAGAGCATGATATCTCTGTCCTTTCCCAGCACGCTGTTGAGGCCTGAGGTACCATTTTATTACCAAGTATGATGCGTATCTCCTTTCAAAACAACAGCCCCTGTCTCTCTGTTATAATCTAATCATTGCAACACACCATCTGGAATAGTGTTTGCTCCTTTTAATACCGTTAAACACTCCACAGAGAAAACACTACGACTATGCCAGGAGTGTGCGTATGTTAAAGCAAGAGAAGAGCTGAGAGAAGTATGTGCCGATGAAAGGATCTGGAGGATGATTTACTGCTTACCCAGAGTAAGGAAATTAAAATATCAAGTGAACAACCTACATTACGTACCTGAAATTAAAATCAAGCAGAATTATAATTACATTAGCTCTTCCTGCTGTAAAAGTATTGTATTGATCTGTTCTCTTTTATCTAATTCTCATAGAATGATTTGAGTTGGAAGGGACCTTAAAGATCATCTAGTTCCAACCCTCCTGCCATGGGCATGGACACCTTCCACTAGACCAGGTTGCTCAAAGTCCCATCCATCTCCTACTCTCAGATGCTAGAAGTATGGCTTCCAAGAGAGCATCTGGGTGACCAACATCAGGTTGTATTTTTATTTCTTTTTTTAAAAAGCAAACCACCAACTTCCCCCTTCACCCCACAGCAGATGACCCCCCCAGCTCCAGGTTTCTTACCACTGCTAATGCCAGAGTTTGCAATGACTGTTGCCTCACTCCACTGATCTGCACTGGAGACCGAGTAGGAGCGCTGATGCATACCATCCGGGCGACTGTTGAAGGAGACTAGACTGATCCCACTTGCCATCTGAGACACAGATGTGCTAGTAGTCACGTTCCCTAGACATAAATGGAAAACAAATTGTGTCAATAGAGAAGACAAAACGGGTTTGCATGAAGGTGGATGGATGTATCTTAACAGAGCAGAGAAAGAGATTACCTGACCAACACAAAAACCAATGCAGCCCTCCCTGGAACTCTGAAGACAACCATCCTGTGACCAGCTTGGGGCACTGCAGATGTCAGCAGCCCACTAAAATCCAGCTAGGAAATTTTGACAAAAAAGCCTACATTTCTAAGATTCGACCTCATTCAGCTTCTGGAAAACACAATCTTCCACAACCCTGCTACTAGTCACATTTTGTAGAGGTTCTCCACTTGTTACAGGCAGAGTACAAAAGACAGACAGTGCACGGAAAATAAAATTTATTCCCGAAAACCACTGTTCACAAAAGCAACCAATGTGAGACAACTAAGCCAACTCAAAGGATTTAAAACAATCTACCTCTAAATAACATTTCACATAAGTGAAATACATTTCATAAGTGAAGACATTTTTCACATAAGTCCCCCAAGTGAAGCCAAGAACACACAGATGCGGAGCAAATAACTACAAGCATTATGAGACCAAGCACAACCAACTGATTTGGCTTTTTAATCTTAAAACACTATTGTGACACGAAGAACACAACGGAGGCTTGTTCCACTGACTGCAAATATAATTCTTGTGTATCGTCCTGCAGCAACACACCCATCAAAACTCTATCTGAAGACCCGCTACGCAAAAGGTTAGACACAAACAACAGCCTTACCCAATAAACACTACACACAGTTTTAGTATTTTCATGATCAGTGAGGTCTAGGCCAATAAAATGCTGGGAGGTGTGTGCAAGGGGGAGCAACGGGGACAGGTTTCTCACCATAAAACAGGAGAAGTATGCTCTGGATGAATAAATTTTAGAGCTGAACAATTAAAACCTTTCCAGAAACTCAGGTTTCTGATGGTCTTACTCACAACTTGATACAGGCCGAAGTCTGCTCTACAGCTTGGTTTCTGAGCGCATTTTACTCCATTCCTAGCACAGGACTTGCATATGATAAAGAAATAAAGATTTTTACGATGCTAGTATCATTTCTTGGGGCAGGCTCTCAAAAGATACATGTCTTCTACAGATTTAAGAGTCCTCTTGAAAACCATATGTAAAGGGAAAGAAACAGACACAATTTTATAAAATACTCTAACACTTTGCATTTCCATTGCACCTTCTACTGATGAGTTCAGAAAAATTAATGAATTAATTTTCAATGCTCCTGTGAGGTTGTTAATTATCTGCTATCATTTCCCCCATTTTTCAGAGGTTAAATGACCCAGGGCCACAAAGGAAGATTGTGGCAGACTTGAAAATAAAACCCAGATCTCCTGACTCCCAGTTCTATCATTATGTCTTTTCCCAGAGCAGCCTTTGGGAAGACAGCAGAGCTCGGTGAACTACTTCGTGTTTGTGGAGTCGGCATAATTGTCCCTTTCTCTCCTCCCCTTTCCCAAGACTAAATCTCACCTTTAGTCCTTAACACTGCAGTATCTGTCCACCTGAGTCTTGAATGTACTTACTCAGTCTCAAGAACTTCTGTTTGGCAATCTCGACTTTGTAGACACGAAATACAGGGAGAAAAACTGATTTGCTCAATTATGCAAAGTTTAAGGTGGATTTTTGGAACCATGTCAGGACCTCCCAAGGCAGTGCTTTAGCTACTGGTGCATAATTTCTCTCTAATCACCTTCCCTGGGCAACCCTTTTGTCCAAAAGAATTCCATAATCAGAGCATCATCTGCCAAACTGTTGAAAAAATTTACACCTCCAACAACTGGTCCTCTTCAGGACATTGTGTGCTTGACCCCATCAACTGAGAGCAATTTGCTAATGCTGGTATTTTGGTACCTTCTAAAGACATCTTCCAAAGAAATGTCAGGCAAAGAAATCAACCCTACAGAAATGAAGGTACAAAGCAAAGGATCAAATAATAGTTCAGCACCTTAAAGTCACATTAGAAAACGGAAACACTAGCTGTCAGTACATGTATTTTGAGGTCTCCTGAAAGAAACAGCTCCTTCCAAATAAACTTCTGTGATGCCGCTGATGCTCACTTTGAAATAACCTTTTCCTCTGGTTTTCACAATCCAGAAGAACTATGAACATTAAAAAGTAGTTTTGATGATACATCAAATTAAAGGGCATGTCTGACGTGAGTGACAGAGCTTGAGATCAAATGGACTCTAGAAACTTGAGATTTAGGCCAACGTAAACATGATGTGGTTCAACAACGAGAAGTCCCACACTTTGCTCCTGGGGCAGAGCAACCTGGTGTAGCAGCAGATGCTGGGGACCAGCTGGTTGACTAGCAGCACTGCTGTGAAGGACTCCAATGTCAACAATGGATGCCACAATGTGTGTTAACACTGACTGTACTTGACACAAACCAGAAGCTGAGCACACCATGATGGACATCTGAAACACTCAGTGCCGGGCCCCCACTTCAAAATGATGGTTGGGAAATGGGAAAAGAGCCAGCAAAGAACTGCCAAGACCATCAAAGGTCTTTGTTTTAGTTGTAGCACCTTTTTGGGCATCTTTTGATTATTAATGGTAAATGGCTTTGGAAAGAACTTTTTTCCACAAGCACCCACCCTGCCAGACTCAAGAGTAATGCCACAAAAGTGCACTTTTAGCCTGTAGCCATCTTTCACACTGCGCCTGGTAAAACAGGAAGCTGCACGTGATGGATTCCTGCCAGAGCATCTTCGTGACAAAGATCATGATGGAGAAAACGGGGATGTGAAAGCTGAGATGGAGCGCTTCCTAAGCATCATAGGAAAATGGAAACTATTAGTGGACATCTTCAGCTGGATGACACATTCCCATTCCTCTGTGCTTGGTGGCTGAGTTGCAGAGAGCAGCAATATTTGTATGTCAGCAGCTTCCACCTAGCTCACAAATTTTTGAACAGAAATGTCCAGTCACTTTCTAACCATGATGCAAAAGCAAAACCTTAAAAAGATAACATCAAGACTTCTACATCATCATGCCAGCACCAAAGAACTTTACTTTCACCTTAACGTCATCTTCCGAAGCTCCATGCCCCACATTACGATATAAACCTGTTGAGGGAGTTACTTAAATCTGCAAACCAAATAGGATTTTTTCCTTTCTCTTCACATTTCTGAAAGGTATGGGCTGCTAACAAGGAATAGGTGCCCATTCCCATCATGGAACGCTTTACGCAACTCAGCTCTATCTTTTCTGTTGCCATAGTCTCATAACCCTGCGACCAGCAATCCTTGTGATAACATTTATCCAAGGTTAAATTCCACTTTGTTCACGTGCTGTAAAGTTTTCATGATCTATCAGGCCACGCAAGCCGGAATCCATGGGTAGGTATCAGAAAGGCTGGACTACAGAAAACTGTGTTCTTTCTGCTCCCCCTCCTGAATGCGTTCAGCTCTAGTACAAAGTTGTTACTTACAACCTTATTTAAACATCATTATTTCCCAATACATTGCTATTTTTTCCACTTCATGGTCTAATCGCAGTGTGCCCAGGACCTGTGTTCCACCACCCCAGCGGGAGCTAACGCTGTCACACCAAAACAAACTGGAAGTCAACTGATATTCTTGCACACCTTGTACGCTGCACAAAGCTTCTACAAAACAGCCCTATGGCTCTTCCCCATCTATAACAGGTAAACCCCAACCCAGACCTCCACAAAGCGAATGGATTTTTGCTCAAGGATAAAGCCTCAACAGCAGAAATCACCTCAGTCTTTCAGCGGACAAGCAAGAGACAGTTAAAAAGAGGAGGCCAGCAATACCCATGGAAAAGCAAACCCTGTATTTTGGGTTAGGCACATGAAGCCTTTACATCAAGATCTTACAAGCAACACCTTGACATGTGTTGTCTCTCCCCCACACATGTATGTATATTTATCTATTCGTAGACAGATACATATCTCGACAGTAACACAAAATCCATGGTCAGCTACCTGGCCCATCCTGGAGTTGTATGAGAGCCTCTTCAAATACATCATATATGCATCAGCTGGTTGCTTAAGTTGATTAGCAGGGGGCAGTTAAATTACTATGCTAATCCATGTATTCTCAGCACTGCTTCCTTGATATGGATATGTGTATATGCTTACTGGGAAGCCTTGATTAGTTCAAGCTTCAATGTGTCAAAAGGCTCCAGATTCTTTCCAAAGAATAATTTTAGCTGTACTCATATCCCTAAAGTGTGGGAGCTGATTTGAAAAGGTACTTACCTCTACCATATGCTATTTTTCTTTAAACAATTTGCATTTCAAAGTGAATATGGCATTTATATTTGAATGAATATCAGTATGATGCCAGAACTGGTCTCAAATGAGCGAAAAAAGATGCTGGTCTCCTATTGAACAAAAATGTTTTCATCTACCAAAGAAGCATCAAAGGAAGAGTTCCTCTTTCTAGCTCTAGACAGCTTTATTAAAACTATCTTTTCTGATATTATAAAATACCCCGTTATGATCACGCTTAGAAAATGTTCAAACAATTAAGCTCGACAGAAACCATCCAAATTAAGACTCAAGGTAATTTCTAGGTTTGGTCAATGCTCAGCAGAAGAGCCTCTGGAAAGTGAGTGTTGTCCCACAAAGTCCAATTTCTATATCCACCTAATTCAGTGTTAATCACTGCTGACAGCACAGAGCAAGTAAAGACGAGACTCAGTACCAGAGGAATTAAGCAGAGGGGTGTATGTCTGTGTGTACGTATATAGGTATTAAGAGGCTGATGGAAACAAACACACCAGAGGCAGAACGTGTCTCAATCTCCTGTGCACAGAGGGACTCACTTCAGCTCCTCATATGCAGTTGTTTCAGGTTTACAAAACAACAGAGCATAAATGCAACCTCAGATTACAATGCTTGGAAATATTATGAAAATAACAAAGATTTATACAAACACAGGACCACAGAAGATGCTAAGTGTGCATCTACTCAGTAAAACCCAACAGAAAAAGTCTCTACTATAAAAATGTTAATAAAATATGCAATAAAGTTCAACATTAATGTTATCTTGCATAGACGCAGTAACCTGCCCAACCTAAAAATAAGCCAGTCAGGGCTTTTGTCAGGTTGCTCTTGTAACGGAACAGCACCGTGGGTTGCATTTTAGCATTTTCTCTTTCGCTGTATTTTAACTTAAAAATAATGAGTGAATCAGCACAGTTTATTTTAACAGACACATCATTTTAACCTAAGCCTTCATCAATTATGCCACCCACTAATTACAAATGCTAATATAATTCACAACTAGACCTTAAAAAGTGAGATACAAGTGACTTCAACACAGGGAGGCACTCTCCATTTCCCACTGCAGACACATTTGTGAGCTCTCCCAAACAAGTTACTTAGTTACAATAAGTTATATTCAGAAGTGCAACTAATATACTCTTGAATTTATGAGACGAGCAGACATTGTAAGACTCGCGAAGCAGAACTATATTTTTCCATGCGTAAGAGTCCCGCCGAGAGCGGCTGCACAGAAAGCCTGAATCAGATGAACTAGAACCTACTGCTATGCTATCACCATGGCCATGTTTTATTTGTGTTACGCTCGTCATGTTCATGACGATTTTCTCTTCCCAGAAAAAAAGAAAAAGAAATAAACCTCTTAAGGCCAGAGGGCTGCGCTCACCAGCTGTTAGAACTAATGAAAAATACATTAGAGTTGTGGGTCAGAAAATCCTGACTCTTGATATCAGAGGGTTAATTGTTTCAAATCAAGTTGGGTCAATTTATGTTGCAGGAATACTGCCTATTCTTGAAACGTCCTCTAACTCAGTAAAAGGCACCATCAAGTAGATTAGACTGGCTGTTGGTCTCCCATCCAAAACCCAGACCCAACACTGCTCCGTGAAGTTCCTTCAGGCGTTATGGTGCAGAAGGGAAGTGAAAAAGGCCACCATGCTAGCTGCAAAAAAGACTAAAAATGTTCCTTTTCCTCAACTCTGAACAATGTTTATGAATTAGTTCGCAGGGTTGTGCACAAAACTGTACAGTGGACAACCCTTTGCTAAAAAGTGGCTGACTGTCCGAGCTGTGCCACCTTCCGCTTTGCCTATACATATGAATGTTGGGACTACTCCTGCTTTAGCTGAGGAAAATATGGGGATGGCTCTTCTAGGCTCCATCAGTTTTATTGCTTCAGATCCCAGCATCCATCTTTTACAGATGCAACCTCCTTCCATTGCCAGCTCTGGAGATCAATCCCTGCACTGGGAAAACTGCTACTTATAGCTCTGTGCCTCTCCAATTGAGTGGAGCACATGTGCCTTGGAAAGGAAGGTATTGCCCAGGTGTCAGAGCACTGTCTGGCCATGTTCTCAAGAAGATCAGCTGTGGGACTGTGGCTGGAGAGCTCCAACCTCCATAACTGTGTTCTTGAGTGGGGTTATTAATGGAGAAAATCCACTAAAGCATTGCTCTGGATTCTGTTTCCATTTGACAGCAGCGTGCAAACAGCACATCACTTCTGCCTTGGGTTTATCTGGGACCTAGAATAACTTCAGGTTACTCGTACATGGAATGAGATAGAGTGAGAGGACAGTATCTTTCCCAAACACACTGGTTCCAGTATTGAAACTCTCCTTCAATACACTGACAATCATTTTCAATACCGTAGCAGATGACTTGCTTGTGGGTTTTACTGATTAAATTTTTTTTTTTCAGAAGTATTTATTTACTGAACAAATTTCCTCAGGATAAGCAGCTATTAATAGAGGAAGACTTTACATCTTGCAGCCTGGCAGGGCAGCCCCTGTGAACCCGGCTTGATTAGTAGCGTACAAATGGAGAAGGGTCAATCCTAATGAACAAACAAGGCAATGCCAAGAAATATCCTGGCAGTGAAGGACATGGTGCTGGGAGTCTAACGAGAAAAGCTATTATTCTCAGAGCTTGCCAAACCAACACAGCAAGTGTGGAGGAAAATTAAGTCATCAGAGGAAACATCTCTTCTAAACGAAAGTTAAACCCAAGATCTTCACCAAGGGCTTCTGCTCAAGATTCCAGACTATCTGTTCTGCTGGGATCAAAGTGTGCTTTCCTTTCCCAGAAAGTGTATTACTGTTTTTTCAGTAGTTTTAACAAAATAACAGTAATAAATAAGGTAGGCTTTGCTTTATGGGCAAGTCCTGATTGAGGAGACCTGCTTGTTAAGGGACTGCATCTTTAAGACCCAGAGGTGACCATTTTACACCGATAAATGCTCTGCTTTGTGTTGCTGTTACTTGGTTGTGAATCCTGCTACCAACTGTGAATTTAACTTTATGAAAAATAACAGCACAAAATTCAAATAATTCCGAGGTATTATGCTGCCTGCACGTGAAGTGAAGCATGTGTAGGGGCCTGAGGCAAAAGATGTAAAATGCTTCCTAATCCCTTTGACTGTCTGTGGAAGTTATTAGTAACGAAACTGGAGAGGGAGTGGGAGGGGGAGTCTTACCTGCAAGCTGGATCTACATCGAGAGAGCTGGTAAGATTAACCGAACTAACTTTGGGAGCTTTCCACGAGCCTCCAAACCTCCCCAAACCCTGCGAGCTGCAACCGGAGCGTCTTAGGTATGAAGAGGGATGACTGCTGGTATTCAAATATCCTCCAGACTTAAGAAAATGGAACAAAGAAACTTTATTTTTGAAAAAGAGACAATAGATAAGAATGCAAGATGACTCTTCTCTTTTTTTTTTTTTTAATAGCTATTGCCACTGTAACAGCAGCTAAGTGAATGCATGTCTGCAGTGTGAGCAGTTTTGATAAACAGCCTCTGCGGGCCACACAACGGGGATAATGTATCCTTAAGTACTGCCAATGAGCTGCCATTCTGCACAGCCAATTACTTCTGTGCGTCTGTCACTCAAAGGAAAAATGACTGAGCCCATTAGATCAAACCTTTGTCACTGTTCCTAATGCACTCTTAGGCCTCATTAATCTGAGGGAGCAGCAACACAGCCGCCGGTGCCTCATTGCCTCCCCCACAACAGGCCCACGTGAATCTTCTCATCTCTCCCCCAAGTGCACCACGTTAATCAAGCTCTCCTTATTACCCCGGTCCCTGTCACGGCGGAGAGCGCTCTCTCTCTTAAATGCTCTCATTATGGTCCATCTTTAGAGCCGGCTGAGTGGAAAAAAAAAAAAAAAAGAAAAGAAAAAAAAAAAAGAGCCAGAGAGAACGAGAAGAGGAAAAAGCAAGTCCGATCACATTAATATTCATGACAATAATTAGTATTCTAGGTCACTGAATATTCATGCTATTAGTTTGGTTTTTTATGGGTTTGCTGGATGTCCTGATTGCTGGAGTGTGGAGGAAAACAGCATGGTTGGGACTTTAGATGTCAACGGCAGTTCAATACTCAAAACACATTTGTGAATTTTTTTTCCCTTTTGGTAAATCAGCTTCAACCCTCCTGATGGCTTTAATATTTTAAAATCACTGGGGGAAAAAAGAACGAGCAATTCTGCAAAGGTCTTAACATCCAACCGGTTAGCATTACAAGACGTAACCGTCAAAAACTCGGTGAGATTGCATCGGGTGGACAAGACAGATCTGTGGTTTTATTCAGGATATGGCGCAACGGAGGCATGAAAATCAACCAGAGTGAAACAGGCACAGGCTCAGCAGCACCGACTGCATCTTGTCTGGCAGCCAGTTACCCGCCTGAAGCTTCCTGACACGTTCCTACCCTTTACCTACCAAATCATCATTAGAGATGGGCACCATTTGCCCACTTCAAGAATCTTTAACACAGTCCGCTGTTTCCTTCCTTCCCTACAGAGAAAAATCTAAATAAACCTCCCCCCCCCAATATTTAACAAACGCAGTGCTTCTATCAAATATTTCTTAACACTAATATTTGCCCTGTTCCTTTTTTCCCCAATATTAAAGAATACAGGGTACTAACAGTGAAAGTTTATTTCTCTCTAGTTCTGGAAAGGGCAAATCCTAGTCCAACGGAACTGGAGAAGACGACCTTGAGGGATCACCCTCTAGTGGGATGAAAGGGAAATCTCCAATGCACTTAAAATTGGGCTTTTTCTCCTTTGAAACAAGCAAACTGACAACTTCTCCTTCCCTTCGCTACAGCTGTAAATCACCCAACTAACAGCAAACCCAACCAAATGGAAAATTGACTTGAGTGATTAACGACAAAAGTAAGTCACAAACCTGCATTTGTGATCTGTGGCAAAACCATAAAACCCACGCTCAAGTTGCAGAAAATGTTTCAAGTTAAGTCAAGTCATCTCACGTACCCCATTAGATTACAAAATTAGCAGCAACTAACTACCAACTACCAATCTCTGGCCTCGTGGAGACTCCAACAGAGAAAATCTGGCACTGTCAAGTCACACACTGTTCCTGTGCCCAACCTCAGTCGCCTCCACAAAAGGAGTTTGGAGCAATTGCTCACACCAGCAAGCTCTAGGCTTGATACATATTTTTACTCACCATCAGTCTGATCATATCATACAAATCCTCGCAGTGACCTCCAATTAAAAAAAGATTATTACAAGTGGTTTGGGTTGGAAGGGACCTTTAAAGATCATCTAGTTCCAATCCCCCTGCCATGAGCAGGGACACCTTCCACTAGAGCAGATTGCTCAAAGTCTCCTCCAACCTGGCTTAGAACACCTCCAACAATGGGGCATTCACAACATTCCTACGCAACCTGTTCAACTGTCTCACCACCCTCACAGTGAAGAACTATTTCTTTACATCTAATCTATATCTCCCCTCTTCCAGTTTGAAACCATTACCCCTACACTTCCCCGATAAAAAGTCTGTCCCCATCTTTCTTGTAGGCCCCCTTTAAGTAATGGAAGTCCACAAGAAGATCTCCCCAGAGCCTTCTCTTCTCCAGGCTGAACAACCCCAACTCTCTCAGCCTGGCTTTACAGCAGAGGGGTTCCAGCCCTTGGATCATTGTTGGGCCTCCTCTGGCCCTGCTCCACCACGTCCATGTCTCTCCGGTGCTGAGGACTCCAGAGCTGCCCCAGCACTGCAGGGGGGTCTCACCAGAGCGGAGCAGAAAGGCAGGGTCCCCTCCCTCAACCTGCTGCCAACGCTGCTAAAGATGCAGTCCAAAATACTGATGAACTCAGCATTCTTCAATCAAGACTCCAATTTATAACACATCACAACAGAGGAGCAATCCTACCCATGGTTTTCTCTCAAGCTTCCCCTCCTGCATATGTCATGCCACACTTCAGAGGGTAGTGGCTTTCAGCACCGTACTGCGATTAATTCAGATATTGCGGAAAATGGCTACCTAATGTTACAGGTAGAGCTGCAGAAGTAAGAGAGGCTTAAAAGATAAAAGAAATAAATGCAGTCATTAAAGAACAGGTACTGGAATCTAAAAACAATCTCAGAAATCTTACTTTGAAGGTTATACCGATCTAATTGAAACACCAATCCTTTACCTTTTTAAAAGAAAAATCTAGAAGGCAGTTTATTCCAACTCGGTCTGATTCCAAGCACTTCAGTGTAAAATAAGATTATTTAATGACCACTGCGTTGATTTGATAGATGATCACAATTAATAGCAGATAGAAAACTCACATTTATAAAAATGTGAAGATGCCGTTCTTAGAGCATGTCTGAAATGTCACATAGAGTTAGCAGATAACAACCTTTAGCGTACTTAATGATTCCTATGTAGCTAACACATTTTAGGATACTTCACATACTGTACAGTCACTATTGTAAGTAAATTTAATAGCACCAAATTATTTAAATGAAGTGTTAATCAGGAAACAATTTATCTCTACACCATAAGCTATTTTTAGATGTGAACTTTCTACATCAGTGGCTCCTGCTGCAGCTCACGCTTGGGGTTGTTTGTAGAGGAGAAGAAATAAATGACTCCTGGGAGAGATTTCAGGAATAAGTTCACCTTCAGGTCAACCAGCTCAAATCCAGCCCAACTTGGGAGTAATTGAAATCTGGACCCACTTCTGCTCCAAAGTCAGCAAGAACTGAGTCAGCTTCTAAAAGGCAGAGAGACCAGGCCAGTGGCTGATTTACAGGACTGCTGGCCCCTAGGACACTGCTGCAATATGCCACCAACTAGTAAAGCTGGAACTGAGCAAGGCCACAAGTTGCCCCTTTCTGAAGTACTTCCAACAGAGATGCATCAACAGAATGATGTTCACTGCCATGTAGATTTAATTTGAATTTAAGTTATTAAAGCATCATTCAACAACTTTAAGATACCGTAAAAGTAACGTAACTCTTAAAGGGAGCAAACTTCCATTTCCCCCAACTCAGAGATTCCTACCAAGTTAGCACACAAGCGTGAGCACCATTCATAAAGCCACAGTTAAAAATCTGTTATTTAAAGCCTATATAAAACAAAACGAAAAAGGGTCCCTCACCCCTCTCTAGTGCCTGGAAGAAGCGGCCCCACAGCACCCCAGTCCTTACGGGACAAACCCCAAACCGCACCTCTGGGAATCCATGAAAGGCCAGAGGTCAGCTTTCAACTTTTAAAGTGTCGTGGCAAAACTTCTAGGAGAGAAAAGTCAACCTTTTTCCAGGTAAGGTGTCTGGCTTTGCAACAGTAGGAATAGCCTTTCTTTGTACTCATTTGTCCATTTTCTGACAGAGTACAGAAAATACTCCCTCTTCCCACTGCTGTTTTGCTTCCAGTTTGATTACTGTCCTACCATGACTACACACATCAAGGGAAAAGTATTCTTCTCAGTTCTTGTGTAAGTGTGGAAACTCAGCAGGAAACAGTCACCTTGAGGTTTTTTCTTCATATATTCTCATAAAGTCTTTATTTTTTTTTACATCTCTGAAATGGAATGTCTCAAGAAGGACTGGAACTTGGCTTTTGTTAAGATGATTATTTGCCTCAGATGCCTGCTTCCAGATGTTTGGGATGTAAACACACTTACAGATCAGGACAGCTGTCACTGAGAGATGGTTATTATATCACAGAGTCTCAGAGCGGTAAGGGCTGGAAGGGACCTCTTGTCCAACTCCCCTGCTAAAGCAGGGTCACCCAGAGCAGGTTGCCCAGCATCATGTCAGGTTTGGAGTCCCTCTTGAGAAGGAGACTCCACAACCTCTCTGGGCAGCCTGGGCCAGGCTCTGGCATCCTCACAAGATAGAAGTTTGTCTTCCTGTTCAGGTGGAACCTCCTGGGTTCCAGTTTGTGCCCATTGCCCCTTGTTCTGTCGCTGGGCACCACTGAGAAGAGTCTGGCCCCATCCTCTTGACCCTTTAGCTATTGATGAGCATTGATCAGATCCCTTCTGAGTCACCTCTTCTCCAGGCTGAACAGCCCCAGGTCTCTCAGCCTTTCCTCATAAAGGATACGCCTGTTTATCACACAGTTTTTAAAACCAGAAATAACAATCTTGTTCAGACAAGAAGTGCCACAAAACACAACTAAACTCAGTGTACCAGGAATGACCTGCTTTTAAACTTTTCCTTCTCCATGTGACATCTACATCAGTTAGATCCAACAGAAAAAAATTCCACTTACTTCTTGGCTGTAATAAATAGTATTACCAAATAACTGAGTATACCCATCCTGAATTCACATCACCACCCTGATCAGCCTAATTCCTTCTATTCTTCTCATAGCAATGCCACGGGAAGCACCTTGGCTAAGATGTTCACCATGCTTAAGCATGCGGGAGAAAGAGACTGAAAATGTGTTTGATGTTAATGATCACTTAGGTCCAAGAAGGCTTTAGGTACTGAAGGTGATGAGAAGAAGGAAGAGCTCAAGCTGCCCTGTTGCTTCACAGACCGTGGTGGGATTAAAAGAGAAGCTGAATAAAGTTTTGAGCTCTCTTATGAATGGAGAGTTATGTCTTCTAGCAGCCAGCACTGCCTCACAGAAACACAATGTACCAGTCACCATTCCTGCAGAAATCAAGCAGAAAATAGGAGATAAAAGCTATCCCTAAAGTGTCTCTTGTGAGATGACTGCTTCTACTCCCTGACCCAAGCTATCACAAGTCTGCCCACATGCTATCCCCGACCTATGCTGAGGGGTTGGACCAGATGACCTTTAAAGGTCCCTTCCAAACCAAAGCATTCTATGATTCTATGACCACCCCTGGAGGGATTGTTGTGCCGGTTCAGCCATCATCATTTTATGTTGCCATCAGTCGCCTGATCACACAGGCCAACGCTGAACTCAGCAACATTCCCTCTCAAGTCTTCTTTCAGACAGTCCTGCCATGGGTTTCTGTGGGCTCAGCTCCTCTGCTGCTCACTGTGGTGCCAGCATCGCCTGCTGGACACA
>VZZY01011055.1:237515-339830 GCA_013400335.1 Eurystomus gularis | reverse complement strand
AAGAAACGCAAAACATTCTGCTAGGTTGTGACTCATTCACAGGTCAACTCCAACCTGGGGCCCACAACTCAGGCCCCAGCACTTCAGGGATTTAAAAGCTGTGTAGATGTGGTGCTGAGGGACATGGTTTAGCAGTGGACTTGACAGCGCTGCATGAACAGTTGGACTGAATGATCTTAAAAGTTCTTTTCCAGCCTAAACGATTCTATGATCTCTGGGATAGCATCATCCCCATGGCATGTATTTTACAACCCACCAGTTGCCTTTGCCTCCCTACCAGACCAGCTGATGTGCTGGCATCTACCCAAAATACAAGAAACTCCACGAAGAGGCACAGAGAACCTGTACCTGTTGAGCACTTGTGAAGGAATTAATTTAAAACCGGTCAGTTATAGGCAACCAAATAGGCAACTAAACCACACATCTATCGGCAAAGCTGGCGCTGAAATCCATACTGATGTCTTCAAATGTATAGCACTTTTTGGTTGTTTCACCAATAGAAGTGAATTGACTTTTTTTGGTTTTGATGTTTGAATGAAAACAAGGAACATTTTTAGCAACACAAGTTAGTAGAAAATAGGTAAACTCAGACAAGAAATGCTTTTAGTGGGCCTGTGCTATCACCATGTTTAAGCAAAGACAATGAATTCTATTTCCAGGGGCAATCTTAAGTGTGACATTTCAACTGAGCAGCGGTAGCCTTTTAGTATTTTCAGTTTTCCACCTATACACAGTTATGTAACAGCAGAAGGAAAATCAGTCTGCTCCTGACCACACCAAACAATTAAATGAAGTATTGTCCTCTGTTCTAACCACGGCGAGTATTACCCTACTCCAGGTAAAGCGTCTGCACTGGCCAAAGAACAGAAGACATCCCTGTTTTGGAGAAAAGGTAACATGTGAAGCAGTGAGAATAAAGGGTATTTGCAGGCCTAAAAATAAAAATAGCATGTGCTGATTCCTTCTGTGTTTGGTCCAAACCTCCCCTGTACAGAAGATCCATGCACAGAAACACCTCAAAGAAAAATTAGTAACAATTTCAGTGCTGTGATCAATACTAAAGCATTGCGCACGATGAAGATGACACTTTGCCAGCACTAATAACTGAGGGCAAAGAACGAGAGAGCAGCACAGCCTGCAAGGGATAACAAGCAAATGTTTTTAGTTGCATAACAGGTAACTGTAGAGACATCAGAAGTCCTCCAGAAGTTGAGTGCTGAGTACCTACAGGTCTCCCACCCAACAGAAGCTACGACCCTCTGCATAAAAACCACTGTCAATATACTTGACCATGTGAAAGTTCAGACTAACAAGCCAGGCCTGGATTGTGACAATGTCTCTTTTACAATACTAATACTCCCTTAATATTTTACAATCACTCTCTAGTACACAGCTCTTCAGTCTTCCCTGAACACAGGAGTATTGAGAGCAACACAGGGATGGATGCAGAGCTGAGCTGCTGGCAGTTAGTTCCCAGCTCCAGTCTTTCCTACTACTGTTTTTTGGGTTTTTTTGTTTCTTTACCCATTAGCAGCTCCTTTTCTGTTTGTTTTTAACCTAGTAACCACTGCTTGGAGCAGTCAGCATTTTAAAAAAAGGTCCTGTCTTGCTGACTATGATCATTCTGTCCAGTAATGCAATAACCAGGCAGACCTCAAATGTGGCCTTTAAGAAAGAAAGAGTCAATGAAGGCAGCTTCTTCCAAAGAAATCAGTTCCGTGAAGAAAAACCCCAGAGAGAAGCTACCATGGCTGATAACGTGCTGAAAGTATTGACCTGAATTTCAGAAACGACGGCTGTGAATTAAAAATACTACAGGAGGTCTGAAATGACTTGCTGCCTATGTAGCTGAACCAGTAAAACCCAACCTTACAGAGATGTTTGCATCTTCACTGATTCTCCTCTCACACCAAAACCTTTGCCATCCCCCTTCTGTATCCTCCAACACCCAAAGTGGGCATGAGGCAGCAGGCAGAGAGGTATGAACATGGCTGGCTCGCTGCCCTGCAGAGTGTGAAGTTGTTCAGTCCAGCCTGTCTTCACCTGCTCCCCCCAAGCAAGTTAGAAAGATGCTTCAGTTCTTATGCTTCTCATGGTGAGACAGGAAATGAAGGCATTCAAGGGTGAGGACACACTTTGAATGCTGGGTTCAGTTTTTGGCCCGTCACTCCAAGGAGGGCATTGAGGAGCTGAAACATTTCCAGAGAAGGGCAATGAAACTGGTGAAGGGTCTAGAGCACAAGTCTTGTGAGAAGCGACTGAGGGAACAACTGGGGTTGTTCAGCCTGGAGAAAAGGAGGCTCAGGGGAGACCTTCTTGCTCTTGACAACTACCTGAGAGTGGAGCAAGGTGGGGGTCAGTCTCTTCTCCCAAGGAACAAATAATAGGACAAGAGGAAGCTGCCACAAGTTGCACCATTGAAGGTTTAGATTGGACATTAGGAACAATTTCTTCACCAAAAGGGTTGTCAAGGCCTGGCCCAGGCTGCCCAGGGCAGTGGTGGAGTCCCCATCCCTGGAGGGGTTTAAAAGCCTGTGTACCTGTGGTGCTGAGGGACATGGTTTAGTGGTGACCTGGCAGTGCTGGGTTAATGGTTGGACTTGATGATCTTAAAGGTATTTTCTAACCTAAACAGTTCTAAGGGGTTATTGACAGAGAAATCAGGTTCAATTTCCCTTGGATAAAACTCTTTCACACATTAGGAGGGCATTAATTATTTTAAGACTTAACCATAGCAGATCTCTTGAGCTGTGGTAACCAGACATCAACAACAGAAAAATATTTTGGTATTTCTAAGCAATATAATGAAGTCCAGAGAGAGGAAAGATGCTTCAGCTACTCCACTTCATGTTATTTGAAAAATGCTATCTAAAAGCAGAGCTGTTTTCCAGCCTTTGCACTTTCCAGAATAATTAACTTTTCTCTTTTAAAGCAATTGCTGTGCAATGCAACCTCAGGCTAGCCAGGACACATAGACAGTGGCTGCCACAGTGCCAGAGAGAGCTGTCTACTGTGCAGTTACATGTGAAGAAAGCATTACACATGCAGAGAGTCCTCAAACAACAGGACATGTGCAATATTCACTTAAGTCATGGACAAAGCGTTTCTCTCTGACCTGGCAACCTAAGCATACAGCAAAACATGTACATTCCATGCTATAAGCTTTATATTAGTATTTATCGCTGAATACATTTTCAGAAACCTACTTCTCCAGAGCAATCAAGTGATTTTTGCCTGTGTTCAAATCTCTTAAAAGCAGAAATCTCTTATTTAAATGTCTAACTGCTGGTTTATTGACTCAGTCCAGCACTTTTCTTCCCTAAATTCTGGAATATGTTGAAAACCAAAACCACTCTCTGCACTCAGCCATCTAAATTGAATAGCAAAATGGAAAAACCATACCAATCATGAATCATTTCCTCCTATGAACTCTCCCACTGCCAATACCAGCTCTGTGCCTCTTGAGGGGTAGCTTACAACTCAAGAAAGAGTCTGATGAAATCATGGCTTTAGATATTTCAGGTCCCAGGCCAAACTAATACAACACGCCCCACAAGATCTCCAGAGATGTCTGCTCAGTGGTATCCCTGTAAAGCCACCAGGCTTTATTTTTTTTTCCCTTTTCCTTTTTTAAACATTCATCTCAACGAGCAGCATCCGCAGTTGGAAAATCCTTCTCCCTCTTCCTTTGGTATCAGCGAACACACATCACAAAACCACAGGGAATTACCCCTTGACTCGAAGCATAAGATAACTATTGCTACCCAAGAGAAGACTCTGGAATAGCAGGGTGACCGAGTTCCTTCCTGCAGTTGCTCATCCCACCTGTGCAGCATCTATCACACAAGGACAGAAGTGTGTTTGGATGGTTTTGTCAGTGTACAATTAACCCACGTTCATTGTAAATGCAAATGGCGCTTTATGGACGTCATCCCAAACATGCTGACAAAACTTCTGCGCCAACACTATTCCATTACGAGCTTTGTCTAAGCCGTGCGTTTTACAAGATCAATTGTCTTAAATGTTTCTCCCTAATGCAATTTTTTAAATCCACTTCACTGTATGGACAAGTACTTCAGCGAGTGATAAACTTCCTTGTTTAGAGCTCAGAAGGAGCTATAAACTACTGCCATAAATGCACTGAAATTGCTTTCTACAGAAGAATCTTGCCGTTGGAAAGTCCAAAATTATGCAGCGTTCTAAAGGTGGAAAGAGGCACTGTGCGTCCCACCAGGAAGCCACAAAAAGCTCTTTCAAATGATACATGTCCTGTGTTTTTTCAAAATACTAGACCTAATAGATCAGTTGTAAGGCAGCATCAGTTCTTCCACATATGCTAATTTCTGTGAAATTATGAAGGGGTTTGACGAGTATAAGGCAACAAATATAAAAAGACGGATATCGAAGCTTACTCAGAAACCTAGAATCTCTCGTGGAGGACACATCGGCAGTCAGGGCTTAAAAAGTTATACATCAGTGGTTATTTGGATTTGGAAATTATTAATAGATATTATCCCCATCCCAGTAGCACGACTGTTGCCTGCAGACACAGGAAATGCAGTTTTTCCCTTTTCCTCCCCTAGCATGGCATTCTCTTACCTGAATTCGGCGAGATGTGTAAACTGCTCATGTCCTTGGAAAGGCCGTTTGTTTTGGGACTGGAAATGGGTGCACAAGCTGACGTAGCTCGGGGTGGCCTCTTTCCGGGGACTTTCACAGTGGTTCTCAGCAAGTCAATTTCTTTCCCGTGAACGTTCTGCATATAGTCCTGGTAAGAGGGGAAAAAACAAACCCAAACCCCAATATCAAACAGATAGTTCTGTAAGCAATAGAACTCATGAAACCCGGTTTCCTAAGACTTGTGCCCTACGTCATCTGCCAACACCCACCATATGGTTTTCCCCTTCCTTCAATCTTCTGGATAATCCCTTCCACACTTCTTACTACAAATACTCCCAAAAGTCTGGAGCTTTCTAATACATCTTCCAACTACCAGTTGGATACAAGGCGATTCACAACATGACTGCTTCTGAGCGACACGTTCACCAGCTAAACCAAAGGAGAAGACAAGGCTGACTGTTCTTCATAAGCACTCTTCTTGTGTCTCCTCTCTGCCAAAATTTCATGCACTTCTCTCTTTCTCCCTCAAATTTGGCTGAAATTGGTCAGCAGGCACAAAAAATTACAAGGGGACTCTGACTGGGGAGGTTTCTGCAATTACGACATTGCTTCCTTAGAACATGACCCTTCTTTCACACACACGGAAAACCATAGAAGGGAAAAAATTATGCAACTTGTGTCTGACTAAACACACTAAAAGCTGGAAGCCACAAGTGGAAAAGGCTTTTCCTAATTCTTTTTTTTTGAAAGCCCACAAGGCAGGCATAAGCAGGCAAACTCAGTCAGCTGTGGAAAGACAGCGGTCAACTGACAGGAGCCAAGCCACTGCTTCCCGAGAGATCCACGAGAAAAGTTCTTCAAACTGTAAACAGCTCCTGGAAAAACAGGCTTTTGATATGCTGCTCTCCAGCATCAAAGGCATTCCCTAGATGGTCTGTGGGTTTCTTCAGGTGAAAACAGGAAAGCAAATGGACATGGGTATCTTTAGCAGAGGGCAAACAACAAACTCATTCAGGTGAGATGCCCACTGAGGCTGCAATCCTGGGATACATCAGAAGAGAACTTTCCAGTAGAGTTGGTGAATGTCAAAGCCAGTACACAAGACACCAAAGTTTTCACCTCCTGGTACACATGGTTGTGGCTACCTCACATTCCAGAAAAAATAAGTGAAACTGGAACAACTACGAGGGCACTAAAAGAAACAAAGAGACTTATGAGAAGACACAGAAGGCGAGTAGCACAGGATAGCAAAATCAAGGGTCAAAAGAGGTAAGAGCACAGCACAGAAATCCCAAGAGGAAAAGAGCAATTTGAACTAGAGATTGGGAAAAGATCTTGGCTCAAGCTCTTGAGTTAAGCTGGAAACGAAGGGAATGGTATTTCTGAGCTATCTTCTACGTAGAGCAGCTGGGGCAAAGAGTCTAATTCCTTTTCAGACAGAACTTGATCAATTCACAGAGGCCTGGATGATGCTGTGGGTGTCTGCACAAGGGAAGATGTATCTCCCAGTCATCCAAGTGGCCAGAGCAAGCTTTAGCCAGATTACGAGGTGTTGAATGAAATACTATCAACATTTAACTAGTTTGGTTGCAAACCTGCAGCATACAGGAGAGTGCACCATGAGAGAAGGAATTTTACAAGTAAACACCTGAATGGACTAAAACTATACCCGAGGTCTATGTCACTGCTGTCCTGACACAGGGAGCGATCAGCTCCCTCGTTAAAATCCTTCCACCTTTGCCAGTTTTTGTAATATAAACTATAAATTCTGCTCAAAAACATCAAAAATCTACCACTAGACCAGAACTCATTTCTTCCCAGCTAACATTAATTTGTGATAAAAAATCCCGAACAAAATTATCACACCAGCTTCCCCCCCCAGCTGTTTGAGAACTATTACCAGTAAAAAGGTGGGGTCTGAGCAATTTGCGGGGTGAGGACACAGAGCCCTGCTGCCAAAAGAAACAAAGGCATCCATTTATAAAAATTCATTCGCTAGGTGTTAGATAGAAACGAACAAAACGGTTTCATCCATAACATTACTAAGTTGGCCTAACTTTCCTGTTCAGTGGCAGTTCTTCACAAATTAAAACACAATAAGCAGAACATAATTGAGCATTTACTGCTTCTGGGCTTGAAAATGAGGCTTAATCAGATAGTGACTAAACTCCAGCACATACTCTTTTTAATAGACATGTTTTATTTCATGTACACCAACCAGTGTCGTCCAGGTACATTTGAGAAGGAGGTGTCTCCTTCTCTGGAGACATTCAAAACCTGCCTGGACACGCTCCTGTGTGACCTGATCTAGGAGACCCTGCTCCAGCATGGGGATTGGACTAGATGATCTTTTGAGGTCCCTTCCAGTCCCTAGCATTCTGGGATCCTGTCATTCTGTTTACTCCAAATTCTTCAGATCAACAGCATGTACGATTTCCCTGCTACCCTGCCAACTCGTGAGATGTGGCAGGGCATTCTTAAAGCCCTTTTAACAGAGAGTAAACTAGGCTTAGGTGAGCTATAAACCACCACAAGAGAGTAAGTGAATGTTGGCAAACATGACACAAATGCGCTGGAGCCATCCCGTTATTATTCGGAAGCGTCCAAAGACAACAGATGCCACGTAGGTATTAATGTCAGCTTAAATATTTATAGGGATATATCAAATGTAAATAATAAAGCCTCTTTCATGGTGTGCAAGATGCATAGCGATAATCTCTGCATTTCCCTGAGGAGGAGAGGCCAAGCACCGCGTTTCCAGGCGGCAGAGCCTCCTCCCCACGCGCGCCCCTTCAGATCTGCACTTGGGGAATAAAAAGTTAAAACTACAAAATAATGTCGCGGCTTCAGAAGCGCGATGGAGGGTTTGATCAGATTAGAACAGATGAGGGTCTTGCTGTCATCTGGAATATGCTGTGTTAAAGAGAAGACAGCAAGCCTGATTTTGATATGCAAATGTTACAGATATAACTCCCCTAGATGTTAGTTGTAGAAAATGCTGATCCGAGAAAAAAGGGGAAAAAACCCTTTAACAAGGCATGAGGGTAATTCAAAGCCAAGTACTTTTAAACAGCACTTAACAAGTCCCTAGAGCCCACTCAACAGTGGGCCACCCCAGAAGTGCCATCTTCTGCCCCTCAACAGCTTGAAAAAGTAGTAATTGCAACTCCATTTGCATTTTTCTTCTCAACTTGTCCATGTTCATCATTCAGCAACGCAGGGGAAAGAAAAAAAAAAAAAGAAGAAGAAAAGCAAGCAGCAAAGGGAACCCTCCCCAAGCGTGTGGCTAACGGGAGAAACCAGCACCCCAGTCCCCACACCCTTGCGCTTGCACCTTCTCCATCGCTTGTTTTTTACATTTCACTCCTAATTATGTTGCATCTATTGCCATACACTTAATTAGCTGCATTAATGTGATTTCTTTTCACATAGTCAAGCAATTAAGAGCTATGATTGAGTTTCATTCAATTAGCCTCAACAAACATGCTAATTGATGTCCCAGATGCAAATGAGGTGCAATGAGAGAAACCTGCTAGCAATTGAGAGTTGTGGCGGGGAGACCTGCAGCTCTCAGCCTGCTGACAGCAGCACAGCTTAACATGGCTCCCACCTTCTGCAGAGCTGCTTCTGAGGCGGCAGCGGCAGGGGAGATGAGCCATTAGTGCCTCAGTTGTCCCAACTAGATCCCTGCAGGAATAATGGGCAGACGCTGACATCAAATCAACGTTCTCACAGCAGCGGCTGCTACAAGCCGGAGAAGAGCGTGGAGTTTTCCTGCAGCTGGGTGGGCATGACAGACCCTGCCCCTGGACTCTCAGAGGTCTCCATCTCATCTCCGAGCTCGTGAAACACTACACAGGTAATGACCTGCAGTTACCAGTAACTGGCAACTTCATCTTAGTCAGCTGTGGGGCAATGCTGCCTCTCCCAGTTAAGGCCAGAACGCATCAATCAATCAATAATCCCTAAAAATGTGCTCGCTATATCGATTCTCATTGCTTTTCATCCCGAGGTTACTGTTAGCGGTTTGCTCAAATATAGTGCTGCCGAGGTGTTAATTTGACTACTTAAGGCCATTGACCATTATCTAGAGGACTAAATAAACTGTTAAAATATCAGCGAAAATCATAAAAGCTGCATTGACTGAAGATGACACAAAATATTATTTGACAGCACCACAAAATGAATTGCCTTGAGTAAGAAAGAAATGATGTGCCATGACATAGAATAATGTAAAGTAAAATTACTTTAGATCTGCTCTTAACACAGCTCTCCGTTTACAGCAGCAGAAATTAATTTAACCAATTCACTGAAGCCTTTCAGACATGCAAATTGAGAGAACGGGGAGGCTGATGTTGTCTAAACAGATGTACCAAAAAGAAACACCATTATTTTGGGGGGACTCCTTTTGTTTTCAAATACCAGCAGGTGTTAAACTTGCCACCATACACATTGCAATGGCTTCTGATTGCTCTCAAAGCCAGAGAAGACACCCCACCAAGGGTCACCAGCTGAACCCAAGAGATGTGATGCTTCCAGCTAGCCGCTCACTTTCTTCCAGCCGAGAAGACTGAAGACAACAGGCAAACATCTCTTCTTCAGTGACAGGATAAGAGGAAACAGCCTCAAATTGTGCCAGGGGAGGTTTAGGTCGGCCATTAGGAAAGATTTGGAAAGATTTCTTTCCTAAAAGGTTGTCAAAGATTGTCAAGGCCTGGCCCAGGCCAGTGGTGGAGTCCCCATCCCTGGAGAGGTTTCAAAGCTATGTAGATGTGATGTTGAGGGACATGGTTTAGTGGTGACCTCACACTGCTGGGTTAATGGTTGAACTCCATGATCTTAAAGATCTTTCCCAACCTAAATAATTCTAAGAATGAGAGCTGAGCCATTTACTCAGCCAGGTTTCTGCTGCACCAAGGCACTGGTGCAGGCAGGTTCTGGCAGCCTGCCTGCGCAGACAAGTTCAATTCTGCTCTGGCAGCAACACAAGATGGAGTCGGATTCCTTCTGATTGAACGTACTTTGGGCTGTTCGTCTGTCTTGGGATGGCATCGAAATGGCTAACACTGCAACCTAGTCTTCTTGGCCAAGAAACCACACTAAGACAACAGAAAGATCAAGCTGTAGAAGACAACAGTTAGGGCCTCCCCTGGCTGGGCTCAGCTGGACAGAGAGAAACCCCTTCACCGGAGTTATATTTTTTACATCATGGCACTAGGTGAGAGGGACTCACATCAAACCCACTTACCTCAGGACTGCATGTGTCAGAACATGAACATTTCAAAATAATATCTGCTCCCACATAGAGACTCCCTCCATGTGTTTCTTCCACCACGTACTTGTCCCACTGCCACCCTTTTCCAATGCACAACATACCAAACAAGAGAGCCTCTCCAAGAGCAGTGCTTTTCCGTATCTATGACGGTACACAAGTAAGAACATCACACTTTTTATCATTTAGAGCTTTTGAAGTATCTGTTTTTCCTAGGAACTGGTTCAGGCCCAGGATCCTTCCCAGATCTCTCTCTAGTTTACACTGTGCTTCTGAGAAAAACACCTTCCTTTCCTGGCAACTTTTTGCCCACTTCAATCAGACAAAATACTCCTAAGGCTTCAGCTTACTAAGGTTGAGATAGTGCTTCCTGATCTGAGGTAAGATAAAAATTACTCTGGAAAAGAAAGTTTATGGTTGCACCTCTGGACGACATTTTAAAGACCATTGGTGGCATATTTTTCACAACACAACTCCAACTTCATGAGCTGACCTACCGGACCCACAAAACCTATTGTACATCCTCAGCAACAACTGCTTCCAAAAAACAAAACCCAATCCCTGTTCCCCCAAACCAGACCAAAACCCCCCCAGACCCCCGGCAGACCAGTAAATGGATGGAGTCTTGACTTTTGTGCCTCTTCGTGGCAGTCAGACGTTTTTATTGCAAAACGCCGTCTGGAAAAGATGCAAAACAAAATTGCTAAACTGCAAAAAGAAGAAAAGAGGTGGCGGTGGAGTGGGGGGGGGGGAACAAAAAAACAAAAGGCCCCCTTCCCTTTGCTTATTGAGTTCAAAGGCATAACATGCAGCACCCTGCAGCAAATGGGAAGCTACACTAATTTTAAAGCCATAAAACGCTATAAAGTGCCCTGCGGGGCAGGACTACACTGAAGCTAGTTGCACCTAAATAAGACATGGTTCATTTACTTCGCAGCTTAGCCTAATGTAATCATCAGCGGATTTCTAGCCTAGAGTTGTAACAGGCAAATAGCCGATGCTGCGGAGGCGACACTCCCAGCCATTGAGGGGCCTCGGCTAGATTGCTGTTGATTAGAAAATTTTTCAGTTTTGACAAGCACTTAATGAACATAAATCGCTCCTTGATTGGTTTCCATTTGGGGCCACAGGCACACCTAAGAAGAAACAAAAGTCTCCAACTCCTCTCCCCCCATCCCTCCCTTCCCAGGAAGGACCTCAGCAACAAACCTACCATCAGGTTACGAGCCACAGTGGAATATATTCATCAAATGGTCCTGTTAAATTAGCCATTCCTCCCCTCTCACATATAAATACGGGCATAATATCATCTGGCTTCATAATATATAGTTAATCTTAAGAAATGCAATGAAATGTTATTTTCTGAGGAGAACACAGGAATGAAATGCATTCTGGAAAACACTGATCAGCCTAAAGCACGCTGCCCTGACAAAAAGAAGGTCATCTCCAATCTGTTTTATTCACATTGGGAATCAAGAACATTAAATTTCAGTAATAAAAAGCATTGACTATATCGGTACTCTGGTGTTAATCACCTCGGCCCGTGTGGCAGGGGCAGGGGAGGAGGTTAGGGCAGCGCTTTCAACACAAAAGCTGTTTCACAAAATGTTGCTTTTTTTAAATGGATCACTCATTTTCATACAATTTTAAGAAAACCCTTCCGCCTGCGCTTCACTTCTCATTCAGACTTTGTAACAAGAACCGCTGTAAAAGACAAATCAGAGTTTTACCATCCTGAGTAATTTATGAAGCATTTATATCCACAGCAATTAGCTCTGCTGGACAGGAAGCTCTAATTTCATAAAACACCGTAATTAATTAATAGCTTGGCTTTTGCCATTTAAATTGCAATGCATTCCAATACCAAAAAGTTTCCCTGCCTTTTTGAAGAGAGAGTAGATGACACTGAAATGTGTTTGCTGCTCCTCACTACCTACTGCAAGTTTGCCCAGCTCTGCGATTGCAGTATCGTGTTTGCTGCCACGTCCTGCGCCAATGACGTGACAAATCTTGTTGTGCCCTTGGAAATGAATGGAATTGAGACAAAAACTGCTTCATGTTCACGTCGTTTGAGCATTTGGTGACCTGTGAGTATCTGTAACAAGTAATGGAAGCGATTGTAAGAAGTTACCGTGAATAATCGGTCTCCTTCTCCTTCCCCACGGACTGGGATTACGTATTTGAGTACTTCACAGGGCAGCTTGCTGACCTCAGGAACTACAATCTGATTTTTCACTCAGCAGAGCAGGTGCAATGGCACTTTCAAGCAAGATTATTTCTAGTTTGAAAAGCCACAAAGCCAGAGGGGCGGAAAATAATTTGCCTTGACAAGCTAACCCAAATGATAGGTCTCACTTCAGGACAGCCAACACATTTCAGCTTCTATTTTGCCCAGCCGTTTTTAAGTTTTCCTCCCAAACTGATCTTCGCTCCATTACATCTTTAAGATAATAAAGAAGTTTTCCAGGAGGCTGTAAAGTGAATGAGTGATCTGTACAGCTACACCACTTTATAAAAGCCTCTTTGGCTTTTAAAACATTGTAGGGCATATGTTTTATGTTTGGTATCTTCACCAAAAAAAGTCACAGCAGCGTGATTAACCCTTATGTTTTCCCCTACGGGTTGGTTATCCTCTTGTTATCTCTAGAAGCAATGCAAATTCACAGTGAAATGTGCTAGAATTAAGAAAGGAAAGCTCTGGGAATTTAATACTGTTAGGAACCTGCTCTGAACACAGAAGAGGCTTCCAGAAAAAGTGCCAGTTGTGGTGAGCGGAAAAAATCTGGCATCAGCTCATCAGCTGTAATAAGCCGTTTCTATACACGCAGTTTGTAACTGTCCATATCATTCGTTTTTTCCATCTTAACCAGTATTTTAGTCGTATTAATGGATGCAATATTGCTACCAAAAACCTACACGTGCTTCAGACAGATTTATCTTCATCACCACTCAAACTACATCCCTGTTTTTGCTCTGTAGGACTTGCTTTGCTCACTGCTCTTTCAGGAGGCAGAGCTACATCTGAGGTGAAAAACAACATATACATATCCTTTGGTCATCTCAAACAGATTTACCAAAGCCTGATTTCAAGATTAGTTGTTCATGAGAAAGGCCAGCTTGAAGGCCCTCAGAGCCAGCCAATATTCAGCTTTACAATCCTTGGAAGCAAAAACACAGGCAAAAAAATAGGTGAATACGATGGTATTTTAGAAATATATAGGAGCATGAATATTTCTATTAAAGCAGCATGAACAACACACTTCGGAGCTGTTAAACAGCCTGAGGTAACGCAAACCTGAGAAGAAGGCTGAACCGATCCAATGCCTGTAGGTGGTTACTCGTAATGCAGGCGAGCGCTGCTCCCTTGGCCGGAGCAACCCACGGCTCCGCTGCCACACACGGAGGTGCTGCACAGCCCAGCTCGCAGGGTGTTCTCTCAGAAATGAGGAGACATGGAATATATTATTTGCAGGCATGCTTTCCCTTTTCAAATTATCCAGGAAAATCGTAAGAATTGGCAACGGTCAAAAATTTCAACTGCAGCACTAAGAAAATCGCTGCATGTTACAGGACCTGAGAAAAGTGCATGGATCTACCATGCTTCCATGGAAGACGTTTTAAATAGCCTCCTATTTCACACCAACTCTGCTTTTCCTGGAGGAAATGACCAAGAAAAGAAACCGCAACTGAAAGGCCCGTTTGTGACTTCAACTCTCAAAGAATTCTACAGGTTCACGGGTTTCAGTTGTGCCCAGTGACAGGACAAGGGGCAACAGGCACAAACTGGGACACAGGAGGTTCCATCTGAACAGGAGGAAAAACTTCCCTGTGAGGGTTTCAGAGCCTGACCCAGGCTGCCCAGAGAGGTTGTGAAGTCTCCTTCTCAGGAGAGATTCCAAACCCGCTTGGACGCAATCCTGGGCAACCTGCTCTGGGTGACCCTGCTTTAGCAGGGGGGGTTGGACAAGATGATTCCTAGAGCATCCTTCAAACCCCCACCATTCTGTGACTATGTGATTCTGTGAACTGGGTCTGGTTTGTATCATCTGTTTGTATAATATATTGTTGAAGCTCTTCGGCAAAGTTTAGCTCAGTGTTGGATACAACTCCCTAGCAGGCTGAAATTTTGCTTTTTAAAAAAAATACATTCACTTTATTTGAGGCTAGAAGAACACTCCTAATGCTCCCTCTGAGCTAGCTCACAGAGGCTGCTCACCCAGCCAGCGCTATTTTTAAGGAAGAGTTTTGAAACTGTGGCTACTATCCGATGACCTGAGCTGACCAGGTGAATCCACGCACTTCTCAAGGGGATAAAGACTGGTTTCCCCCGCCCAATCACTGCTATAATCCTACACACCTCAATGAAGGTTATCAAGATAGATCAGTGAGGACAGGAGCGAGGTCGAAGAGCAGCATTTACCGAGATACACACCTCAGCAAGCAAAAATCCACCTGTCTGTGTAGGCATGTAAGATTTACATACCATGTGTGTTCTAGATGAGCATCAGACCTTCCTTGTGTATTTAAGAAGCTGTTCTTCCCCCGTAAGGTGCCACTGCACCACGCTTTCATTTGAAATCAAATCTTGAACAGATTAAATATAAAAGGTGAATAAAGGATCCTTCCCTAAAAAAGCTTTTTTCAGCTTTTTTTTTAAACTATAATTATTTTTTTCTTCTTCTCATAAATAAGGGGCAGTGATGACGATGACCATAAAAGAGCAGAAAATGGACATCCACAGCTAAAGCATTGTCATCTACTGACCTGTGGCATGATGGGAACCCTCTGGGAGACAGACAGTGGTGAAACATCATCGGCTATTCATCGGGATAAGGCTTAGATAAAGGAGCGGCATGTAAGGCTGCCCAGCAGGTATCCTGGTGAATACATTTCGGGAGCCCTCGCACATGGCATTCTGCCATTAAAAGCCAAGAGATGCCTAGAGAAATTCCCCCGGGGCCCTTTGGGGAGGCTGACGCTGAATTTGTCAGCCAGAATTTTAGTCATCCACTCAACGGCTATACTCTAGAAGCGTAAGATGAATAGGTAGCTATGGTGAACTTTGAAGCCTGCGGGTCAAAGTTCTCTCTCATTATCCCCACCATTTTCTATCGGCATAGCTCCGCAGCATCCCAAGGGACGGGAAGGTTTGAGGCTCTTGAAAAAAACACACTGACATGCACAAGTCTGAAAACAGTAGGGTGCTTATGTACATATATTTTTCTTTCCTCATTTTTCTCTCCCCCCACCTCCTTGAAAAGAAAGAATATGAATTTAACTATTCTGTCAAACGTCAAGCTGGTGGCATTAGCAGTCACTCATTTAGCTGGCACAATGCAGCAGTCATTTCAACACGCTGCCCTGCCAAACAGGCCTGACCCTGCCAGGGACACCTCTTCTCTAAGAAGGACTAATTTGATTTTTCACTCCCCACCCCAAAACCTTTCATTTTGTAGGCAACACTTTCAAGAAGGACAACAGTGCCTGCAATAGGGACACATTTGCTATACTAAAAACACCGCCTTCATGCCTGAGCCGCCCCTGAACGCATCTGATGGAGACAACTGGTCCCCTTCCAGCCAAATCTCAAACAATATTTAATACAGTGCTCACAGCCAGCCATCAATTATTATAATAGGTTCTTCCAATGCAGGTGCTATGTTCTGACTCAAATCACAGTCTGGAAAGACCAAAATATCTTCTAATCTTACTTATTCTGTCACCACTAGAGGCCAGCCCATCTTTTGCTTCATAGAATTACAACTGCAAAATTTGGTATGACCGTGATGACCTGAGTACTTGAGGGAGCCCAGCTCTAACAGGTGAGGTTAGAGTCAAGCTTCTGATGAGTTTAGGAAACTGACTTTAGATGATTAACAGAAGTTCTTTTCTTCCAAACTTCAATGGGAAGTTTGGTAGGAATAAGGTCCTTATTTTTCAAAACAAACAGCAACGCAAGCACAGTATTAAAAATTCACCAGTTTCTTTGGCTTTGATGAAAAAAGAAAAACCAGCTACAGAGAAACAAAAACTAGCAAAATCCAACCAGAAACACATTATCAGAGTCCTGTCTGGGGGGAAATCCACTCACTTGTCAATACCCAAGAGGAAATTCTGACTTTTCTGCCCACAAAGTTTTGTACAAATTGTACCGAGAGTGTAATTCAAGTACCTGGTCCTGCCTCTTCTTGCCACTGTGGTCTGCACAGGCACAGTCATACTGCTGCCTGATGGACGACGAACCTCTGCAGGGTTTATTAACAACAGTTAATTGACAATAAATAGTCCACTGGCAGTACGGGAACACACTGCAGGAGTAGCACAGTGACTCTTTGAAGGCTAAAGACAACAGAAATTAAGGCATTGAACGAGCACCACTTATAATAGGAATCATGTCACAGGAAGATTTTAACATGAATGAGCAGAGCCCTAGATGCTCCTAGGGAGTGGATTCAGTGAAGGTGTCTCAAGGAGCCCTTGAACGAGTATGATGTTCTCCCCAGCAGCTTCTTGCCAACTAGGAGCTGAGTATGGTCCCTCACCACTATCTACTCACGTACAGCCACGGGAAAATCAGCATGTTACAAACCTCTCTGATCTGTGCAAGGAGGTCTGAGTGAATGGAAACCTGGAGCCACGTACCTTTTTCTTGGGGTGGGGGAGCACGGTGGGGGATAGAGGGAAACAATTACAGGCTAGTAATTACCTCTTCTTTAAATGGATTCTCTCTAATCTCCAATGGATTTACCTCTAATCTCAAAGTAATTACCTCTAATCTCAATGGATTCTCACTCTGGGGGAGACAGAACAGCTCCAGGGAAGCCTTCAGAGAAGAAGTACTCTATTGTCTGCAAGAGGCAATGAAAAACTAACACGTGCACAGCAACTGACAGGAACAATAGAGCACTTCCACAAAGCGAGGAAGGGACCTGGGTGCAGACAATGGCAGCTTGCCTCCTCCTTCCTTGATGACCCACAGTTGGCCAACACAATCTAAGGGAAACTCACGTGGGAGCTCCATGGGGGCTGCCTCAAAGGCACGCAGTATCCGCGCTACCCTTCTGTGAGCAACACCAATATACAATTCAGGTATTCCAGGACTACTTCATGGCAGAATCCCTCAAATTTAAAGGCACTAAGCATGGCCAAAGAGGACAGATAGACTTGTACAGTTTCACAAAAAGGAGCAGTGAAAAGCTTGCTCAAGAACACAAGGGCTGAGGACAAGATTTCTGATGGAAAGCAGCAATGCCTTGAAGGTAGTTGTCATCTAACTTAGTAAATAATTTTTAAGAGACACGGATGTAACACCAGAAACTACAGCAAAGCATTATCATGGCAGGATCTGAGACTATAAAGTCTTGCGTCAAGCCAGAGAAAGTGCTAATATTCAGCAGGCAGGAACCAGCAAGTTGGTGCAAGCACGGCATCAGTGAGGCCATGCTCCTCAGACATCTCCCATCTAAAGCAGAAGTTTCTGGCCAGGTCCACGTGCAGGTCTATAAGCCCCAGAGCATCTCTACAGAAATGCATATGATTGAAACCTTGATTTTTCCCTCTCTGACGAATAATCACCCAGGAGCTCAAAATGACACCAACAGGTTTAGAAACAACTGCCCCCAAAAACGTCACAACTGGCCACCCTCTGATTTCCATATGTGGTATGAAGATCAAATATAAGACCGGATACAATTCTAAAGATCTTGGTGAGTGTCACATCATGGTTGCAGTATTTCATCACTGCCTGTACTACAGAGCAAATGGAGGAGCTGGGAATCCCCTGGGAGTTTCAAGAGTTGGAGTCTCCACATTGGCTCTGTCTTTTGAACTGCTCCATCATGGAAAGAGCTGTGACAAATCTCACCTTTCCTCCTGCTGGCACGGCCAGTGCAGATGGGGATGGGCTAGTTCTGAGTCAGATCACTGACTCCTTCCACCCTCAAAACCGTACCTAGGGATTGTGCTACGTACACTGAGAGGGATGGACAGGACCCTTGGGCAGAGACGACAACAGACACCTTTACATGAGGAAGCCTTATGGCACACATTTTAATAATTATGCCATTTTCAAAAGGTTGCTCAGAATTGCTTCTGAATAAACCGTAACCACTGCACAATGGCAAATACTAGAAACTTTCCTCACTCTTTACTACATCTAGGGCATTTTTTCTTAGCAAATGCGTCCGTTTTTTAATCCTGGGATGGACAACAAGTCCATAAAAGCATCAGCACAAAATAAAGGCTTAAACTGTTTCAGGTGCCTCTTAGGATGCAAGAGAACCCCAGTTTCAGGGGATTCTAAGGAACCTGACTGTACTTAGGCTTGCACAAGGGAATTTTATTTCAGATTATGCCTTTTTGAGAGGGAGTGGAATGAAGAGAGAGGAAGAAGCTCCTCCACCAAAGAGGGCTTAACAAAAACACGTCAGGATGAAGTCACTAATGCTGCTTTATCAGGGCCTGACACTGCTGAACCCTCAGAGAGGCCGGTGTACTTACATGTAAACTAGGATGGTAGGTCAGCACGCCGTTGTCACACAGCGTCACGTATTTCTTCTTCCACTCTTTATTCAATGACTTGCCACTTCGCTTTAGCAGCATACCCTATTAGAGGAAAAAAGAAAAGAGATTAAACGCTCTTTTGCCAACACACAACTAGTTAAGACAAGAGATAAATGTAACTGTGGCGTTTTTAGATATGCTTTTCCCTGTGAGTTACTTGGTTTCTCCTGCTTCTCCCATGACGCATGTTTTCTCCATCGACAGCTTCAGCATTTGCAGTTTAGGAGGAAAAGCTTCTAAGTGCACCTTTCATAAAGCAAGTCACGTAAACAGAAAAGACTGTGTAAGTGTTGGCTTTGACCAATGGGTAGAGAAAACCCTTTCGCACTGAATTCCATGCCTCAGGAAAGCAGATGCTCGTGTGACACACAGCAAGGTTGCCCATATGCACCTAGTTGATAAAGACACCACGCTCAGCACATTTCCCAGCTCTGCAAAATAACTAATGATCGTCAGGTTGAGTGGGGATTCTACCGTGTGGCTTGTGCTTCCCTTAGCGTGTTCCTGGGGATTCCTGGTTGCCCCAGCTCAGCCCCTCCACGAGCAGGGAAAAGCAAAGGTTTATGTTCTCGTTCCCTTTGCAGTATGGTGACACCACAATATAAACCCTCCCAGCTACTCCTTCCAGCTGAAGAGACATCAAATTCCAGGCAAGAGCATCAAAATGGAAACAGGGCAAATACACTGTTTTCCCAATAAATTCTGGATAATTTAGTGAAAGAGGTGTGATCAGAGAGGAAAGGATGTGGGCAAGGTGACTCCCCTTTCCGCAAATTGTATACAACCTAAACATCAGTGATGATAACTAACCGTCAGCAGTTAAGATAAGAAGTCATCACTGTGTTCAGATGGACATGGACTACTGCTGCATATTAACCTGTTCTCAGCTTAAAAATAGAAAGTTGCTTTGAAAAGCAAAGTCTAACATGCTGTAGCACGCTGAGGGTGGTAAATCAAGCCACGCTTTAGCAATGTGCTTCCCTAGAAAATTTTAATTTCCAAAACCATGCCAGAATGAAGCTCCTAATGAATTCATACAGTACTTTGGTTACTGAAAGTCTTACTGAAACGTCCTGGTGGAGACACTATTGACAGTACTTAAGATGGGGACTCACTAGTTCCACAGAGCAGGTTCTGATAAAAGCAGACAGAATCACACAGAATCCCAGCATGGTGTGGGTTGAAAGAGACCTCTGGGGATCATCTTGTTCACTCTCCCTGCTGAAGCAGGGTCACCCTGAGCAGGTTGCCCAGGATCACATCCAGGCAGGTTTGGAATCCCTTCAGGGAAGGAGACTCCACAATCTCTCTGGGCAGCGTGGACCAGGCTCTGTCAGCCTCACAGGAAAGATGTTTATCCTCCTGTTCATACGGAACCTCCTGGGTTTCAATTTGTGCCTATTGCCCCTTGTCCTGTCTCTGGGCACCACTGAAAAGACACATATTAATTTCATTAAATTATAACCAGGAATCTAAACCAATACAAACTTAAGTTCTCTAATCCCCATAAAATTAGGTTTTCCATTATCATTTTCCATGGAACTTAAAAATTGGGAAGAGAGAACATAGACAGATGCACTACCAAGCATGGTGCTTCCAAATCCCACAGATCTGGTTTTGTTAAAGCAGGTTAAAACCTTGAAAGCAAGGTTTGTTATTTTCCCATTAACTATCTGTTTTCCCATTAAACCTGCATCTTTATAAAGCAATCTCTCTGCAGACCCAATCCCAAAGCCATGAGGATATATGGGGCAGTTTTGCACAAGCAGAAGTCCCCCAGAGCTGGGCAAATTAATAGAATCATAGAATGGTTTGGGTTGGAAGGGACCTTAAAGATCATCTGGTTCCAACCCCCGTGCCATGGGCAGGGACACCTTCCACTAGACCAGGTTGCTCAAAGCCCCATCCAACCTGGCCTTGAACATCTCCACGGATGGAGCATCCACAATCTCCCTGGGCAACCTATTCTGGTGTCTCACAACCCTCAGGGTAAAGAACTTCCTTTTAATTTCCAATATAAATTTCCCCTCTTCCAGTTCGAACCCATTACCCCTCATCCTGTCACTACAGGCCTTTGTGAAAAGTCCCTCTCCATTTTCCAGTTCCTCCCCAATTCCAGATGTTACAACTTCTGTTGAAGTCCCTTGCCACAGTCCATGTGAACTAACCACAGAGATGGTCCTAGCGAAAAAGCCAAGTTCACAACTGCTGGCTCCTGGATACACACTTTGAATCAAGCTTCAGAGAACGATCCTTCACAATTCAAAGCAATTTGTGGATGGGCCCGTAAAGAAAAGCTTGTGTCAGGTGACTAAATTACACAGCCATACAAACTCCGAACTTTCTGACCGCCTGGGGGTCAGATTTCTTTTATTTTGTGCTGTTCCTTGCTACAACTCAAACTTTTACAAGGAAGAATGGGGGTTCTGAAATGCTGTCCTACAAAAGCTTCTGCGAGTGCCAGTTGCACAGCCCAATTACCGCCTTCCAGTGCTTAAAGACGTTGTTTTCTTCTATTAAAAAAATGAAAGCTTATTTCTGCCTTTGACTTGTATGTTTGTCTATAGTAGGTGATCTGTGGCTTCACCTTTCCAATCTTTCATACCTCACCTGCAGCACTTAGGGGGACCCAATTTCTAGTTATCGCTGTGCTGCGGGGATCAAAAATTACTGTTTTCCTGCACTGGTTTGTTCTTCAGACCTTTTAATGGGGAAAAAGCTGTAAGGATCACAACGATGATCCTTTTTTCCCCCCTTGCCTTTTTTTGAAGTTTTGAAGATAGTAAAATATATATATCTCACATCTTTTTCATTGTCCCTTTGCTATACAGAAAACGTGTCATTACTTATGTAATTATCAATTCACGCCAATTATACACTCAATAATTAGTAAAAAACTACCACTTCTGTGATATTTACTACAGTGAAGTCTTGCTGTTATCTAGGTGTGAATTATTACATTCTATTTTTGGATCTAAATGAATAAAATTATGCAAAATGAGGTTTCACCTTGCTTTTAAAGCAGAATTCTGTGCTTTCCTGTAAAAACTCAAACCACCTCAGCACCAATCGGATGATGTACCTATTTGTGCCTAACTACCACACCAGACTTCCTAATTTGTTTATCTTTAGGTGCTACCTTGGCAAAAAGAACAGATTTTTGTATTATGTGAGAATTAAATATATCGCCCAGTACCTGCAGAGGAAACTGCTCTGAATAGAAGGACCAAACAAAGTGTTACGAAGCAGACAAGCCCATATAAGCCACTTTCCCCCCCTCCCCAAGGCCAGCGACCACCACTTTGTCTGTGGTAATTACATAGAATGGTCTGGAGAAATGCTCTTACTATCAGAGTTTAGATCAGTTATAAATACACTTTAACGAAACTTAAAAAAAAAAAAAAAGAAAAGAAAATAAATGGCCCAGATATGACAAGAAATATTACTATTAAAAAAAAGAAAAAGCCCTTCCCTTCAGTCACATTATGTCTACATTTAAGTCACATCAGATACTCTGCCCAGGAAGTGAGATACGTGGGTTCCCACTGACCCTTGGTACCTCCGAGGCAACTTAGAGGTAGCCTGGGCATGTCTCCAGTCACAGCCAAACAGGCCCCACGTACACACGAGCACATTGGAAAAAATCACATTTAGTCTCCAAGCTATGCAGTAACAGACTAAGTAAATCAACTTCTACTTCAAAATCCCATTTTTTTTCCCCCAAAAATAATCTCTGCCTCCAATTATTATTAATTGGAGACATTATTTCTCCTAATGTGTATGAAATCTTTCATTTGTTCCACTCTAGCCCTGCAGTTCCGTGTAGCTGACCCAAAGCCTCCAGATTCAACACTAAGAATTTAACACCTCCAATTTCCTCACAAACCAAGAAGAATGTCACACTTCAAATTCCATTCTTTTACCACCTTCTCTCCAAAACTGCAATTCTGCATCTAATGGAGGAACGCTTCTCCTACCAGGCTGCACGAGCTTGTACTTTTAATGAGCCACAGGAAAAAGACTTCAACCGGGGTGCACGAACTTCGCTTCTCGGGTTTTGCTCGAGGAACTGCGTCACCGTACAAAGCAAACGGAGGAACCGTCTGTACGTACCGCGAGCTCTTTATTAGTAATGTGTATGCTACGTCTAGTCCCAGGAGGTCATTGCAAGCCAAAAGCAATGTTAAGTGTACAAGCTTTAAATAACTTACAAAGTTAATATAATGAATGTAAGTGTTATCTGAAATCCATCACTCAGTGGCTTGCCGTAGCCTCAAGCTGTGATAAAACACCACTCATAAATTTATATTAAAACTCTGTTCAATAGCAATTATTTACCAACAAAGATTTATTGATTGCATTTGCTGTTCGAGACTGGGGCCCTAACCGAGTCAATCAGCTTACGTTGTTGGGCTTCAGGGCACGGGGAGAAGTTACAGACTGCCACGAGGCTCTGCATCCCGATCATTACTGCGAGAGCAGGAGCAGCTAATGAAAAGCCGCCAGCGCAGGATTGATCGGACTTAAGGTAAAAAAAACCCCAAAAAACAACACCCAACGCCGGTCAAGGGACCACTACGCATAATATACACAGTTCATCTGAATCTGCAGTGATCGGCTACATCTCACTGCTCCGGACGCCTTCCCAGGAGCTGCTTTCTTAAACAACAAATGGAAGACAAATGGTGAAACTATGATGAATTTGTTTTATGGAAATATTTCAGGGTTTAAGCAGGAAATTTAAGAGACCTCTTGAAATCTAAAAGATATCTCTTGAAGTTGTTTAATGCCACCGGTAGGGGAACTGCCCTTGTTTTTCAGACAGGCTGGACAGACGGCAGAACAGACCTAAATACTTCCCACAACTAAATGTCATCAAAACACACACGCCGATAATCAAGAGATGTCTACAGCCCCTGCGTGGCCTGCAGAACTAATGCCCTGTGTGGAGCAAGACACTTGGCGTGCCTCTTGTGCTCCATTTTAGTTTTCCCCACTTTCCCATTTATTTTAGATTTTCCAGGAGCAGAAGACACAAAGGGCTTACAAACAGGATAATACTGGTGGTCACAGCTTAAGTGACTGCACCTTTTTTTTGCACTTGCTCCCGCTGCGGCACTTGACTAGAGGGGTTTAGGGGGGTTTTGTTTCTTTTAATAGGATTTGGTACATTTGACTTTTCTTGGCATGAAAAGCAAAAACAGAAGAGCCCTCAAGTCAGCACAGCCAAGACAGGACGTTCTGGAAAAGGAAATATTGTACTTTGGTTTCTATTTTGTTTCAGAAGCTGCCATGGCTGAGGCACTGGCATCATACAAGGGTTTTCTTCATTCCCCTCCCTAATTTTTAGCCAACCCCATACTGTTACCCTGATGCTGTTTTGACACAATGAAATATGTAATCTCACACTTCATCATTAACAGCATAAATTCTTCATTTTCCACATCAAGTCTTTAGTTCTCATAACTGTAATTAGCAGTGCTATGAATTTTCTACAGCTCTATCATTTGCATCCTGTTCACAAAAGAAACAAAACTCATGCTTGCCAGAAACATCCTCCCTCAAACAACCACAAACGCAGCCATTCACAGGCAGGATCACAAACTGATGGTTACGTATGAATTCTGGTCAAGAAAACATCTGCTTCCTTGAAAATCTATTAACACAGAATTATGGAATAGTTCCGGTTGGAAGAAACCTTTAAGACCATCAAGTCCAACTGTTACCCAGCACTGCCACGTCAACACTAAACCATGTCCCTCAGCACCACATCTACATGGCTTTTCAATCCCTTCAGGGATGGGGACTCCACCACTGCCCTGGGCAGCCTTGGCCATGGTTTGACAACCCTTTCAGGGAAGAAAATGTTCCTAATATCCAATCTAAACCTCTAAATGTTGAGGAACAAATGCTGGTGAATCCTCCAGCTTTGCAGGCCTAGTCAACTCTAGGTAGTCTGGCCAGTAGCACAGGGACTAGTCTAGCTAGAGACTAATTCCTAACTGGTATATTTTTCCTTCCAGAATATTCAGCTCTAACAGGTTTCCAGTCTTATAGCCCATTCTTCCAGCACACAGTAGACACCAGCTCAAACAGTTTCACCTATAGACAATATCTGCCTGCTATAAGGAAGCTTATGGTAGTCACTGCTCTCTCTCCAACGATTCATTTGAGGAGACACCAGAACATGCAGCTAATAATTCTGGGGAATGAACTGCTAAAGACGCCCAACGTTATCTGGAAACCTTCCATACAAGTAACTGCTTTTGACTTCCCAAATGTAAGTCTGTTTTCCCCATGAATTTAGGGGAATGCTACTTGCTCTTCTGGTCAATTAGCTATGAAGCTGTTCAAGTTTTTACAGTTAGAAAATCTCTTACAGTAGTAAGAGTAACACCTCTAACAGGGCACAACTGGGGACCAAATGAATCACAAAACAAGGGCTACAAGTAGAGCGCCTCAAAAGAGATGTGAAAACAGGAGACTTCAAATGTTCTTGAACTCCAGTATCTAACAATAACATTGCAAAAAAACCCTAAAAGACTCCCTATATTCTCAGTGCAACCAGGCACACAAGAAAGACCCCCACATCTTCCTTAAAAACTAGCATGGCAGCAGTAGCAGAGTTTTGTGACATTCAAAGATGCCTCCTCACTGAAGGAACCATTCAAATTTGTCGCACACCAGCTTTATGAGAAAATGAAATCAGAACATCAAACCCAATTCTCTTCTAACAAGCCCTAAACACAAGGTGGTACCTCAGCACAGCGGGTAGTTACACCAGGAAGGGTTACCTAATGCTGAGCTTAATCAGCCACTATTTCCATCTGGAGACAAGAAAAGATTACCTCAGATCTGACTTGGAGCAAAGGATAATAGCTTTGCTAGAACTGGGAGGACAACCAACTTGCAACGCATTATTTTCCAAGTGCTCTGCACAAACTGCTAAAAAAATTTAGAAAGATTTTCTGAAATGAAATTGCAATGCTGATTAAGAAAGTCATAGGGTTCATTGTAGCACCAGCAATGAAGATTGCCACCTTCAGGGAAGAACAGCTACCAAATTCCTGCAAGGAACCTCAGCACTAAGGACATGGTAAAAGGTAAAGAACAAACTCAGTGCTCACTGCTACTGTGTTTTTATTTTTAATGATTGCTCCAGCAATTCCGCCTCCAGATTTTGACACTACCTGCCAACCGCAGGTAATGCACAAGTTCCTCTGATATGCAGTAAATAATTTCAAGGGAAATTTTCACAACTGCCCAGCTTGCACGTGAAGTTTTTTTTAAAAGGCAGGCTATGTACTTCCACCATGGCATGGACAATGGTTCCTCAAGGATGTTGTGGAGCATAGGAACCAACTAACCTTACTTATAAGCACAAGATGTGGTTGAAAAGAGACACTGGCACCGCAGTCGGGGGACTGAAGAACAGGAAGCCATCACAGAATCATAGAATGGTTTTGGTTGGAAGGGTTCTTTCAAGGTCATCTAGTCCAACCCCCTGCAGTAAGCAGGGACATCTGCAGCTAGAGCAGGTTGCTCAGAGCCCCGTCCAACCTGACCTGGAATGTTTCCAGGAATGGGGCAACGTCACATTCACTCACCTAACGGGCCATTTTAATAAGAAGCTAAAACTCAAGAGCAGTCACCTTGGTGTCCAAAGAAGAATTTGAATGGAAAGCTGAAGACCCGGCCCTGCTGCAGTATTCAGATAGAGCAATGAACATACTGGTCTGGCAGAGTGCTGAGAGTACAAGAAAGCTGGAGAGGGACTTTTTACAGGGGATTCTAGTGATAGGACAAGGGGTAATGGGTTCAAACTGGATGAAGAGAGATTTAGATTAGAAATTAGGAAGAAGTTCTTTATTGTAAAGATGGTGAAACATTGGCACAGGTTGCCCAGGGGGATTGTAGATGCTCCATCTGTGGAGATGTTCAAGGCCAGGTTGGATGCAGTCTTGAGCAATCTGGTCTAGTAGGAGGTATCCCTGCCCATGGCAGGGGGGTTGGAATAAAATAATCTTTGAGGTCCCTTACAACCCAAACCATTCTATGATTATTTCCCAAATTAGACTTTATAAAATCAGTGCGTACTCTACAGATACCTGTATGTCCTTTCTACAGAGTTTAATAACCAAGTGTGTCACCAACTGCAGCCACAGATTTAAAGGAGTGGCACATCTCTCGCTCTAAAACCAGTTCATGCCCCTGAGGAGGCACAGCACCTAGCAAGTCACAGTATTTCTCTGCCTTATGGTAGTTTCTGCTTCTGTTGCCTTCTGAGGTTTGTTCCACTTTCCCTGGGCTGTTGAAAAAAAAAAAAAAAAAAAAAAAAAAAAAAGGAAAATCACAGCCCTTAATGATCTCAAGTAGTTGGTTTATTAACCCCTTGGCATTGGCAGTTGTGGTTTCCCTGACACCACCGTCACCGCTAATGCGAAATGCGCTGCGATGCAAATCATTATCTTGTGTCGGGGAAACCAGACGGCTGATGCCAAGGGGTCTAAGTCAGCAGTCGAGGAGCCGGCAGCGATCGGCTCCGTTTGAACTCTTGCCTCTCGCTGCGGCTCCGGCATCACACGCTGCCCACAAACAAAGTTAGCATCAGCTCGGTGAAACGCTGTGACTTACGGCTAAAATTAAAAGGAAAACACAGCGCTGGGAAACTTGATCCGGTGCAAGGCAACATGACTGCGTGGCACGGTTCATTTGGAAAAGGCTCCACGAGCAGAAACGTTTGCGGCACTAGGGACAGCTGCGGGGTCAGGCATGAAAAAGAAGTAGCAAAACATTTATTTCCCTTAAGAAACAAACTGAGCGTTGTGGGGGGCGATATAAAAAAAGGAATCGGCGTGTAGACGTTACTACTTCTGGGTAGGTGATACCGCTCTCGTTATAGTAGCGCTCTGCTCCCTGAACCCTGAAATTCTCTTTATCATATTTTTATAAAAAGTAGGGATTTGGGGGAGGGGAGAGTGGGGTTCATGGAAGAAAAGCCATGAAAAGCTTAAAACCCGATTTTAACTTTCTATCCTGATACTATAGTGTTTCCATAGAAACATCAGGAAGACCACTTAAGAGCAGCTTTTTTTTTTTTTTTGTAGCCATGTTTGGCACCATACCCCTCCCCTGGACAACCTATTATTTCACAAATGGATGCTTTTTGCAGCTTGTTCTGTGCAGGCTCCGATGAAGGGGGGAAAGAAAAAGAATACTGGATCTTTAACCAGTTCCCTTGTGGCCCCCTCCCTTTTTTGTTGGTAATATTTCTGTCATTCTGCCAGGGTATATGGTACAAAGGGTTACACTTTAATTGAGCTGTCAGCATCTCCAACAATCCTATAAAACTCCGATTATGCACGGCGGGGTTAGTGACACACTTGTTATTGTGGATGCCCTATTTGCTAAACCCGAGCCCCCCCCTCACAGGTCACATAACCCACGCGACCTTCCTGTCATTAGCCGCGTCTATTCCTACCTCACTGCTGTGAAAATCACACAAGCCAAGGCTTCAAAGCCCTTGCCAGGACTGAATTCGACCAGGAGCTAATCACCCACAAATCCAGCTCAAATGGCAATAATTGGCTAAACTGCTCACCTCTCCAGAGCTCAGCAGTAATTTGGGATAATAAAGAAAAGAATTATTCAGCTAACTGCCCTGAAATGTATGCTTTGTGACCGACACACTTCACATTTTAATAATGATGGACACAAAATCCAATTTAATACAGCATCTACTGAATAACGAAACCAGAACACTGGCAGGAGAAAGAAAAAAAAAAAGTGTGTCTGGTTTTTTTTTTCTTTTTTTTTCTTTTTTTTTTTCAACTGTGTTCCATATTATTGTGCCAAAAGGATTCACACTTCATGTTGTGAAATTTTGGGACGAAAAAGGTCTTCGTGAACAATCCTCAGAAACTCTGCACTATAATGGGATTTTTACAATTTTTTAAAATTATTTTTTAATCAAAAGGAACGTCCTGCATTAAAAAATAATTTTGCTGAACAGTCCTACCTCTGGTCTCTAACCCTTTGCAGGGGTAAGTTATGAAAAACATTTTTTTATCTTATTCTATAGTAGAAGGGTAACTTCTTTGTTATTCTAGTTAACAGTATTTCCCAATTGCCTCATTTTTCTTTACTTGTACACCTTGTCCTCTGGCCACCAGACAGTTTGCATCAATGACCACGCTATATCTCTCTATATACTTGCTGGACAGGTAACGACACTCCCTGGACTGCTTCAAGATGTGACCAGTCTCCCAGGACACACCGAACTGGTTCAACACTGCAAAGATGCCCCCTTACTCTTCCTTCCACCCACCCCATTCTACTTCCTCAAATCTCTCCTAAGACAAAGAAAAGGATAATAATAAGTATACAGACACAGAGACAATAATTGCATGCTCTGACTTGTCCTACTGCTTCTATACCTCAGATGTCCAATTCTTTCAGAGGAATAGGAATGAAGATGATAGTCCTTCAGAGGTCCAGTTAACGTATCTTGGGCAACTAGTACCCTCTCATCATCCCTCTCTACTCCGCTACCTTGACATCCCATAATGAGTCCAGCTCTGGAGCCCTCAATGCAAGGAAGACATGGACCTGTTGCAGTAGGGCCACGAGAGGGCCACAAAGATGATCCAAGGGCTGGAACACCTCTCCTACAAGGACAGGCTGAGACAGTTGGGGTTGTTCAGCCTGGAGGAAAAGGCTCCAGGGAGACCTTACTGCAGCCTTCCATTATCTGAAAGGGGGCCTACAGAAAAGCTGGGGAGAGACTTTTTACGAGGGCTTGTAGTGATATGGGGTAAAGGCTTCAAACAGGAAGAGAGCAGATTTATGTAGGAAATTAGAAGGAAGTTCTTTACCCTGAGGGTGGTGAGACACTGGAACAGGTTGCCCAGGGGGATTGTGGATGCTTCAACCCTGGAGATGTTCAAGACCAGCTTGGCTGGGGCCTTGAGCAATCCGGTCTAGTGGAGGATGTCCCTGTCCATGGCATGGGGGTTGCAACCAGATGATCTTTAAGGTCCCTTCCAACAGAAACCATTCTATGATTCTATGATCATTACAGCAGGAAAAAAAAAGAATAAGGAACCTAATGAGCAAACATTCCATCAGCCTTTTTAACCAACTCACCTCACCTGCTAAAGGAAATTGTACATATTGTATTAGCATCTTCCAGGAACAGAGCTGTTTCAGAGTTACTGAAACATCACAAAACGTACCCATAACTCTAAAACTCAGTGAGTGAAATGTCTTTCAACACCAGGCACGCTATCTTGCTGGCCTAGCACCAAGTGGTACCAATAGATGGGTTTTTATGGAAGATGTGTCAATGTCCCTGCATGCCAACTGCCAAAAAGATCCAAAATCAAGAGGCAGCAATTGCGCTTAGTTCAGAGAAGGGTCATAAGTGCTACATCTGCCTCAAGAAATTAATTTAGAGATGCTTTATATCTAATTTATTTCAGGCATTCACATACCTGCAGTTTTAGAAGAGAACAGAAGGTGATTCAGAAAGAGTGGTCACACGAGCAGATGCCGTAACAGGCTAAAAGGGGCTACCCATTAAAGCGACTGAGTCAAATGTGACGTAACTGGGTTTAAGCCAGATTCTACTTCCTAAAGATCACAAAATCATGTTCTGTGCTCTTAAAAGAGCTGCAGAAAACTGAAAAACCCATTTAGTCATAATCCTGTTTTTTGTAGTACCTGATCGTTTACAACAAGGATCACTTTGGAAAGGGTATTTTAACATAGTTGTAATGTAAACATGCAGTTTGTTTTCCTCAGAATAGGCTCTCTGGTACAGTTTTTTTTTTATATTTTGCAAAGAGAGGAGAAAACAGACACTACTCTGCTCCATGCCGAGACGTCATCTGAGCTGGTTACAGGGAGGCCACCAATGCTCTTCCACGAGGACATGAGGAAGAGCAAAGCCACCACCTTGTGACACCTGAGGTGTAACATATACTGGCAAGACCACGGCCAATTCTGGAGACAATGAACTGCCAGCTCTAGCTTATGTTCAAGCGAATGTATTGAAGCACTTGTGCTCTCAATTTCTTCTTAAACACAAGGAAAATACTTTGATAAAAGTAGAATGTGCCTGGACACAAATAGGCAATTGTATGAAGAGACAGTGACAACCACATCCCTTTGCTATTTCCTCGACACCTGAGCAGACATCGAGCTAAGTTTATAAAAAATGATGATTTATCTCCTAGGGGCAGCATAGCTGTGTCTTTTTAGATAATCCTTCTGAGAACTTACACAACTGTCTTTTTTTTCTTGCAAGCCAATGGCTTCTGATTGTGCTGATGAATCAACCTATACTTTATTATCTGAAAACAAAATCATGCTGGCTTCACTTAAAACGTATAAAAATGTGCAGCTAGTTCACCCAAAACCTTGTAGCACCGGTCAAGGACCACAACTTCAGTCAACTTCAGTTGCACTGTTGGGTGCTTTAAGAGTAGAAATGCACTTTTCTGGGTGTGAAATTTCCCTCAAAAGAACCCAAAACACAACACCTTAGATGACTTCTGCTGATCAGGAGAAGACAGAAAACATGGGTCTGCAGGTTTTTGCCTTTTGTCAAAGACCAACTCAACATCTAGTGGAGAAGAAAGGAACCTCCCCAGTTCCCAGAAACCCCAGCAGCAATCCACAGCACCAGCAGGGTCAGTGAAGGAGAAGGACACATCTCTACAGCACAAACTTGTAATCAATGTTTCTGAACCCTCTTCACTTGCTTTATCTATATATTTGAAGATTCTGCTGCATCAAGGTCCCTCCACATCTAAAATGCCTTCCCTGAACCACACTGAAAATCTACCCAAGGCCATTTCCAGGGATTTAAGAGGACAATCTAAAGACAACTTTGAAATACAGGTTTATTATGCTGTGTTCTTAAATTGTTACTGCAAAAAGGCAATGCTACTGCTGCCGTTAACAGAAATAATCCATTTTTACTATGATAGGTGTTATTGAAATTGCAGTTAACAGAATACGAGAGACATGGCCAGTGCCAGTCATTTGAAAGAACTTCTCTGAGAAACCATAAATCAACGCGTTTGACAAGGTTGTTATTAAGATTCCTGAAGTAATAACCTGAGACAACCCCAAATTATATTTAATATGCCTCAAATCAGCACTTCTGAGAAAAAAGGCTGGTTTTGCCTGGGCCCGCTTTGCCTTACATACAGCGTACACTCCTCCTCTCCCCCACGCACCAAGCTTAGCATTAATCAGCGCAATTCCAAAATAAAGGATTCTACATATTGTGTCAGCAAGTTAAAAATTGTAATATTGTTTTAATGTTAAAATCACTCCAGATACAACACTTCCTATGTAGTATATTTCATGGCTCATTTGCTTCAACAGATATTAAGCTTCAGTCAACAATTAACTACTGACACCTTCTTTTATTTATTTTTTTAAACCAAGACAATTTAGCAGAAAAGCTAAGGCACAACTTGGATTTATTAGATGGATGCTAATTCAGTGCCACTAGTTTATATTCTTTCTATAAAGTATCCCTTCTTGAGAACGATAGGGTCACTTAATCTACATTTCAGCTGAATTGAAATTCAGATTTGAGCCATGCAGCACATATTTTAGTCAAAAAATTGCTGCAAGTGCATCAGTTTAAAAGACCATTTAAACCGTTAATTGTTTTTCACTTACCATATAAGATCATTCCCAAACATAACCATTTAACTGAACGTTTAAATGCTGTTCTGGATCCAGCACTTGCTCTATTTATACCGATAGGAAAATAGTGCATCAGAAGACATTAGCATCCAGAGCCATTTGCTGGTTTTCTGCAGCTATCGCCATTCTCTTCCAGCCCAGCTTGGATTTACCTGCAGTGCCATGGTGCTGTTGCTTCAAAGTCTGGACATGAGATGAACCATCTCACTTCCTGCTTTCTGAATCAAAGAACATTTTTATTGTTTTAACAGCAAAAATATGTTGACTGGAGACTGTCCTACCTCTCTGCCTACTCAGACGCATGTTACAGTGCACTTGGGATGTAAACCCAAGCCATATTTTGCATTTCACGAGGCATTTCCATTGATCAGAAGCCTCGAGAATCAGATTATACATTACACATCTTTTGGATCACTCAAATGATGTCAGAAAAGGCACAGAGGTGACACAAAGGTGACTCTGGCCCCCAAGCGCAGAGGAGTTCATTAACAGAAAATGTTGTAACCAAGGTGGCAGCAACTAAATTCTCTTCGAAATTACTACCCCTAGAAATGGCTGGTATATAAGGTGGTGACGCCCCAGAAAGAGTATCCCATCAGTGAAAGCCCACAGCTAGATCACGGCCTGCTCCAGGAATTTCTGGCAGCATGTCTGTGAGAAGTTTCTGGTTGCAGAAGCTTTAAAGTTAGGGTCAGTTCTTTCTGTGCCATCTGTAATACAGAATATTGATTGCTTTGACATGCCTCAGGTAATTTAACGTGCTGGCCACTCAGCGTTCTAATGTTTTAGAGTCCTCAGTAGTGACAGCAGGTATAGCACAGGCTGTTATCCAGTGCTATGTATTTCTACAAATGAAGACTTACATCTGAAAGAGTCAATCCAGGACTTTTAAAAGCAGAAAACCAAAAGATGTTTCCAGAAACAAAGACATTCGCTCCTCCCAAAAATCACGTAAAGATCCACACAGCTTATTTTCCCTCTAAGAGTCGTCTTTCACACATGTTGATCGCTCAATTTTAAGCATATATGCACCATCATTAATATTTCAGCTGAACAGGCCACAGAAGAATGCCATACAAGTGAGCTCCTCTCCTCCAGAGGCTATTACTGTTTTATGAGAGAGTATCAGAGAACCAACTAGCTCGCAGGCGACACAGAAGAACACTACGTTCACAAAAGGTAATTTATAAACATCATTTATAGATTTCTCTATGCAGTTACTTGGCTGTAGACTAGGCATGTTGTAAGACATTGGAGACAATCTCTCTCAAAAAAATATAATCCATTATTTAGTTAAGTAATCAGCCACAGACAAGACGAAAGACTGATTTTTAACCACCTTTTCCAACTTACTATAGATAAAGAACGTGTTTGTAAAGACAAAAAAAACATATATATAAATAAAAATGCAAGGTACCCAGAGTGCGGCTAATGGGATTTGACGCTGGCTTTAATTTTAATGAAGAAAGTTGCCAGTAGCAACAAAACTGTCAGCAGCAGCCAAGCACCATTAATAAAGACCCAGACAACATTAGTGGCACGGCAACAGTACAAAAGGTTCCCCCCCGGTTCATGCTGTGCTAAATTGGCTGCCCAATTTTTCTTAAGTGTCCATACTATTTAGAAGACAATTTATTAATTTTTGTCATCCATTGTCAGTTGACAGGCCATCATTTTGCATCCTGAATTTGAGATGAAAACTAATTGAAAAGACTGGCAGTATTTATGAGGGGTATTATTTGTCAATTATGGCTGATGATGGTACTTGGTATGACCAACTTTAAGACCCCACGCTCGGGTGTGTCAGTTGGACTTTTTTTGCAGAACTAACATGGAAATGACAAAATGTGACAAAAAGCAATGATCGAGTCAATTTAGAAAACTCGTTAAGGAAGAGGGGCCCATCAATCCCTGCTCTGAAATCACCAGAGTGGGGAAAAAAGCGCTGACGTCACTCAAGAAATCACAGCTTTCTCTCAATGATGCCTTCCAGGAAAAAAGCCTCTTTGTCTCCTACAAACAGAACAGATTTGCAAAGATGTCATGATTTAAATTATCCCTGCAACTTCATCCAGGCTGCCTAAACCAGAAGGTTTTGCTAGCTTTTTGCTGCCCTTAAACTAGCTTCTTTGCAAGTCTGGATGCCTCAAAGACCCTCAAATTCCTAACTGCAAAGTGGCAAGTCTTAAGTCTGGGTGTTCCAACTTTCCTCGTACTACATCAAGTTTGCTATTTAAAAATAAAATTTAAAAAATTTAAAAAGCTTTCACTGTTTGAAAGCTTCAAATCCTCCTTCACCATCCCTAGCATCTCCCAGGACAACACCATGTAAAACAGTATCATAATTTCAGTGTTTAAAAAGCAAAAAAACCTGGTATGTACCTCATGCTGCACGCTAGAGATTTAAAAACAAAAGACTAATAACCTGGGAGAGCAGAAATACGACTGGTACAGGCAATATATCATACCCCGCTAGGATGCTGAACTGCCTGTAATATCGCGGTATTAGCTGCTAGCAGTATCAGTGCTGGCTTATAACCTCAGAAGGATGTTTATTTGCATTCATGACTCCTGAAACATTCTCCTCTCTTCCATACTCACAGACACTTAAACAATGGCGATGCTGTTCTCAGCCATTAGCAAAAACACCCCAGGAAAATCCCAGCTTTGAAAACAGCAAAGAAAGTTAAGTTACACCATTCTTGGACTTGATGATCTTGAAGGTCTCTTCCAACCAGAACAATTTTATGATCCACCTCTAGGTCTTGTTTTCTGTGTTTTCAAGGCAAAATTTTTCTTTTGAATCACCATTTTGAGGCTTCACTTAAGTGTTTCACCCCAACACTCCTGGGAGGAGACACACGTGCAGATGTTTGAGGGTAGATTTAGATTGGAAATCAGAAAGAAATTATTTACCCTGAGGGTGGTGAGACACTGAAACAGGTTGTCCAGCAAAGTTGTGGATGCTCTATCCCTGGAGGTGTTCAAGGTCAGGTTGGCTTGAGCAACCTGGTCTAGTAAGAGGTGTCCCTGCTGTGGCAGGGGGGGTTGGAACGAGATGATCTTTGAGGTCCCTTCCAACCCAAACCACTCTATGATTCTATGTCAGGGTTGTGGATGTACAGAGGACCAGACCACATTTAACCGTGGCTTCAGTTTCACAGTAAGTGTATTAATGAAAGTGCCATAGCACCAAGATGAGACAACTTTTTGTACTGGTATTATGAAAAATGAACTGGTATTTCCTACGACTCCTGCAAAACAAGAAAGCTGTTGTACTGTTGTCCACTGAGCCAAGAACTTTATCCATGTGACCAAAGGCTATGGTCTGTGGCTGAGTTGCGACGAGGGAGGTACCTCTCCACTGCTTTAAACATCCCCTCTGTGATCTTCCTGTAGATGTTACTATTTTCTAAGCTTTGAAGAGCTACAAAATTTTATCTCTTTCCTCCACACTTCTCTACTACTGTAAGTAAATCTCAGTACTGATTTAAACCACGGACACTCTTTAACGTGTTCTATAACATACTCCACTTGTTTCTGAAGATCTGGACATTTGAAGATGTCAGCTAAAACCTCATTTAAACATTTATTTAGGAACAAAGAAATAATTTTCCTTTCCCACCAGTAATTAAAAGGCCTGAAACTGAGCTATTATACACACAGTTTTCTGTAATACCTATAGTAAAATGGGTGTCAGAGGAGAAAATGTGGCCTGTTCAAAAGAAAAAAACTTGAAACCACAACTACATTAACTACATCAGTATGTAGTTTATTATTAGTTCTCTATATATGACTATATGTATATGTAATATATATACACAATACACTGTTGATTAAAAGAAAAAAATCTAGTGAAAAGCAAACAAGACTATTCTGTCATAAACCCAACCATGTAAACAGTAGTTCAGTCCAGACTAAATCTGTTATTAATCCACACCCCTTCTCCAGAAGAAAACGGAAAAATAAAAATTTAAATAATAATAAATAAATCAACTAATGTCCAGTCTTAGTGTTTCCCAGTATCTTATATTTCAGACTCAAATTTAAAGCAAAAGCTTTTCCCTTCCACTGTTTCCTAGAATTAAAAGCAATGTGCACTTAGTTATCCTTCAGCATGAGATAACGTCATCCAAGGTTGATACTCATTTGAAGTACAAATTCTCAACCTGGAAAAAATGTTGGTACAGTTCTTTGGTTCGCTTCCAGCTGCGATGCAAACCCAGCCATTCTGACCCACAACTAGGAGCTGTGTGTAGGCAAATCCACGCATGCTACGAGAGGCTCCCCTCGCCTCGCTAACAGGGGGTGGCAAGATTGCTGATCACCAGCTGAAAGGTTTTCATTTTTTCATTACAGAATTAGTGAAACGGGGCTGGAGAAGCTGGTCGAGATCCTCTGTCTCCATATACTCCATACAATCTAAGAACTGAGTACATAGGGTTTGGGCAGGGTTAAGACTCGTGTACAGAGAGAATTTTACGTTCAGGCTTCCTTGGGCATTTATATTTTTCTCTCATCTGTGCATTAGTGAAAAGTGCTAGTAAGTAGCCTCCACGAAGCCCTTCAGCAGTATTCCCATCAGAGATGATCAGAACCTGCAATGCAGCAGGAGTCTGCTGCTGAGAACAGAGGACCTTACACCAGGCTACTATTGATTTTCACTCTCCTCCAAAGTGATCCTCCAGCAATCTTTTCTTCCTATTTTAACTAACTGAGGAGAAGCTAAATTCACTGAAATACCAACATACATGTCACTAGTGTTCCAGAAGTGTCAATATCAGCAACATATAAAAAACATGGCCTTGCTCACCAGGTTACCTGAACACCACCTAGATCGATAGAATCAGAACAATGCAAGTTGGAAAGACCTCAGGAAGTCTTCCAGTCCAGCCCTCTGCTCAGAGACAGGCCAATATGGATCAAGGGTAGGGCCTTGCCCGGTTGATTCTTGAGGAGTCATCTCCAAGTCACCTTTGGAGCCATCTCCAAGGATGAAGATATAACAGCTCCTTTAGATATCTGCTCAATACCTGAACATCCTTTTGGTGGAAAAAAATATAAACATTTCTTTATCTCTAATTGGAATTTCCCCTGTCTCAACTCAAGCCAAAAGCCAAGTCACAGAACTGCTTCCCTTACTCGTTCATTAGATCAATCAGCAATGAGGCACCTGAAAATTTGCTTTCCTGTGCTTGGATAAAATACACATCTTGCCTTACTGAAGAGCTTCACAAATGCCAAGCACCACAGCACAGCAGCTGCAGGGTTGTAAGACCCACTAGGACAATTGCTAAGCTATTATTCCAAAATGGAACAGGTTTGTTCTGCCATCAGTAATATCTTTTATGCACTTACACTGTCATCTTAAATGGAGGTTAACTAATATATTACTGATTTAACTTTCAGCAAGATCCTCGAAAGGTATACGTGCACCCAGGGAAGCTTCTGCTGCTTGAGTCCAAAAAGAATTGAAGTCAAACTAAAAGTGCGTATTGCCGCTGAAACGACAAGGAAAAAGGAAAGCTTTACCAGTCGACTTGGAAATTAAGGAGACCACAGAAGAATAACGCTTTATATATTTTCAAAAAGAATCAAGCCTTTCTTGCATCAAGAGACTTCATTACATACATTTTCTAGTGCTGCCACTCAGATTAAGGAGAAACGGTGCTCAGCCGAAGCCTGAAGTCAATATTGTAAGACACACGAGTCTTCATCTCTAATTCAAAAACTCCAGATGAAGGGAAAACCCACAGACTCGTTTCTGAACATTTTTCTTCTCCAGCAGGTAAACCTCTCTTAAAAAAACCCAGCTCAATACCACAAGCCTACTGTAAACACAGCTAGAAAGCTCCTTTTCTCTAATGCATCCGTAAAAGGACGCTGCTTTGACAGAGGATAAATTCAACATCTGAATCCCCTTAGTCTAGCTCAACGGGCAGAGAGACTAGACACCTTTTACAATCTTGATGCTTTTAAGATAGGTGTCTAAAGTTTCTCCTTCTACTGCAAGCAAACTAGTTCAACCCACAATATAAGGGAGATAAGGTCACCAAAAGAAAGTATAAAATCTAATTTATTTTCTTGGCATTGTTGCAGTGAATTGCACAGCAGAAGAAATTAAGGGTTCTTTGTACACATCCTAACTTTCTGGAAAAATGCACCATTTCTTTTACTAAATCTACCTTTTTAACCTCTTTGTTGCAAAGTGTCAGCGGCGTATCAGCGCCGGGGAGAGTGACTAACACACAGAAGCTGCTCTGCGAGCTATCGAGAGTCCAATCTGGAGTTCACCTACACGTTAACTCCTACCGCTAATTCATCATCCCGGCACCCAACAGCTAGGCTGATTGTGAGCCTTACAGGACAATAAGGGTCTCGGCTGACCACCAAAACTCAGCCCAAGGGAGGAGGGGTTGATGGGCACGGACCTAGAGAAGGCCTAAGATAAGTGCTGGCTGTCAGTGCAAGGACAAAGAAGGGCAGGCCCTGGGGAGAGAAAGGAGATAAAAAAAAATCTCGACAACTGCTTTATCTGATGAGGGTTATGGCTAATTAATTATAAACTCAATTACCTAACCCTTACTTCAGCAGTCTCTATTCATTAAGAGATAAAACCTGACTGACTGCTAACTTTCTCTTGCACACATGCACGCACAGCACCCTTACTTCAAATTTGCACACTTTAGCGCACAATTTCTTAAAAAAGATCTCCAAAAGCCTTCGTACCTGTCAACTTTGTGCTGGCAGGAAGGAAGATTTCTCCTTTTTTTCCCCCTGCCACCCAAAGCACCCTCTGTTGCACAATGGGAGGGCCAGGCCTCCATGCTGTGCATTGGCATTTAAAAGCAAAAACCAGACATTAAACAATAGGCATTATGGACATCAAAGCCTCTTTTCACAGCCAAGTTTCTGCCTCTGGGGGCTTCTGATCTAGTCCACATTTTAAATTGAGCTTTTAATTTTGGGTGCTAAAAGTTTGGTGCTGGAGCTCGCTGGTATCAACTAAACATTATTCTCCTAAAGTTCGAAGGTAGCCAGCAAAAAATGAATTGCATTAAGGAATGAACTCTAAAAACCCTGAGCCAAGCTAACGCTTGCTAATAATCCAAACTGAATTTTGCATGGAACTTATTAAAAATGTCTGTTTTATCGCTATTCAGATTCCACCCGCATTCCTGTGGTGCTTGGCCTCTCCTCCAGCTTAAGTTCTTGCCCCTTTGCATCGTGCTTGACATGAGCTCAAACAGCTTCGCGGAATCAATCCCAGCCCTTAAAAGAAGGCTCCTCTTAATCTCCTTCCAAAGACTGCAGACCTGTCTGGCTCTCACTGTTTGAATACACGGATATTCTCAAATCCCTGTTTCGCTCTGGTTGCCCTCTGCTCTAGCTTTTCCATTGCTTCTCCAAATCATAATTTCTTCTGATATGCAGAATGAAGGAACCCAGCTTTGTGTCTCTTACACTAAATTCTATTTCAAATTGCTCTAAATTATATTTATGATATGACTTTTTGGTTCATTCAAGATGTTGGCCTTTGAGGCTATTTTCTCGTACTTCGTATACACAAAATAACAACATCATAGTAAGATAATTAGGCCAGCCGATACACATCATGCAAGCTCTTCAGTGCAAAGACATGATTATATTAGAGTATTTAAAACCAACTTTAGAACTCTAAAATATCTCAAGTTGGAATAGGGAACATCGAGTCCAATTCCCCGCTCCTCGTTTGACTACTTAAAACTATATCATATGACTAAGTGTGTCACCCAGATGCTCCTTGAACTCTTGACAGGCTTGGTGCCGTGACCACTTCCAATATTTTGGTCTTGTTTATTGTTATTTGGTCTTGGCTATTACCTTATTAAAAAGGTTTTATTTTACTAATACTTATGGTTTTGGACTTGAATGAGGTAGTCCAACGGTTCATTTCATTCCTAGGATGGTTAAGTGTAGCAATATTTTCCTGTAACTTGCCTCTGGTTTCCTTTCTTGCTTGTCTTGCTGGTACTTAACTGAGACCTTCAGTATATACTAGCTTGTTCAGTTCAACCTTTGGAGACTTTCCCTCAGAAGATAAAATCTATTGTTAAACAAACTGATGACACAGAATCATAAAATTATTCTGGTTGGAAAAGACTCTTGGATCACCCAGTCCAACCATTAATGCAGTAGTGCCAGGTCACCACTAAACCATGTCCCTCAGCACCACAGCTACAAGGCTTTTCAATCCCTCCAGGGATGGGGACTACAAGTATTTTTTCCCTCCATAATTTAAAACCTTTAACTATGCATCTAATGATCTTAATGATCATATGGACAAATTGAATTATAATAACTAAAGTCTGTCTGCTTTGATAGAGCTTTTAAAAATGTGAGAAAAAAATATATTGAACACCATAATAACATTTAGCAGCCAAGTCAACTTTGGCTATCTTTTAGCAAAAACATCAAACAATAATATAGCCCTCTTTCCATCCTGAGCTTCCTTGCCTATTATGAATATAAATTCCACACTTTCCCTCACCATAACCAATTTTAAATCCAATTATTATTTTAGTATTTCACAGTACTTCCTTGCTCCCCTTCTGCATGAAGTTGAAAGGCTTATGGTTGAGTACTTTCCCCTGAAATACGCACGTCTTTCTTTCCGGGCAATAGTTTTAAAGCTTGTCATAGAAATACTACAGTTGCTCAGCTCCTTGTTCTTTCTCACTTTCAGTCTTCCTTACTTGGTGGTATATAGCACATCCCAAGAACACACACGCCTAAATACTCTGTATTGTTGCTACTCACTTCGACCAACAATTCTGAGGATATTCCTAAATGTCCCTTTAACAAGTTTTTTAAAGCCCTCCCGTTCTCTTTATTCTTCGCCCATACATGCAACTACAGATGATATTGAATAAAAATACAGAGTTTTCTCTCTGTATTCTGAAAGATAAAAAAAGGTCTGCATTAGGTTGATTGCAAGCTCTGTATTCGAACCTGCCGAGGTAGATGACATCTCTGGTCAAATCCAAAACTCAAGCTGTTACAAAAGGCAGATACATCCATCATCTTGCTTTGCTTTCCCAGAATTGTCACAAATCCATGAAATCCCTACTCAGCAGAAAGCAAAGGAAGGAGCACACTCTAAGCAACAATAAACAGAACTTTCCATTTGCCTCTAAGCTCCCTTCCATCTAATTTCTTCCTCTTTTCTGGGACCCTAAACTCTTCCCTCCTTTGATACAGCATCTCCAGTGCTTGAATCCAGTTGTGACCTCACTTTCAACTAACACGTATGGAGATGTTCATTGCTCTCTCTTTATTCAGTTTTGTGAGTTGTTGCAAATACTGACCATTTTATGTCTCTTTGCCAACACATACCCACTTTTATGTAGTCCCATAACTTTTTATCTGAAGGAAGATAATTGTACTTTGAACAAATTACAGCTTAAGAAGAAACAGGAACAGAAACAGTAAAAAAAATCCAATGGCATTTTCCATCAGCAATTTCACACAGCTATTTAACTTAAAAAATATAAACTACGCTCGAAACAACCACGCGCTCTGTAACACCGTGCTCTCAGTTGCCTTCCCTTCACACTGGCAGTATGAGGTAAAAAGGAAGACTTCTCCCATTCATCAATAGAGGAGTTATTCATCCGAAGTTTATTATCTCAGGTAATTCGATCAATACACTTCACCTTTATTGTACAGTTGTCCTTGTGAGCAAAGCATTTTGCATTTTATAGTGCGATGGTTATTATCAAGGCTATTCATAGGGAAATTCTCTGCAGTTAAAAGTTTTTCCAATTAACTACATTTAACATCATTTAAGCCATAAAATGGCGGTTACATTTCACATCATGTTGTCTAAGTGTGGCAGTGCTTAGAAAGCAGTTAGCGCCTATTTGGCAAATACATCGACTAATACTTTGGAATGGAAATCAAGAAAACCCTGCCAGCAAACTGAGAAAGACCTTTTCAATACAAAACCACGAATATGCACCAAAAAAAAGCATACCTCAGATGAAACCCTTTACAAAATTGCAAAGAAGAGCCTCAGAGTTTCCAGAGCCCTAGGAGTGCTCCTCGGTATCAATTCTCCTTTGATTCCACGTCAGCAGTATCTCATCATGTTCCTTTTGTGTGTTTTCTTATTTCTTTTCAATTGCGTAATTAAATTGGTGTATAAGAACAAATTGTCTAATGTCCTCTGGGATGAAGATCTCCGAAACCCACTATCCTCACTCTGTATCTGAAGTACGTAGCATCTGAGCTGCCTCCTCAGTTGGTAGCATTCATAAGGCACCACAAAAGATGAGGAAAAATTCTTCGAAACCGAAGCAAAATAAGAAATTTTCATAGAACAGCTATTCTACAGAGAGAAACCTCTAAAAACTTGCTCAAAAATAAGAAATTATTATTCCTTTTGAGACATACTCAGAACAAACTAGTTCATTAAAGTCATATCAGCACTTGTAATTGGCCCTTGTTGGCCAATAGAAGGAGACATTTGCAACTTTTCCCAGGAAATTATATTCTAAATCCTTCATGAGGTGGACCTTGTCCTTTTCTGAGGAAACTTGATAGCAGTCTTTAGTATTCACTGGCATAATTAGGACTGCAGTTAATTTCATTAAATTCTCTTGCTGCTAAATGAAGCAGATTATGAGACATCTTTTATTGCAAGGCATGAAATTACAGCCTGTCAGCTGCCAATGGTAGAGTAAAACTAATGAATTACAGGGTAAATAACACCAGAATTAACCAGCCAATTTAACATAGCAGAGAACAAAGTCATTTTTACTTAGAGCTCTGGCGAATGCCACCAGTGCCAGGATACCTTTTAGCTGAAAGGGAACCAATTCACCGAGCCTCAAAACCAAACGACCAGGGGAAAGCCACGTTGATTGTGCAGCAACCTCAGAAAGCCAACGCTGCCAAAAAGTTATCAGAAATGGGTCAGGTAAGTGGTAGATACCGCAGTGCTAAAATATTTAAATCGTGGTCTCTCCAAGCAGTTTGTGCTCATCTATTATTCTTTACACAGCCCAAGAAAAAGGGCAGACACGCATTAATTTGTTACTATTATAACTAGTCTAATGGCGACAGCTCTTCTCAGACAGTACTAGACACGGTCCCCATTAATGAGGGGTAGATACATTGCGGAGAGATAATTAAAGAAAATGGAGAGCAAGTGTTAACTAACCTGTTCCATTTCCTATGCCCGCCCTTCCAAACCTCTAACACGAGGTAGAGAAGGTGCCTTCTCCCTGCACAGCACCCCAGGCCACCCTTCACTGCTAGAAGGGCTGCATGGATGCTCTTCTGAACTCTGACACTGGGAGCTTCCTGAAGGTCTGAGGGCAGGAGTCTTCTCAATAGAGTCATAAAGCCTGATAGGTTGTTAGACATGCACACAAGGGTTTTTTTTTTCAGACTAAGAGGATAGACCTGCTATCTGTGGGTAGGTGTTCCATTCCCCTCTTCTTTTTTAAAAATTATTTTTATTTTAAAATTTTATTTCATGATACTTGTACAAAACACAAACCTCTTTGATGCACTTGAAGAGAAATCTTGTTATCTGGAAGCCTCCACAGGCCCCATGTTTGCTCAGGGAAAGAACAGAACCATAGAATGATGGAATGTTTTGGGTTGGAAGGGACCTTTCAAGGTTACCTAGTCCACCTGGAATGTTTCCAGGGATGGCACATCGACCACCTCTCTGGGCAACCTGGGCCAGTGTCTCATCACCTTCAGCATAAAAAAATTTCTTCCTTCTCTCTAGTCTAATCTGCCCTCTTTTAGTTCAAAACTGTCATCCCTTGCGCTGTTCCAACAGGCCCTGCTAAAAACTCTGTCTCCATCTTTTTTCTAGACTCCCTTTAAGTACAGGAAGGCTGCAAGAAGGTCTCCATGGAGCCTTCTCTTCTCCAGGCTGAACAACCCCAACTCTCTCGGCCTGGCCTCACAGCAGAGGGGTTCCAGCCATAGCATCATTGCTGGGGCCTCCTCTGGATCTGCTCTAACAGGTCCATGTCTCTCCTGTGCTGAATTTACTTATCACTCATACAAAAAAGGGCAAGTAACTTAGCGCCTGGAGAGCAGAAAGACTCACTCTTACAAAATCCTGCCTATGCTAGTGAAAGCAAACCATAAATCCAAGCTAGACCACACAGCTGGTCCAAACAGAAACACACACTACACTTCAAATTAATGCTCTTGTTTTTGTGTGTGTAACCCAAGGATTATTTTTCCTGCTAACAAAGTGAGAGTGTGAAGGGCTACGTTAGCTGGAAAGCAGACCGGCCTGAGTACAGAACAGCCAGGTCAGCACCTGCATCTCCATCCTAGGGGATGGAGTTAAGGTTGCAGCAATACCTGTGGCATCAGCAAGGAAAGGGTCCAGGGACAGAGAAAGCCCATGTTATTTAAAGGGCTGATTATTTCCTCATTTTGGCAAGCATGCCGTAACTGTGATTAGTTACCCACAAACCAAAAGCATTTTGAAATGGTGTTTCTAGGCGCATTTTCAGGAGGTTTCTAAGAGGCAATCCTTGACATCTCCTTTCCAGTCCTTTGTAACTCTACATACAACGTCAACCAAGTTTGATGGCGGGGGCAGGGATACCAAAGGGATGTTCTGATCAGTTTTGTGAAATTCTTCATTTGCCTGTAAGAACAAAAGTCCCTAACTTAGAATACAGACCTAGGTTAGAGCTTGGTCTACTCTGTTAGGAGGACAGACCATGAGCCTGCCTGCAGCTTGGTACCAGCCACAGTACATGTGGTTTCTCACCCCTCTAACAAAGCAGGATGAAAAAAAAAAAAAAAGTACTTTGTGCCTTTTTTTCTTTCTTTTTAAACAGGAATTTCAGACCACAGTGACGGGGTCTAAGGAATGTTGTTGGTGGGAAGACTAGAAATGATGTGTAGAGGGCTGAGCTCATGGAAGCAGAGATCAACATGTTTATAGTGAAACATCACACAGAAACAACCTTGTCTTCTGTGGTTTCACTGTTCAGGGCGCACCTTGTTTATTCTCTCATTTGGGGATGCAAGGATCACAACTCGTTCGACTTCTGTTTTTAATAGAAAATCCAAAAGACATGAATTCATTTTAAAAAAATTAAATTTAAAATTCCAAATGTAAAAGGCATTATCTGTAAAACTTTGAACAACTACAAGTAAACAACAAAAGAAAAAGTACAGGGCAGAATCTGTTGGCCAGCAAAATCACCTACTCACTGATGACACAGGGCCAGAAAACCCAAGAATTTCTACATCACTTAGATCCCATTCCTAATAAAACGATGCACTCACTGCTCCTTCTGTAACACAGAGCACACAAATACCTGTGGCACCAAATCATTCGAAACTATGGAAGCAGTTGCAGGATCTTACAGAACAGCTTTGCTGAGGAGAGCAGTGTACTGCACTTCATGCAGCATCTACTGAAATCTGGCCTTAAAATGAGTGAATAAAGACACCTTATCTAGGAGTAGCAGTTTTCCACTACCCGGGTCAGCATAATCTTCTTCAGGATTTCATATTTTAAAAATTCCCCTTATGCATTTCTCAGCGTTGGAGTGGGAGAAGAGGAGCAGCCAAGGAAAGCAAACCAGACACCCAAACGCTGCTGTGGTACAGAAGAGCAAAACTTCTACACCATTGCGGTCAATGCCACCCAAGAGCTCACTGGGACCAAGACACCAGCACCCTTCAGAAAATCCGGAGAAGAAATTACCTACAGGAAAAACCATTCCTGACAAAGAATAAAACTTAAACCAAACCTGATTAAGATAGGCTTGTATCTGCCGTGAGTTCAGAAATGAGATTTCTCTTGCAGACCAATTCTCCAAGCACACAGGAAAGACCTACTGCTCTCTGAAGCTTTTGACTGGCATAACCAAACCATCAAAGCCCTTTGCTCAAGCCAGTGCATTAGTATTTCTGTGAACTGATCCTGCACTGGCAAATTCTTCACTGTGAGGGTGGTGAGACACGGGCATGGGTTGCCCAGAGAAGTTGAGGATGCTCCATCTCTGGAAATGTTGGATGGGGCCCTGAGCAACCTGGTCTAGTGGGAGGTGTCCCTGCCCATGGCAGGGGAGATGGAACTGGATGATCTTTAAGGTCCTTTCCAACCCAAAGCATGCTATGATTCTGTAACTGGCCCTAGCCCACAGAGGTGCTCTACACTCTAGGCAGAGAGATGTTGACTCTCTCAAGTTCCTCTTCGTTCACGTTCTCAATTTCAAATTCCCATCCAATGTCTTTTAGGCAATGATTTTAACACCATCAGAACCAGTCTGGATGAACATTGATATCCTACCTTCCAATTTCTACAGTGGAAAAATTGACACTCTGACAGCATGCATGCATCAACTCCAACGTGTTTGTTGCTAAAATCTACCGACTGAAAGCTCTTAAGACTACTCAACTGGAAACAGCTCAGAAGCATCGACAAGGTGCCGAAGTAGCAGAGCACCAGAGGCACCGATGCATTGCTTCAAGCTAGTGATTGATCACCATGCTTCATGCTTAAAGACACCAGCACCTTAAGAACCAGATGCCTTTAGGGACTGTTGTGTCACTCTCTGAAAGATGCTCAAGATTTTTAATGCTATTGAAAATGTCACCTGGTTTTTATTCTCTCTTCCTATCTCCTGCATAGTCTTTGTTCGATATTAGCCCTCCTTCTTCTTATCCAATTCAGGTTTTGCTTCTCCTTGGTTCTCACCTGGCTTCTCACAGCAGCATGATTTCCCATTTGAGTTCTGTCCTTCTAATTCTGTTACCCATCACATTGGCATTCTTGCCCCTCTTACCTTTAAAGCCCTTTGCTTTTGTCTACCTCCTCAACTGCAGAAGCGGAGAGCTTGCAAGCTTCATGCTCCATAAACACATGAGAAACCTCTTGCTTCACGACATCACATCGACAATAAGAAGTGACACTTAATTTGAATTGAGTGCGACTTAATCTGCGTCAGGAATTACAGAAATCACCGCGTGGCAAGATTAAAGCCCTAACAACAGTGATCATGCACCTATTATTCCTCACCTCCAAATACCGTATTGCCATGAACATTCGCTGTACAAAGGACCAATTCACAAAGTACTCTGAAGAAGTTCTCTGGCTTCAAGAGAAGTGACATGTCAGTCTTCAAAACATTGAGTACACTTTAGCAAATGGATGGATGCACATAAGGTCCTTTCCGCTGAAAGGGTCTGAGCAGCTCGTGTGCCAGACATGGTGCTGGAAACCTGCAATCTGTGTACTTCAAGAGACCTAGCTCAGGCAAAATAATAAATATACACTTATCATTTAAGACTCAGACCTGAGTATTTATTTTACGTGAAGCACACCAACCATATGTATCTCTAGACATACTCAGTTTGCATTGTGAGGACAATTTGTTCTCACCCAGGTTGCTCAAAGCTCACCTCCCTGCTTTTAGCCAAGGATTTAAGGTGCACCTCTCCACAAAACGCTGTTTTGTTTTTCATTTGGCCATGAAACAGCTTGTAAAATCTTGATTCCTGAAGTGATGACACCTGCCTTAAAGAGATCCCTATTCTCCCCCGTTCCGATGTATTGCTCACTTTCAGACAGTAGAATTTCTAAACAGTTCAACCACTTTCTTTGCTATTTTAATTGATTTTTCTTTCCAATACCTCCTGCACGCAAGGATTTCTTAATTTTTCCCCCCTGAAATATTCACATGAGAAGAGAACATTAGACGTTAATCTAGCTACTTGATTTGTAGCAGTTCTCCAGTTCTCTACCCAACCATTTAAATACTGTCACTCATAATAGGGTGATATACTGTACTATAAACCCTTTTGCAAATGGTACGTCTTGGTATTTTTCTTTTGTGACAAAGAATCATATTAGTTATAAAGGGGAAAGAAATGTACTCGGTGCTCAGACTGACCTACAGAATCTCACTGTTTCAATGGGTCCCCTCCCTTTTTTAAAAGAAAATCCAGGTCACTAAGCTCATATTGTTTCTTTATAGAGAACATTGGACAGTCTGATGGTCCCCAAAGTCCAGAAGCTTTCTCTTAGTATGAAGCCTGAAATGCAGCTCGTCTCATCACCCCACATCTGTGCACACGTGTCTCAGAGCATAGCAGCAACACTTCTTTTTCCTGGCAGATGCACTGTAGCTTCCTATGTATAATTACAACTAATTACAGCTAAACTACCTGTAATTAGCCCTCTAATCTTACAAGCAGTGATCTGACATGGGAACTCACATCACTACTGCTAACACGCCCTGACTACCACGATGGCCAGTGGATAACACCTTTAGCCAGAGACTGACCTGGCTTTGGAGCCACAGAGGTGGGATTCTCTCCTTGAACCCTTTGCCTAATGAGTGCGTGTCTTTAATGAGCTGATGCGCAGCATATGACTCTCAAATGGCCCATATGTCATTCCCAACACTTGAGTTGGATCTTCCTTACGCTGCGATACAATAGGTTTTATCCTCAGAGCATATCCACCATCCGCATTCACTTCTCAAACAGAAACCCAAGTTGAGCTTGGAGGCACTTGGCACCTCCAGGTCTACTTCCGCAGGAGCACAAGAGAGAAACCACCCTGGGCTATGACAAGCACATGTGCCAGTAAGAGATAATAAATTACATTTAAGCAAAAGAATCTCTAGTAGTTGTTACGACCAGGTAAGGTATGACTACTCAGAAGTTATTTCATTTAAAGGTCTTCAATTTCTTAAAAAAGGGTAACACAGAAGTTGACACATCAGAGCAGTGCTGCCATTCAGTCTGTCTCGATTTTTCTTATAGGCCTCCTTTAAGTACTGAAAGGCCACAAGAAGGTCTCCCTGGAGCCTTCTCTTCTCCAGGCTGAACAACCCCAACTCTCTCAGCCTGCCCTCACAGCAGAGGGGTTCCGGCCTTTGCATCATTTCTGTGGCCTCCTCTGGCCCCACTCCAACAGGTCCATGTCTCTCCTGCGCTGAGGACTCCAGAGCTGGCCCCAGCACTGCAGGTGGGGGGTCTCAAATTCAGGTTAGCCTGAGTTCACCATTCTAGTTTATCTTCCCACATTGCCTTTGCTTTTATGGTTATTTTAAACAAGGATGAGAATACACTTTCTAAAGCAGACACGTAGCACTGGTAAGAGGCAGCACCCAGTGCTCCATCACGAATTTACAATCAGTAGCGAACATGAAATAACAAGGGAAATCTGGCGTGTGCAAGTAGTTGGGATCCACCAGGGTGATTTGGCTTCTATCAGGTGATTCATACCTTTACAAGTCAAATCTCATCTCATTTAGTCACCAGCTCCAGTCCTCGCCCCCTTCCCGGTGTGCATCTCTCTACTGGTGTGTCAGCTTTAACCTAGGGATGACTAACATGATCACAGTGGGTTTGCTTGTGCTTTCAACACTATCACCAACGGCACCAGCCCTAGAGCTGGACAAAGCTCGGTCCTGCTCCCAGCCAGCTCAGACCACGGCCTGGCTACAGCATTTGCTTACGATCTTACAGCCCGTTTTCAATCCACACCACAGCTTTCAGCCAAATGTGTTTGGATCAACTCTCAATTAACATGTGGTGAGGCAGTATTAAAATGCTTTACTGAAATCCAAATATTTTACATCTGTTATGTTTGCTTCATGCACTTATTTGGAAATTCCATCAAAAAAGCAATCGAGTTTTTCTGGCAAGTTTCAGCCTATATAACTCCTCATGGTTATATTAAGCCGCTCAGGAAACCAAAATCCTGCAGCTGTGTGTTTGCATTACTTTTCTCCTTAACACTAGTTACAAGGCTCATTTCAAGCTTTACAGCCCTAGGACAACTGCAAGTGAAATAGATCCACATCTTTTAATCATATCACTCATCTCCAATTCATCCTAACGTGAAGGATCCTTTATAATAAACACAACATTCAGACTTTTCTCCTCGTTCTAACTCCAGCAAAATAAATGAAGATTCCATTCGATTTTTTAAGAATTGCGCCACTGAATTATTCCCATTAAATTCAAAATATTTAGGTGCCAACATCTAATCTGTCTGCTGAGACTGCTCTAGAGATTTGTTGATAATTACTGCAGTCAGGATGATTTCGAATAATAAAGGTAAGATCAGGGAAAACAGCATCTTAACAAAAGTGCAAGGACTTCCATAGTAGGTATTTTGAAGATCGATAACAAAGGAGTTATAGTCAGATTACCTATCTTTCTCCTCCCCAAGCAATAGTCCTTCTTTACAACATTTACTATTTTTAATTTGTCATTGCTACTTATACACCGGATAAATGTGCTGCATACTGGCAATGCCATTTTTTACTTACAAAAATTAACCTCAGAAATAAAATAAGAAGCAAGGGATATTGGACCAAGACCCCTGATTCAGATTCACATGTGATTACCACACAATTAAAAGGTAGCAAAAGAATTACGAGAATCCATCGAATGCCCAAAGTTTGCCTCGTTCAAAAAATTAGGCTAAAGGGCTTTAAAAGCGTGCTGTTCAGTTTACTCTTTTGATTGCTTTACCACTATGTAAATCAATTTGTTAATGTTCCTTACAAAATGCATGAGCCAGTTATACTGACAAACACACAAAGCTCATTCGTAATTAGCAGTTAATTAGTACGAAGGAACAGATGCTGTTAGAGTTTCAGCAGGCGAACAGGTTCTGTAAACAATGCTTATAAATCTAAATGAATTTATTAACCACAATGCAACTGTCAACATTTTGCTGGCAACCATACAAATATGGTGGAATCCCCCAAACATCTTTACAACATATTAATAATCATTGTGTCAACTGAAGTCTATCAGGCAGTCTCACTCGCTAACTGTCATAAGCTTCCTACTTAATCTTGTTATGTCACTTCTCATGCCCTAATTCCTCATGTCCCCAGAGGAAGAGCTCCAGCCACCAAAGTTAGCCCAGACGCACATGGACTCACCTCCAATACCCAGCGCCCTGCTCAAAACATAAGACGTTTTTGCACGAGGAACGTTCGGTTTGCATCGCTACCTTGAACAAGCTTCCACAAACTGTAAAACCAACCAGCAGCACGCACAGCTCTGCAAGCACATCTTGGGCCGTGAAGAGCTTGTTGTCGTTTTCTTTACAACCTTTATCGCTCGAGGAGAGCATGAAGGCATCTCCAGACCTCATCCACTAAATATAACTAAAGGTCAATTATTTCCACTCTCCATTTATAAGATCAAGCACTCAGTAAGCCACCAAGAAACGCCATAGGTTTTTTTGTTTGTTTGTTTGTTTAATTATCTTGGTAGATGTGGATGGCTCAAATAAGAATAATGCCTCTTATAAGCATTTTCTAGATGCAACTACGAAACCAGTATCTAGACACAACCACTGCGAGTCAAAGGCTTTTGGCCAGGGGCCAGTTAAGCCTAAGGGTAACAGTGAAGATACTTTAGTGACCTCACTGCTGTCAATCTCTGCATGGCACATTGAGATGCCACCTTGATATATGACACCATTTCAGCACTGGAAAATTCTAATAAATTTTTAAAGTCACATTATGGCTTTCTTTATTGATATTCCCTTTTATACCTACATTGCTTTTGATCATTTCCCCTTCTTCTTCCCAAAAGCATTCTGATACCTCTTCTCCATGTTCTGTACATGGATTTGCAGTACACCAGCACACAGAAGAGGATGAGAACACCCCAAGTGTATTAAACTCTCCAAAGCTTCACTGGAGAGACCGCTTCACTTGCTTCCTGCAGGCTCCAGTCTCATCGCTGCATGGATACAGGGACCAAAGGCACAGAGGCTGGGGGAACCCATTCTCTGCTGGCACCAAGCACCAGGCAAATAAAGATGAGGATGTTCATGGTAGAGCCTCAGAAAACACCCCACATGCTCTCTTCCTTATGAACATGGCACTGGAAAGTGGATCTTTGACCGGTTTAACCTAAAAAGTAACATCTGCTCCTTTTATACAGAGTCAGAAGATTTTTTTGCTTTTTTAAAAAAATTAATTTTTTATGTAACAGAGGCTCCTGCCTGACTCTTTGTAGAAGCTGACAGGTCTTCTGGCGCTCTTCTTCTCCCTATTTCCATTCCCTTTCCACAGTTTCTCAAAGGATGCTTAACCTGATCAACATATTCCAAACAAAAGCTGGAATATCTCCCTTTGAATCTTAATGAGGTGCAAGAGCTATAATCACATTTGATGTGTCAACTAGAAAAGCATTAGCCAACCCCAGAAGTTTTCTCATACCTCTTTTAAATAAGTAACAGCATTACATTCAGATACGATTACAAAGCAAAAAGAAAGAGGATGGAGCGTGCTGGCAATCATAAGCAATCTATGAACCTTTATGACATTACTGTGGATATCAAAACGTTAAACACGTGCACAGTTTTTATATTTTTTCTGAAGTTAATTACACAATTCTCTTCTATTGTTGCCCTAAAAGGCAGGGTTCTCCTTTTGCTCACTTTGGATGCAGACAAATAGGATACTATTATTGGAATTCTGTGCCCCCTGCCAAAATCAACACTAATAAACATTTAAATATGTTTCTTAAGAAAAAATACAGTAAAAAAATAAGAATGCTATGTTGGATATGACATGCATTGTACCACAAAGACAAGTTGCTGAGCTGGGAAAGCGTTATGAAGTGAGTCACCCTGAAATCAAACTGGTTAATTCATTCACAAACCAGCAGCTTCTTTCTGTTACGAGGACCAGCAGCTCCCATTAGCTTCAGGTCACAGTCATAAGCAGCCAAAAAAATGATAGAAAGTTAATTTATCTGAAAAGTTTATTAATAATATCTCACTTATAGGTCTTTAAGTACAACTGTGGAGCAGCCTTAGGCGGCCCACCTTGGTCTTAGCACACTTGGGACTATCGCTGCACAATGTTTGCAGGTATTTGGATAAAAGGAGGATGATTTATATGGTGAGAGACAGAAAACTCATTTTAGGGACTGTCAAATACTAGCAGACTTCAAAGAAACACAGTAAAAATTCAATCCCTACAAGCCAAAGACCAAAATTCCAGCTTTCTCCTGCAGCCCTCAGACACCTCAGGAAGGCAAGCCAGTAGGAAGCAGATGACTTGGTGGGACAAACTGACAGACAGACAGGGAAGAAAGAGGAATTGTGGAGATGCTGATGTTCTTGCCCAACTTATTGCCTGCTTCTGGTAAGGGCCAGGAGGGACCATTCGCTTGGATGGTAGGTAGAAACCTTCACCTCAGGCAGAGGAGGATTTAAGGGGCTTGGTGCTCGCAGAGCTGTGCCAGCTGCCCAACAGAGCAGTGCAGTGAGCAGAACCGCGTGGCGTCCTCACCTCCTTCCACTGCTTGGTAGCAGAGAGGTACAAACTAAAGCAAGCTTCCCAAAACTGCCAAAAAGCTCCATTACACCCAGGAATTTCCTAATGCTATTTTATTCCAAACACTTTTGTTGGGATGGTATCTGAAAATCATCACCAGTAAACCACACAAAAGCAGCTTTCGCAGTCAGATGGAACATTATTCCAGGCAGGTACGTGTGGCTGTAGCCGCTCCTCTGATGTAAGGGCACATTTGATCTAATTGGAAAAAATATTTCAAGTGCACTGGGAATAGTCACTGTTAACTGAATGCAACAACGAAAAAGGAAAAAAGAGCATGCAGACCCGAGGGAATTACCAAATCAATTAACAACTAATTCAGGAACTAATTTCTGTATTGCCTCTTAGCACAAAACTGTATCTTTAATTTCTCCTGCAATAAGCATCACCATGATGGTCCTAACACACTCTGACGCTTTAAATGAGTTTACAAGTATCTCTTTTTGATTGGCTATATAACATTATTTCTTCACAGTTCAATGCAACCACAGCCAAGTGCGCTGAAATATTTAATTATACCGGTAGCTACCAGTTAACAATTTACAGAACCACAGTGAGTACAAAACATTTTATAACTAGTCATCATCTAATTAAAAACACAGCAAAATGTGTATGTTCTGATTATAAACAATTGCGGAGGAATTACACAGAAGATTTCAGCACTAAGAGTATTTGGCTAAACCCCACACCCTCGTGTTTGTACAAGCAGAGCTGGATACTGATTACCGTGATCAGATAGAAGTGTGACAAAGGAAATTAGACCTCATGCTAGATGGAAATAAATAAAATCATCTCATCTGCCAGTTCCTTGTAAATCACAGAATTTCTGAGTTTTGGAAAGTCACTCTCCAGAGACACCAACACTGGCTTACAAACAACGATCTAGAAGCCCTACCTGAGCATCAATAAATAAAAACCAAAGCAGCAGTAGTTTTGGTGAATGCTTTGGTGTAGAAGATGGAGCAGAAGCAGCATCACAGTGGTTTGGGTGTGTGTCAGTGAAACCAGAGCTTTGGTGCTGGAGCTCTGCAGGTAGCACCTGCGTAGAAAGGTGTGTTAGACACATAAGACACATACATAATGAAGTCAAGAAAGTTCTAGAGTTGTGTGCACTCTCCAGACAGAATCATGGAATCATAGAATCGTATTGGTTGGAAGAGACATCAAGTGTCTTGAGGATGCCTAAGATCAACAAGCCCAACCATTAACCCAGCACTGGCAAGGCCACCACTAAACCACATCCATCAGCACTACATCTCCATGGCTTTTCAATCCTTTCAGGGATGGGGACTCCACCACTGCCCTAGGCAGACTGGGTCAGAGCTTCGCAACCCTTTCAGGGAAGACATTTCTCCTCATGTCCAACCTAAACCTTCCCTAGTGCAACTTGAGGCCATTTCCTCTTGTCCTATCACTTGTTCCTTGGGAGAAGAGACCAACCCCCACCTGACTCCAACCTCCTTTCAGGGAGTTGTAGAGAATGGGAAGATCTCCCCTTAGCCTCCTTTTCTCCAGGCCAAACAACCCCAGGTCCCTCAGCTGCTCCTCTTAAGATGTTTGCTGCCATCCTCCTTTTGAAACGCTTTTGGTCATTACATGCATTAGCCACTTTTATTTCAAAATGCAGCCTGATCTTGAATGCCGAGTGAATAGAGAAGCCATGGGTCGAGCCGTAGCGCTCAGTGGTGGGTTGCAGGGCCTGCTAACGCGCTGGCTGCAGCATCGTGTGTCTGTCCTGCTTGTGCTATACTGTCTTCTTTCGCCCTGTCGAGTCGTATGAATTAGGCAACAACAGATGCTAAGTTGGTTGCCTATGTGTGCTCTCTCTTTTGGTAGACTCAAAGTAAACATTTGTGTTCAGGAAACCTGCTGCAAAAAGCATTTGTTGTTCATGACGGTGGCGGGTCTCGGGTCTGACACTTGCCTGGAGCACTACAGTGCTCTTCTGCTCGCGAGGACGACTAAGGACATCAGTGTGACTGACTAGACATGGCAGACGATCTCTTTTCAAAACCTATTTCCAAGACACTGCCATACTTGCTGAAATGCTCTAACAGCTGTACAGACAGCCCTGGGTATTTTCAGGGAAAAACAGATTTCAGGTATGATGTTCTTTCTGGTTCCACGGGAAGGACTCAGATAACACACCGTTGTGTGTTATTCCACATGAGAGCTGTGTGACTGGTGTCGTTCACAAATGTCCCTGGCTAGAGGTAAAAATTAACAAAGGAAAAGGAGGTGAGGAAGAGGAAAAGCTCTAGTCACGCAGAGGCATGACTGACCTGCAGCTGTAGGGAACTGAAGAGAAGAAGGAGGCTGAGCAGCACAGAGCAGTGGGCAGGCAGAGGTTAGATAACACGCAGCAAAGTCCATTAAAATCCAAATTCAGCTTTAAAAACCTCTTTTTTGAAGTTGAGCAATGCAGACTGGTAAGGAATAAGCACAATACAGTCCCTCCTATTTGGGCTAAAAGGTTACAAAAAAGACAACTGTGGAAATTTGGTGATCAGAAAAATAAGGGAAGAAATGCAGACAGACAGTCGAAGGAAGCAAGCAAGGAAGCAAGTGAGTAAGGAAGTGAGCAAGGAAAGAAAATGGGTGTAACCAGAAGCTCCTGCCTCACTTCCTAACTCTCCTCCTCGCCCTCCCCAGTGCAGCCAGCCACTGCAGAGAGGTCAGTTGGTCAGGCTAAAGAGACACGCTGCTCGGGTTTACCAGCAGAGCTTCTCCCCAGACATGAATCTGGGGTGAGTGCTAAAACTCAGGCTGATAAAAACAAAGTTTGAGCTACACTACATTGAAATCCTCTTCCTTCGTTTGAAAGGCAGTTTCTGCAGTCCTCAGGCCAGGGGCTGCTGTGCTTGGAGCCGGCAATCTCAGCAAGGAGAGCCCAGGTGAAACTGGGCTGGAAAAAATAATCATTGAGAAATAAAGCAATTCCCAATTTCCCCGAGATTCTTTCCACAGAGCAGCACGCAGACAATGTATTAAAAGAATTCACTAGCAAAAAGCTTTAATTAAAGTCCCATATTTTGGCTTTAAGTACATCTTAAAAATAGCACAGAATTTTTCCTGAATAGGAAGGTTTTGGACAAATAGCTTCAGTACCACTCTTCTAAGGACACTTGGGAAAGGACTGAAAATTGACAATGCAACGGCCAGGCTTGAAACAAAAAAAGGTAACAGGAAATTCTTGGGAGTGTGTGGCTCCATTTAAAAGTTACTTAAAAAAAAAAAGCTGACAAGGGATAAGTCACAACACAGCTTCTTAAATATTTCAGGAACTGCTGAACCAAAGTGACTTTTTTTCATACAAAGTTTGACCATTTGTTGAAAGCATTTTCAAATGAACTTTGCCAAGTTGAATGTTGGTTTTGTATAAATTGCAGATGTACATTGTGAAGCTCCGGTTTTGTTTATACCCATCTTAAGGAAAAACCATAACTTGTGCAGCCAGGAACCAAACTCCTCTTCATGAGAAGCAAATCAGTGATGCCACCTCCACTTGCTGACAAAGCCTCTACCTGAGGCCTGACCGAAAAAATATTTCCCATTTTTAGTTCAGAGTTTAAAAAAAAGGACAAAATACCTTATTTCATTAAGACTACTTTAACGTACTTAGACATACCAAGCTGGTAGGCAAAGAAGGTCATCTGAAATATCACCTAAAAGTAGAGCCCGAGTAAGAAATTAGACTTTCCCCATTAACGCAGCCATTTGCAGCCCGAGAGAAGCGAATGGATTCTGAAGTTCACCTTTGCAAGTCATGGATAGCAAATTTTTCACTATGTCATCAGTGTAACATTAACCATTAGAACATTTATTTTCAATCTGGACTTCCAAGTTTACTGTTCCTAAATGATGCTGGAATTTGAGGGGCACAAGAGGTGCGGCACCTCCAACGCTAAGCCAAGGATTGAGGCAGCCTGCCAAAATCTCTTCTGACCAGTTTTGGGTAGAAGCACAGTCAAGGTTATATAGTTGGGTGATATAATAACGTGAACATCTGTGATTAAGTTGAGATGGCAAACAGAAGAAGGTCTGAAAGCAGAAAGTCAAGGCCAGTTCTTGTGTATTTATTTACACTCTAATCTAGGGGGGATGGGGGCAGGAGAGAAAAAAAATTAAAAAAAAAAAAGAACGAGCACACAGCTGCCATCCCAAAACCAGACCTCCCATCTGCCACCCACGATTTGCATGTCACCTTCTCCAGGCTCATTTGTACTTCATTAACTGCCATTGACTTAACAAGATTTATGCAAATGACACCATAGGAGCTCGCTAACTCCCACTGCAATCAAGTGATTATGTATGTACAATTCTCCACAGCAATGAAAAATTAATACATGACAAGCCCCCTCACCGCTGAGCTGAGCTGCTTGCTTTTATTTTTCTTGTTGTGCCTTTTTTTTTTTTTTTGGTTATTTGAATATGCCCTACTGATAAAGATTTCGCAAGACGGTGGAAAACAAAGTAATCTTCCCAAAACACAAAAAAAGCCCAACCATCCCAGAAAGTATGTAACCCCACGCTGTAGAGCCTAACACGTGCTTCAAAACAGTCACTCAGGCTACCAGGAACAAGTCTTCATTTTCAGAATAAACGGGTTTGAACTGAGGATACTCCAAACGGAGTAAGCCATTCACCTTAAGTTCCCTTAAGTGTAGTATTAGCAATGTTACAGAGAGAGCTTAAGTATTTTTAGCTTAAGTGTCTCTTTCTCTGCATTACAGAACTTTCCACGGATTTTAACCCTGGGCTAACACTGTTCCAGACATTATCTGACTCCATTTGATTAGCAGAAGATATTTAAATATCTTTTAGCACAAAAGCGAGACTTTTTTGTTTTTTTTTTTAAATTATGGCATTCACAGTTCTCGAAGGATGCTAAAAGCACAGGATTTAAGGCATGCGGACACTGCTACGTGTGCAGAAAGCAGTTGTACCTTGCCAGGACATTGGCCTTCCTAAAATTTCAATCGCCTTACAGCATTTGGGTAGAAGTTAGTAGCCACATTAGAAAAACACGCCTGCTTTTCATTGCTTTCAGTTCAGGAAAAAGCCCTAAGGGACCAAGATATTGCCTTGGAAGGAAACAGGCGATTTACAGTTTTGCCTATTTTCCCCAAATCCTCAGGGATTTCAGGGACTGACACTAGGAATTCAGAAGCAGGTTGTAACTCTTGGCTTCTTCTGACCACAAACCGCACCAAACTCTAGAGGCTGTACAGGCTGGTGTCCATGTCCCAGAAAGGTTGTAATACAGAATTAGAAGCATCTCCTTGTGCCAGCACAGCTCACTTCACAAGATGTCTACGTGCAGTTAGAGAGAAACCAGTAGAAATTAAATGCCCCTATAAAAACCCCATGCCTCTACCAGTTCAAATTGTCTCAAAAAATACAAAAGCATCCCTTTGACGACAGGCATCAACCATGGCTACATTGGTTCCACAGCTCCAGTACAGACCTGAGCTATGAAAAAACCCTGTAGTTGAGATGAATAACAAACTCCTGGTCATCACATTTTCTACACTTCCTAGAGAGGTTACTACTTTTACATATTTATTCTGTGCTCGCCCCACCACATGCAAACATACACAACTAACATGAGCTCTTCCTCCTCCCTTTCACGTGTCCCTCCAGTGCTGGAAGATATTTCATTTTTCTTCTCAAAACCAGAACATTTCCAATCTCCAAATAACTTGTTTTGGTTTTGTTTTTTTTTTTTTCTTCATAGAACGGTTTGAGTTGGAAGGGACCTTAAAGATCATCTAGTCCAACCCCCTGCCATGGGCAGGGACACCTCCCACTAGACCAGGTTGCTCAAAGCCCCATCGAACCTGGCCTTGAACACTTCCAGGGATGGAGCATCCACAACCTCCCTTGGCAACCTGTTCTAGTGTCTCACCACCCTCACAGTAAGAACTTCTTCCCAATTTAGAATCTAAACCTCCCCGCTTCCAGTTTGAAGCCATTACCTCTCATCCTGTCACTACAAGCCCCTGTAAAAAGTCCCTTCCCAGCTTTCTTGTAGGCCTCCTTCAGATACGGGAAGGCCACAAGAAGGTCTCCCCAGAGCCTTCTCTTCTCCAGGCTGAACAACTCCAACTCTCTCAGCCTGGCCTCACAGCAGAGGGGTTCCAGCCCTCTTGTTGTTTCGTGGGTTTGGGGTTTTTGGTTTTGTTGAGGTTTTTTTTGTTTGTTTCTTTTTTAATCTGAGATTTTGGGGAGACCCTGGGTAGATTAAAAACAACCCACAGGCACCACAAAATGCACCGGACAACCAAGTCATTGATTTCAACATCTGAATGGTAAGACTTCTGCCTTGAACCAGTCCTTATAAATACATAGATTTTCATATATATAGCTGGCATGCGCATAAGAGTAAGAACCCCCAGAGAATAAAACAAAGTTCTGACAACAAGGGCCTGGTCACTACATGCTTTTACAGATGTCCCAAAGATGTAACAGAATAGTACGGGCATGAAGCTTGCAAAGGCATTTGGTTCAACAGTAGCTTAAAGTTAGAGGATGTTTAACATAACTGGAGGTGCAGCAAAGTGACTTTCAGGACAAACACTGGAAAATATGGTGAAAAAAGAATTCAAAGGAAAAGCTTTTTAATGATATAAAAAGACAGCAGCTCTCCCTCAGCAATACTGTGAATCCTACAATTCGCATTCAACTTCCTGAAAACACATTTCTCTTTCTATTCCCTGACCATTTGTCATAGAAATGTATCATGACGGAAGGGGTTTCTCATTGTAAGACACACAGCAGCACGACATACCAAAATTTTCAGCTCAAGAAGTTCCTTTTCACATCCCTGTTTTATTCACAGTTGATGCATAAAATAAGAGGGACATCTTCTTTTCTAGTAGGAACTTCTACTGCCTCAGAGGAATGTCCAAGTATCTGGCACCTGTAGAGCCCACCAAGAACTCAGTTATCTCAGCAATTTAACTTGGTGCCACTTCACTGATATCACCTCCCCATCTCCTCTCCTTCCAGGGGAGGTTTAGGTTGGACTTCCCCAAAAGTGTTGTCAAGGCCTGGCCCAGGTCAGTGGTGGAGTCCCCAGCCCCGGAGGGATTGAAAAGCTGAGTGGATGTGGTGCTGAGGGACACGGTTTAGTGGTGACCTGGAAGTGCTGGGTTAACGGCTGGACTCAATCCTAAAGGTCTCTTCCAACCAAAATGAGTCTATGACTTAAATAGAACAGGTCAAACATCAGGAGCCATTTCTGCTTGAAACACTGTAGTTTGTAATCAAAGACCGCTTCAAACTAATGTGTCTTTTTAAGCAGTAATGAAGCACTGTCAGTATGAATACACACTGTATATCAATTTTTAATTAAAAAGGTATTTTTTCCTACTCCATCTTTTTTTGCTTTGATGGCTAGGTGGTGCTGGTCTCCTACGCTTTACTGAAGACTGTCTATAATACAGAAAAACTATCAACTCCCAAATCTGTTCTCTTGACATCTAATGTGAAATACCCCAAGAGCAGCCTTCCTACAGCACTACGTACCATCCAACCTCCCTCCTCCCAGCACCCTTCCAAACCTCCAATGAATGGGCTGTATCTGCTGACTACAGAGCTGCTCAAATACTTCCTGATAATTGCTTGTACGTGACAAAATGAAATTACCATAATTGGGATGAATAACAAAAAGTCCAGGTCCCCAGAAGACTGGTCACACTCAGGATACAAGTAGGGGTTGTAAGGAGAATTTTTCAATACAGAAACACAAGAGACTGTAGGGGATATTTATCACTAGATGTATAGTGCAAGCACACTTAAAATGCTTCTCTTACAATACTCTTCCTAAAAGTGCATTTTTAGTCAAAGTAATTTAAATACGACAGCATTTTAGCAAAGAACAGTATGTATGCCTTGAAATAAAATTGAAAAGTGTATTCCTCAGTTTTTCATTCTCAGCTGCATTCACAGGCACTTTTGTTTAATTAGCATGGCCCAAAAGAATTCCAGCTGGTCTAACCCATCTCGTACCATACAAAAGCTGTAGAGGAAAAAAAAAAAAAAAAAGTCGTAGCTTGTTTTAAATGCCTGGAATCTCCTCCCCTGAACACAGAGCCAAATACTGAGCCGAGCTGGTTTCAAACTGCTCTTCTGAATTGCATTGTGTTTGATTAAAATTTGTCTACTAGAGATTCACAGACATGACAGTGCTTTTGCTGCCTGATGGTCCCCAAAAGGTCTTTTTTACTGCCTTTAAGGAAGAAAATCTCTGCAAATAGTTAAGGGTACAAAATAATCTCCCTCTTACTTCCAACAAGAAAAAAAACCCCAAACAAACCCACGAATCTCCTGAGGCACATGAACCCAGCCCCAAACAGGAGACTCACGGCTACTTGGCGAGATGAAGCATGGCCTGAGGAAAGAGGCAAGTGACCCTCTGGAAGGGTAGGAAAGCCACCAAAAGAAACAGGAAACAACCACGTGGGAAGAAAGTAAGCTGCTTTCCCACGGCACTTTTGCTCTCTCTAGCAAAGTAACTCTCACGAAGGTAAATACTTGCAAACGCTATCACAGCAACCATTTGTAAAGCATCCCGAACCAATGCCGAACGTGGTGTTCTCTCAACTGCACGAATCCAGCGCAATTTAATTTGAGAAAGTAAATGATCTCATTCACCCAAATACTTTGCATCAGATGCCGGCGTTGCTTTTGCCTTTCAAAGGAGTGTTCACAGCTACAATTTAGCATTGAGTTCCCGGGCTAATGAAAGTGCATCTAGGCTAGTAAAACAGACCAAAACAAATCCTTGAATTCAAGTCCTGTTGTGTAATGAGGAAGTTTAATTAAGGCCACCCATTACAGCTGTAAACGTTCTCTTATATAATAAGGTCTAAATGAAACTGAACCTAATCAAAGTTACAATTCCTTCATTAGCAAATTACAAACAAGAGCGCGCAGCTGACACACCGGCTATGATTATCACAACTAATTGCCTTGTTGTTACGAACCAGCCTGAAACTGTGTTCAGATGTCCGTCTGCAGTAGCAAATTAGGGCCACATCAGGCTATTTCTGCGATCACAAGGGGCTCTTGTAGAGCGATCTGATTTACCCTGCCGACTGGCAGCACACGGCCCAATCAAAGCCCCCTCTACAAAGGCAGCTTTGAAGCCAGCACAGCCTAGAAACCCGCTCCATATGCAGGCCGGCAGACTGCACTTCATTAGGCCTGTTGTCACATTTTCCCTCTTCTTATTCTAATGATCCTATTTTAATACACATAGGAACCTCTCCTAATTGATGTCAAGTGAGTGACTTCCACATTCATCACCAGCGCACATCAAACGCGTCTTGGAGCACCGGCCGCCATCAGAGTGCTTAAGACCCGAGGTGTGTCTGCAACTATGGAAAGGAAAAAAAAAAAAAAAAAAGAGAAAAAAATAATAAAAAGCATTTCGGCATTACCTGTTTAATTGGGATTGCGCGACCGCTTCCAATGCTATCTGTTCTGCTCTCCAGGACCTTCTTCTCTTTGTCTGGGTCACTCCCTTTCCGAGACTGCAGAGCAAAAAGAAAGTTTGTTCTCCATTAAATGTAGCTGTTCACACAGAAGATGCTCTTTTTTTCTCCTCTCTTTTTTTAAAGCAATTAAAACCCCCAAATTTTTACACATAAACAGAGACTCAAAGGCTGTGGGTTAGAATCTAAGTGCACAATCATCCCCAAACCTGAATACTAAACATCGCCTCTAATTTTCAACCATATCCACTTGTTTGAAATGGTGTTCGCGTTTAAGAGTTACAGTTTCACTGCCTGAAGACCCAGCAGATCAGAGGACTCATTTCTGAAGTCTCCAATAGTAGCTCCAAAGAGGAACGAAGGTTCCAGCTTCTCATTAAAAAAAATAATCTGACATATATATGCATGCATTTAACTTACATCTGTGTGGCTTTTAGAAATGTATCAACTACTTCAAAATGTGATTCTACGATGCTAGTTTTGATCACTTTTTTTTTATTATTTTTCTCTACCTTTGGATGGTTAGAAAGTTGGAATTGCAAGAAAAGGTTTGATGCTAAAAAAAAGTTATCTGAACACCATGAAGAAAAACCAGCATGAGGAAAATGTAACCGATGTTTAAAACCTGAACTGCCCGATCTTGGCTTGCTCTAACGCTAGAAGTGCCCCAGGAGTAAGCTCACGGTGCTCACTTCATGACTTTATCAACTCATGCGGGAATTTTAAGAAGTTATTCAGATTCTAGCCCAGCATTGTGAAAGAACGCACGAGCATAATGATTGTGACAGATTTATTTTATTACATAAAGAAGACCCGAGAGTCATCCTCCTTAATAACTGAACTGACAAGTGACAACTTCACTCCATTACTTTTCAATGGGAACATTACTCACACAATATCGAAAACGGGAAAACATTTTCACGTGCTTTTCAAATCAGAGATGATATATGAAACGAATACATTTGCCATGTCCAGTACCACAACGGGAAGTTAATGAAAACCAGAGCGACACAAGATCCCGCTTTGCTTTTTTTTCCAGCGGAAAGAGATGTTTGAAAGACGCTGAAATGAGTTGAACAATCAGGATGCGGGTAGCTAATACCCATTTTCCATATCATACGAAAGGGTGGAATGAAGGAAAAAATCCCCAAAGCTGTTGCCCTTGGGCGTGAGAGGAGGGAGAAAACCCACGGAGGAGGACCTGAAGTAACACCATTCTGAGCAACACATTTACCCAGCAGGGATCCCGTGCTGCTCTCCGCTCTGCCGGGAACAGGCTCCTATCACTAGTTACTATGGTTTGGGGCAATGGAATGACGTGCCGGGGAATTAAACAAAGAATAAATGAAAGAAAGCAAAACAAGTGGGAGGGATGAAATCCAGCGTTCAGGATAACTATTGTTCCTTGTCCTTCAAGACAGATTTCTGAATCTGAAAGTGCCACTTCCCCATAATACAAAGCAAAACAAAGCTTCAATGGCGCAAAGCGCCCGTAAGTGACATCTTAAAGAAACTCAGTGAAGGTAGCCAAATCCTTGGGAGGGAAGTTGTCAACTTGAATGTTTCTTTTTTTATTTGGCTTTTTTAAAGCGAGCATCCTGCCTCTGAAAAGCGAGCTAAATATCTACGCGCTATCTTTCGTTTTCACTTTCAAATCATCGCGTCTTCCATTCTGTAAAAGTAGCCGTGTCTGGAAATAACACATTGCACGTAGAAGGGAAATGCCAAAAGTATAGAAATGCAGGAATTTCTGCTAGGCAAATTCTACTCTAGCTGCTTGTAATCACAGAAGACATGAAATTTTCAAGGGGAGAATCTTAGCAGGCTCTGCTATTTAGAAAGACAAATTGTGCGGTGAAATGGAGACATATTCCCATCTTTTATGCTTTTGTACCCGTGACACACACAATGCATCTTATATCCTATCATCTAAAAAAAAATCGACTCTAAACCATCCTGGATCAACATTTGCTAGGACTTTCCCTGACGTCACATTTACACATCAAGTCATTCTACTTAAAACTTCATTCAAGAGAACAAGACAAAGCTGAAAAATTTTAAAATACCCGCACAAATATAATTTGACTCATTTTCCCTTTGCACTGGAAGTCAAACGCACACTTACGTGAACCTAAAACCTTCCTAAGTTAGGGCTGAGAAGCAGGATTTAGTCCCAGAGGGGTCCAGCACCCGAGGGTGGGCACAACCAGCACTCAGGGTCACTGGTCCAGAGAGCCCCAAAAGCAAGGGCACTGATCTTTACTAGTAGATACTGACTCACGGAGTTCATTTTAACTTTTCAAAAAGGTCTTGCTTGCAATTCTGTGCAGATATAAGATAAGGAATATTAATATAGGAAAGGAGATGCACCTTACTGCACCAGAAGTTTGTTCACCTCATCTGGGACTGGACACATAGCTACAATCAGCTCTTGGCTGACGTGGACATCTCACATGCAGCTTAAATCCCAACCTGCGCTATTATTTAGTTTGTCCCTGTTAAGACACTGCACAAAACAAAGGACATTTACCCGTCCGCTACTATTTCATCTGTTGTATCACCTCAGTAGAAAATCAGCTATTGCAACAACAGCTTTACAGAAAATAGTAATATTCAAAGCTAAAAGATCAGATATTGCATTTAATACACTTCAGTATGAACACACTTAAAATTCTCATCTCAAAAGCTGCAACTGATTTAAGAAAAATTGCATCTGTTTTCTACTTAACCCCATTTTCTTCCAACAATGAAAGATCTTCATGTCAGAAACTAAACATACTACCTATGCTAGCTAACAAGGGGTAATTTGCAATTAAACAGAAATATATTTGATTCTCTAAGTGACAAAGGCATAAGCAAGTAACAGGTTAGGAAAGAAGCAGAGCAAGAAATCCAGAGGTAAACAGTAAAATATTTTGATGACGTACTCTGCTCACAAGTTAACAGAAAATGCTGGTCATCTATTTATTCAGTTAAATAATTCCAGGTTCTAGCTTGGCTGATAGGGCGTGAAACCTGAGTTACATCAGGGCCAGTGTTAAATACTTCAGGACATGGATTACAGGGCAACTCATTACATATCGTTCAATAAGCCCAGATCTTAAAAGAGAACTAATTCTGAAAAGTGGTATTTTTTTTTCTCCCACACAGGACTTGTTTCATCCTCAATCTCCCCCTAGTTATTACCAGAACTATCTACATGCTCTCGTATTGCTACATTTGGTTCTCGCTATGTTACTAATTATCACAAACCAGAGCCTTAGTCTATCCATTTATAGCAAATGCAGCCGACTTGACGTTCTTCTCAAAACCTTTCTGCAATGGCAGATGGGTACATTTTTGTCTATTCACCTTTGCAAATTGACACTTCCTCCAATTTAAAACATCCCCCGGTTTCCCCAGTGTCAACAACAGCTCTTATAGCATTTATACTTCCTCCAGCGCAGAAATGGTCAGGGTTTTGAGGGATGCTGGAGAGTCCCAGCTCTATTTCCAGAGGTGCTTCTCTGCTGGCAGTTCCTGGGCTGACACTGACATCTAGTGGGGTTGGTAACTCTGGAGTACACCCAACAGGAGCCAGCATTCCCACCAACAGGAGGAAATCCGCACAACTGATAGAAAATATCACCGTCAAAACTGGACGCTTTTCCACATGCCACTCATTTTTCGCATGTGTTATTGTTTTGCACCTAGACATTTGCTCCTCAACACAAACGCACGACTTTCATTCCTTTGTAGGAGTTTAATGAGCTCATTTTAAATCAAAACATGACTGTTGGGATGGAGATGTGAAATCCTATCCCCGGGACTCTGTGCTGTCACTCAGCGCTACAAAATGCTGACAAGACCTTCTACTTGCTAAAGGCCAAGAGGTCAGGTTTTGTTGAGAGTACGAGAAAAAGGTGCTAGAGTTTTTGCTCCCTGGGTACGACCAAGGAGTGAGGTAGCTTTGAGAAGCGAACGTGACACCACCTTCAGAATTAAAAAAAAAAAAGTAAACTCTTTACGATGACAGGAAGCTGTGTCTTTCTGAACGCAACTCGTGTAGCTACAATCACCAAGAGACTTGAATGTGAGCCCACAGGGATCCTGTGTTTGCTATAAAGCACGTTAAGTGTCAAAAACCTGCCTACAAAACCACAATTACACAAGCAACACAATCCCAAAGCTTTCAGCAAGGCCGCTAAACTAAGGACATCATCACTGAAGGCATCATTATCATCTCCCTAAGTACTTCTGCAGAACAAAGACCTGTCATATTGGACCAGTCAAGCTTTTTATTTAGTACTTTTTTTTCTTTTGCTTCTCAATGAAGCAAAACCCAGATGGAAAAGTGAGTTGAGGCTGTCTAGTGATAAAAGTAGCGTGGGGCAGTTATTTCGCAGTACCGCATGGTATTCCCATGGTAAACCCTGCGACCTTCCTACATCACAGGAGCCCTCATAGGGGAGCCACGAGTCAGCAGCATTGTTCACTGTAAGGGGAGACTGGGGAGCACAGGCCCAGTTCTTACTTCAACTACTGCCAAACCCGGGGACCTGGACGGGGCAGAGAATGAAAGTGGACAAAGGCTCCAGAATTCAACTGCGGATTCACCCGTTTCACTGCAATTCCCAATAGGGTGTAACTTCACTGTACTTAGTTTCTGTTTAAGTCCTCAAACACAACCACCCCATGGTAAAGCTAAGATGTTTTTGAGCCTCCAGATCCATCTCAACACTCCTGCCTGGATTAAGACCAGCTCAACTCAACAGGGTTGAAGTTCAGGCCGTCATCACAGAGCACTACGTAAAATACAGCAACAGTCTCTTCCTTGGCTCACTCACCGTGAAGAGGTTGGATCGGCGCTTGGACTGTTTACGGACAGGAGTTGGTGTGTTGGCAGTGGGAGGAACATCAATCCGTAGCTCCTTCTGGCTGGTGCTTGGAGTTGATGGGACAGAGGAGGAATAATCACTTAAACTCCCTCCTCCATTACTGGTCTGCAAGGATTAAAGTCAGTTTTAAACAGTGATACACTGCTTTCAAGAAATTACAATCCACAGCTGTATCTTACTCAGTCCTGATACGCGAGAAGAGCCGCCTAGGCTCGGGAACACAGCAGGACTGCCCGACTGCCACTTCTCCACACATTTCTATTCCAAGCCCTTAAATATTTTCCCTGCCATTATTTTTTGAAAATTAAGATAGTTCTGTCGATATGGCAGGCATATCTTCATTCTGCACAACGTAAGTTTAACTGGATGTAAACAGTTTCATTTGTTTTACTACTGTGCGAGTAAGCAAAACATCAGGGAAAAGTCTGTAAATTCTGGTTTTCTTATTCAAAATCGCTAATCCAAGTTCTGCCTCAAGCCTAAGAAAAAGTACCTAGAACTGCATAAACTGGACTTACTCCTAGTCTGGAGACATCAGATCACTGAGAGCTAACAAGAAAAAGTAAAATAATTTAGCATTACAAAATGGCTACTACGGGGGTACATAGTTCCCAACACATTTGCTGAAGCCCTTGGTACCGAGATACAAGACTTTAAAGGAAGACATTCCAGTTTATTCAAAGTAGCCAAAAATGTGAGGTTACATCATGGTCTTGAAAGAAATAAAGCAGTCACTTGGCCTATAAAACAATTAATGAATTGGGGTAACAAGTTACTAATAGCAGGAAGGTGAGGAAACCGGACAGAATGGAAAGGACCAAAAGGTTATTAAGAACAAATAAATTATTTTTTTTTTAGTACTACACATAACATAAATGAGTAATAAAACATCATTAAAAGGGTTTGGAAGTAGTCTGGAAAGACAAAAGGACAGATTTTTTCCCTACCATATACAGTATACCCTTCGAGGATGTACTGCACATGCCAACAGAGGACTGGGGCAGGGCAAAGGCAGAAAATTCTGCAGGTTGTCGATGAAAAGCTCACCAGAAGAGCAGCAGTGGGTGAAGGATCTGGACAACAACTCACGCATCACTTATGAGTGGGGAAATAAAGGTCTATGATGCACACAAAAGGGTGAAAGAACATCTTTAAAGTAGCCAAGTTTCCTAAAGAAGTGAGGAAAGAAGGTAAGAGGGTATTTCCAGGATGTCTGAGGAGAAGGATTCTCCCATGACACTTAAGGCATTACTTGGTCTCAGCTGCTGTAGGTAGGCATTCGTCTCCTTGGAGGTCAGCATACAGACAAGGATCTCAAGTTGAAAGCAGTCAAGATGAAACCTCTGAGTAAGGACCAAATAGAAGACAATCCCTTATATCATCCAGCTGAAGCCTGTTCAGAAAACTGTTTCAAGTCTTCTTCTAATTCTTCCATCTTTTCCAAATTGTTGTCTTTTTTTTAAGTTCAAGAAGCAAACAATAAAAAGGAAGAGGCATGAAGTAAGCGGCTCCTGTTTGTGCTGAAGGGCCAATCAATGCAGACAGAAATCCAGAAACACCACTTCTGAAAGTCACTGCTTCTCTGTAAATAACATGTTCCTCAGCTCATTTGTGTGACAAAATGGGACTGACAACACTGCAAATGAGCTTTGTGATGGAGAAGGTTCTCCTCTTCCCCTCTTTAAATGCATAAATACATAAATAGATGATATTAAATTTCATTTTCCTTTCATTCTGACTGAACTGGCAAAGCATGGCTGTCAGGAAGCCTGAGGGAAGGACACTGGAAGTAACAGAGAACCTTGAGAGAGTCTTTCAACAATATTTTCAACTATCCAGAGGAAGTAGCAAGCTGACTTTGGAGATGGCCCAAGTGTATAAAACAAAGGAGATGAAAGAACAATAGCTGAAATGATCATTTTATTGTCCTAACAACAGAATGGTAACACCAAAGAGATGAGCAGGACAACCTGGAAAGAAGTGACCTTAATACACCCCACATCTGCTTTCCCTTTCTCTATGGCATCTTGCCAAGACACCAAGTAACTGACCAAACATACAGTAGAGTAAATGGCCTGATGAAGACACAATGAGCCTGTGGAAATCACAGATTCTTTCCAAAGAAACACAGGAAAGACCCTTGCATGAACAAACAGCCAAAGACTTTGAGAATGAGTGAGCAAACCACTGGATGTTTCAGAGATGAGGAGGGTGGTAGGGGAGCCTTAAAATGTGGCCGATAAAAGAAGGTATAGGAGGAGAACATCTGGAAACTCAACAACTCTAAAATAGCATCAGGGAAGGAGACCAAAGATGTTGGTGTTGAGGAATGGCTCTCAGACTAGAGTGGTGAGGACCTACTGTCCACCCTGCCATGACTGAACCAGTCTATGGTGGGGAAAACACAGGAGAAGGAAACCTAAGGAAGTGACCATTAATGGAAAAGGCACTGAACATAAAATCACAGAATGGTACAGGGGTTGGAAAGGCCCTCTGGAGATCACATATTTCAGATTAAAAGTATGCAGCTGTAAGGCTCACCTGAGGAGAAAAAAAGATGACAATAAGCAATGAAGATGGTGGAGAGAAGAAAGATAAGAACATGGGTATGCCTCAAAACTCTTAGGAGAAGACTCTTCTACAGAAAGGAGAGAAAAAAGGCAAGAATGAAAGATTCAGATGTTGTACGCCAATGATGGGATTTAAACCACAAGCTGTTGAAAATAAAAGGATGCCTTTACATTCTGTTTTATATTAGTGATCAACCTGAGAACTATTCACCACCACCGTTTTTCTTTTTGAAAACTAAAATGAGCAGATTTCTACCCTAAGTGCCTATTTCTCTGAGAGAGCATGTAAAGGATCCCCTAAAATTTTACCTTTTTAATCTTTCGTCATGTTACAGCATCATTTCATACTTTTTGCAATGAGACACTGTCTCCTGGATTTTTAAGTCATTTATTTTTCTAGGAGCGATTAACTCCTAAAGGAAAACACATAAATGTTGGGCATTCTAGTCCCAAAGACAAACGTTCCTGTACAGACAGCTTTTATAAAAGGAGTCCCGCAGGCAATGTTTCTCTTCACATATACGAATCCCACCGGACCTCCAGCTTTGTAAATAAAATTCTACAGTGGTTTCAAAATAAGCCACTTCATGTCCACTGGCTGGGAAAACAAGTATTATCTATTTCAGTAAAAGACTTAAAAGTGGAAAACTTTTAAGGTTTCCACAGAATAAAAGCCTGGCTACCAATACCGAACAAGCTCCAGCTCCTGCTGAGGGTCCCAATAATCAGCCAACACATACAACTGCTGATGACTGCTCCAGAACACCTCAGCAGAGAGAATGGGTTTGACATGAAAGAGCTCAGATGTGGCTTCCAAGTTGTAGCCTGCACAGACAGGAGCAATGAAAAATGCAATGAGACAAGCACTGCAGAAGTTCTTAATATGTGGTCAGTTCACCACATCTTGGAAACCATCTTCTTGCTAAGATCTGAAACTACTGCGCTGCTGAAGGAAACAAAAGGTGGCGAGCAGTCTCTGCTGGGTTGTCTGCTTGCACCAGATAGAAGTCTAAGGAGTTTGTCATACTAAGATTGTAGAGAGGAGTTTCCTGCCATCAGTATGCAAGCACTGAACAACAAGCTCACTGGAGTGAGGTACGGAATTTGGGACACATGGCAATAACCATAATTCACAGAACTTAATGTTTGTCTTAAGTCATAAAAATCAAGCCAGTGAATCTAAAGAACAATCTTCCTTACATCACATGTAACCCAACACGTATCTAATATAAAACGATTTGCTGACTGTAGACAAACTGGTCAAATTTGTGGCCGTCAAAACCAATCAAATAAGCACTCTTACGCCCACTGGGACATCACACAGCTTAACATCACCTTTTCAATCAAGGTTTTCCACTAAGCTGCTCTCAAGACTTGGACATAGCTGAGATGTCAGCAGAAAGGGCCATTAATGAGTCATTGCTCTAGCCAGAGTCATGGCAATAGGGACAGAGGTCAACCAAATGTCTCTAGGTCCTATTAGCCTTGGTGGAACCACTTACAGAGACACATCCCTGTTTGGCTTTCTCAGGTGACAGACTTTCCTGTCCTCATTAAGGCAGCAGGCTCATTCTCAGACACACTCTGGACACAAGCACAATCTTGTCTTCCCTTCCTGCTAGGAAGATACACAGCCCAGTGGTGGTCAGTGAACTTCAGCACACCATCAGAGAAAACCCCAATGGTCTTTCATTTTGGGGATATGTTTGTTATTTCTGGAATACACCTTGTGTGAATGGCTGATGCTCCACTTACAGAAACGTACACCTCTGGTATCTACACACGCTTCTAACTTTGTTGCCACATGGACCAATGCTGTAAAAAGCTCAAGGTGGTGGCAGCAAACACAAATTTAGCAGAATATTGTCACTACACTGTTACCAGACAAGAACAACTCAGATGAAGCTCTCAACCAGGCAGAACTTGACCAAACAGGTCCATTCAATGCAGTTACCTCAAAGGTAGACACCACCAATGAAAGCATCAAAGCCTCCTGCCAGTACCTCATTTAAAAAAAAACAACCCCAAAACTTTGTATACAATGTCCACAGTTCTGGGCAGAAGGAGAATTGAATCAAGTCAAATCCCACCCTTTCAAAGCTTTTACATATTTCAGATTTCTGTAGTAAACAAACCAGTGAGTAATTTACCTGGCGTGACAGGAACTCAGCAGTGACCTGTATTAAAAAAAGGTTGGACTTACTTACTCTCATGTTTGCAAGGGGCATGCTCCTGACTCATACAAAGGTAGCAAAATCACAGAATCACAAAATGGTGGGGGCCAGAAGGGACATCTGGGGATCATCTTGTCCAACCCCCCTGCTCAAGCAGCTTCATTCTGAGTAGGCTGCCCAGGATGGCATCCTGGCGGGTTTGGAATCTCTCCAGAGGAGACTCCATAACTTCTCTGGGAAGCCTGGGCCAGGCTTCGTCATCCTCACGGAAATAAGTTTTTCCTCCTGTTCAGATGGAACCTCCTGGGCTCCAGTTTGTGCCTGTTGCCCCTTGTCCTGTCACTGGGTACCACTGAAAAGAGTCTGGCCCCTTCCTCTTGACCCCTGCCCTTTAGCTATTGATAAGCACTGATCAGATCCCCTCTCAGTCTTCTCTTCTCAAGGCTAAACAGCCCCAGGGCTCTCAGCCTTTCCTCAGCACAGAGATGTTCCAGTTCCCTCAGCATCTTTGTAGCCTCTGCTGGACTCTGTCCAGTAGTTCCTTGTTTCTTCTGAACTGGGGAGCCCAGAACTGGACACAATACTCCAGATGTGGCCTCAACAGAGCAGAGTAGAGGGGGAGGAGAACCTCCCTCGACCTGCTGGTCACACTGTTCTCCATGCACCCCAGGATGCCATTGCCTTCGCCACAAGGGAACAGTGGTGGCCTATGGTGTCCACCAGGACTCCCAGGTTTTTCTCTGCTTTCCAGCACACCAACTCCTGGCCTGTTCTGGTGGAAATATTCACCTTATATCTTATATAAATTACCTGGTATTGCCAAAGATTCATAGAGCTTACGCAGGACAAATGTTAGGCCAAACCACCACATGAGAGCACTGGAAGAATAACTCTGGAATTTTTCTTCTTGACAAGTACCCTAATATAAAACAGAATCAATATTTTTTTAATGCTTTCTAGATATAGCAAGATGACCTCCAGAAAAATAATCTCTAACCACTGCTTGAGGAGAAAATGAAGGCAGAAGGTCCTACTCCTAAAACAGGCAAGAGATTGTCAGAGCTTCAGGGAGCCTGGGAGCAATTGGAATAAAGCAAGCCTGGATCAAAAGCACAGATTACAGACCGTAGGACAGAACACATTTGGTGTCTCTATCTTCTTTTCTTGAGGAAAGCAGGAAAAAGCCTATTTCTGTAGAAATACAGAAGCCTCATGGAGATCTCTTTAGTTGGGACACATTTTTCTTTGCTCATTTGTGTACAATTTTTCTCTTGAAAGTCACATTATCTCAGTCTTTCATCTGAAAATGCTGCAAGTGGGAGTCCAATTTATTCAAGGGATTTTGGTGATACACAGCCAGACATGTGAAGACAGATCAAGGCAGAAACTGTTTAGTCGCTGCCTCAGCAAAAGTCAGAAAGCTTTGAGCATGCTGATGCGGAATGCAAATTTGACAGCAGATTTCAAACCTAGGTCCAGATAAATGACTCCAGAGGTCTCAGTAAGTCTAGCTCTCCACAGGAAAACCAAAGGGTCTTGTAATAACTGTATTATTTCCCGTTTAGCAGTTTAACCTCATTCTTTGGGACATATTAGAACTTGCCCATCTCAGGAGCTTATCTCGTGGTTACAGCAAGGTAGAGAAAAGAGCAGATCTGCCCTAACAGACAGACCAGAAAGCCAAGAGAATCTGAAGACAATTTCTGAAGAAGAAAAAAAAAAGTAATGTCAGTGAACGCACTAATAACACCTAATTAACCAAATGTGACAATAGGCTTCAACTGTGACAAGAAGCTTTGGGTGGTGAGTCACTGGAACAGGTTGCCCAGGGAAGTTGTGAATGCTCCATCACTGGAAGACCAGGTTGGATGGGGTCTTGTGCAACTTGGTCTAGTTGGAGGTGTCCCTGCCCATGGCAGGGGGGTTGGAACTAGATGATCTTTGAGGTCCCTTCCAACCCAAACCATTCTGTGATTCGATAATACAATGACAGCAACTGCATCATGCACTGAAAGATCTAAGAGAAGATCTGGTCTGAGTCTGACGCTTAAGAGACCTTAGAAAGGAAAAGGTAAGAAGAGGCATAACACAAATGAACACAGGAATGTCACTGCAGTCCTCTGAAGATAAAGAAAGGAGGAAAAAGTACACTGATGGATGCACCGACTTTGAACATCCAAGTCCTGGAGAACAAGCTTCCTTATGCTGTATGAAACGATGTGCATGAATGAAGGGGAATATATACACTTATTTCTTTAAAAAAAGCATCATAATATGTTAGAGAATACTTAGGAATAACCCTGTAAATACAACAGGATTACGATGTACATTGCAATGGTATTAAATATTCTTTTCACTTCTTTAGGTTTGCAATTCCACAAAGCAGCAGAAGAAAAAGCTATTTAAGCAACGTACTCTCTTCTTTATTCAAGGGCCCAAAACATTACAACAGTGTTTTTCATCCTACGTGACCCCCACTATAAATAATTGTACCCTACTATTTAATGCTTATCCATAATCAGGTCTCACATACAGTAAAATAATGGATGATTAAGTTGACTGCACTTCGCTTCTAACAGTTTAATTTACATATTTAGATAATTACGTTGTAGTAAAACTTTATGGAGGCACAGCACAAGCATAAGTAACGTATCTTCACGGATGTGCAGCAGGTAGGAGGGAGTAAGCTCGTGCGCTAGGCACAGCTGAGCTGCGGGTTAGGAAAGTGTAGTGAAGCTCCAAACCTTTCTCTGACACAACGTAAATCTCCTAGAGAGTGCCACTGCCGAGCAGGGAACGCCTTTCTTGGCACTGCAGTCCACGTGTATAATGATCTTGCGGGTGACTTCACACAGCAGCACTTGCTACTCAGGTAGTATTTTTAAACCCCGGGCATGGAAGGTGGTGTCTAAGGTCCCGCTCTGTCATGGTAGAATTATGTGTAGTACAGGCAGGCACGGAAACAAGGTGCCATTTCATCCCCTCTCACAGCAGAACATAAAGAGTCGAATTCCAGGAAAGACAGCAAGTGTGCAAACACACGCAGACTACAGATTTCAAGGCAGTATTGTCACTGGTAAATAATCTTTTCATTTTTACCTTCACCAGTAAGCTCACACTGCTGCGGACACCCGGCTGGAATCTCCACACCACCAATTTGTCTGAAGTGGGAGCCGAAGTCCTTGATGCAAAGAGGCGTTGTACCATGAGATTTTCAGATGTTTTTCCAACAGTGTGAACTTAAAAACAGGCACAGCTCCACGTAACTACTCCACAGGCTATCCAGCGCAGGGCTACTTCACACAGATTTCTGCTGCATCTCCAGCTCAGGTGGAATGCGTTGAGAACAAGAAATGGAACCCACCTGAGCAGCCTCATGGATTTTAGAACAAGATGATCTCTACTTTCAGGGTCTGGGCAGAGAAAATAGCCCTTTGGAACTGCTGGATATTGGTACTATCCTTCTAAGTTAATATCTGAAAAATGCCTTCCTGATAGGTCAGGTGTAAAGGACAAGTAACTCCTCCAGTAGAGGAAGCTTAGGGAAGAGGAATGCCTGTGTGGTTTTGTGACGTAGAGGAACTCATACTATTTTGAAGTATTTAGCACGTTCTACAAGCATAGCATGCGTAGAAAGGCTGGCAAGGGGCATGGGGTGGTGGGAATGAAAGGTGGGATAGTAATGGGGAGGACACTAGATACAGAAGTGACCGGTCTGTACGTCCTGGTGTGCATTTCTTGTTGATGGCCAAAGTAAAAAGACCTATCCCAAGATGCCCTGCAGCCTTCAGCACACCAAACAACATTTCTTTCTCTCAAAAGGACTCTTGAAGTGTTCAGAAAAACCAGAGGGTGAGTTGCTGACTGAAGTACTTCTCAGTGCATCAGAAAGATTAATTGTTTCCTAGCAGAATATAAGCAATATTGCACCATCCTTGCTGACAGACAATACAATAGTTCTGTCCATCAGGAATCATGAACAATGTCCTCGGATTTAGGAATAAAATTCTTTGTGTGCGTTCTGTGCTGCCCCGACAGCCAACACGTCTGCATGAAGTACTTGCACCAAGGGTTACTGACTCTGGCTATTGAAGGTTTCCAAGTAAAACCCTCCCCTTGACTGAGGTAGATGCACTATAAAATAAAGTCAGAGAAGGAGAACAGAAGCAGCACCTACTGCAGACACAAGTGGATTTTGTCACTGGAATAGGAAGTGACAGAATCTCATTCTGCGAAACACGTCTCTGGAAATACAGAAGTGCATGAGTACAGCCTGTTCTGGGCTCCTCAGTTCAAGACAGACCAGGAATTACTGGACAGAGTCCAGAGGAGGCTATGAACATGATTAAGGGACTGGAGCATCTCTCTTACAAGGAAGGGCTGAGAGACCTGGAGCTGTTTAGCCTGGAGAAGACTCAGAGGGGATCTCAACAATGCTGATCAGTAGCTAAAGGGCCCACTGGGGTCAAAAGGATGCAGTCAGGCTCTTTTCAGTGGTGCCCAGGGACAGGACGAGGGGCAACAGGCACAAACAGGAACCCAGGAGGTTCCCTCTGAACAGGAGGAAAAAATTCTTTGCTGTGAGGTGCCAGAGCCCAGACCAGGCTGCCCAGAGACACTGGGGAGTCTCCTTCTCAGGAGAGATTTCAAACCTGCCAGGACATGATCCTGGGCAACCTGCTCTGAGTGAAGCTGCTGTAGCAGGGGGGTTGGACAACATGATCTCCAGAGATCCTTTCCAACTCCTACCATTCTGTGATATCTGAGAGCATTTTCTGGAAGGGGATGTCACCTAGGTGTTCACCACCTCGGACTACCGGACATGAGTACACATATGCATCCAAACATACAAAGAAGACTTCCATCATTTGAAAACTGAAACTAGTGGGTGGAGAAGCCCTTGTTGGTATTAAGCCTTAAGAGTTTCCCCCAAGGTGTGCTAAGAACTAGTCTGGGTAAGGTGACACTTTTTTTTTCTTCTTTTTCCTTCTCTAAAGCCCAAGTTCTTGACTACAGAGTCATCTGGAGAGTTTGCAGGAGTTAGATCACCAGAGCAATCCAACCAGAGAAGGAACAATATCTCACTTTATCTGAAATGATCTGTGTAACCACTACTTCTGAAGGCCTTCACTCCTGTGGAGAAGGCAAGTGGCAGGGCACTGTAATGGTAACATTTTTGATTCATGGAGGAAATGTTCAGTGAAACATCATTACGTCAAAAGAGATATTCTAAAGGGCAAGACATCAGCTAGTCTTCCAGCCAAGATCAGAGATGGTACATCTTCCCCCAGATCATCTTAAAGTTGGAATTACAGTTGCAAAGTTCTTTTAAGTCTAGGATAAGGATTCGGCTTCCTTTCCTTAAACAAAGTCATAGGTTCTGCCTTTAAGTGTAGCACAAAGGCGATAAGACATGAAACAGATTTATGACCTACACTTTTAGGTATGACATCAGTCTCAGAAGACATCTTTGACTGATATTGCAATTGTCCTGTTAGATAATTATGCCAGTTGGTAGAGACAGTAAAGAACACAATTTCATTTTTACTGAAACAGATTGTAGGGACCCTTATCACAAAAGCTACTTTGTCTTGATTTTCCCAAACAGTCCTTACCACTGGCAAGAAGTTTGCTACATAGGTAGAGCACTTGTCTAGAATTTGGTACCTGCTGTTGGCTCCCAAACCAGACTCGTGTAGGAAACTAGTGAGAACCTAGATATTTGATGTTCAGTACTGGATATGGCATCACTCACTCTCCACATCTGTGACAGCACGTTTCCTCTTTCACCACTGGATAGGACAGGTCTCACACAGCCCCTACAAAGCTGCGTAATTTCTCCTGGTGCAAAAGTGTGAACTTACACAATTGTCCTGAGGAAACTGTTTGGAAGAAAAGCATTTCACAAACAGGGTTAGTTCCAAATGCTTGTGGCAATGAACTCGTCGGAGAGTGACTGAAGAAACTTGGTCAATGTCACATATGACGAGAAAGGGGCGAACCTGTTCCGTAAGAGGAACTTGTACTTCACCAGAAGGTGCCAGGGTCCTTCAGAAGAGTCATGTAACTTAGCACCTGCTTTAGAAAGTGGGGGCTGAACTTCAGCATTTTCTTTTGGTGTAATCAGCAGAAGTGAGAGTCACACTAAGGTTGGTATCTAGGCTCAGCTCAAGGCAAAACATCTCATAGCAAAGGACTCTAAGAAAAACTGGCAACTGCATCTTTAGACTCAACCCAATGGTGAAAGTTCCAACTAGGGCACAGAAGGAGATCAGTCACAATGCTGTGGCCAGCAGACCAAGGGACGCAGTTCTTCCCCCCTCTACTCCACTCCTGTGAGATCCCACCTGGCGTACTGAGTCCAGCTCTGGAGCCCCCAACACAAGAAAGACATGGACCTGTTGAAGTGGATCCAGAGGAAGGCCATGAAGATGATCCAAGGGCTGAAACACCTCTCCTACCAGGACAGACTGAGAGATCTGGGGTTGTTCAGCCTGAAGAGAAGGCTCTAGGAGGACCTTATTGTGACCTTGCAGTATTTGAAGGAGGCCTATAAGAAAGCTAGGGATGGGCTTTTTACAAGGGCTTGTAGTGACAGGATGAGGAGGAATGGGTTCAAACTGGAAGAGGGGAGATTTAGTTTAGAAATTAGGAAGAAATTCTTCACTGTGAGGGTAGTGAGACACTGGCACAGGTTGCCCAGGGACATTGTGGATGCTCCATCCCTGGAGGTGTCCAAGGCCAGGTTGAAGGATGCTTTCAGCAACCTGGTGTAGTGGGAGGTGTCCCTGCCCATGGCAGGAGGGATTGGAACTAGATGATCTTTAAGGTCCCTTCTAACTCAAACCATTCCATGATTATATGACTACAGAAGAACCAGAGCCTTCATCCTGTGGTACAAATCTAAATAGAGTGCTTGCAGAAGACAATTAATATGTCAAGTTAAAGAAAAAAGAAAAAAGGTAACAAAACCTTCTTCAAAAGAGAAAAGACTTCTTCACTATACTGCAGTATATATAGAGAGCAGACACTCCCAGTTTGGGAGAAATGTCCCTAGATTTAAAAAAAGCCTCACATGGGTGGCTCAAGACTGCAACATAACCTTGCAAGATGTTATTAGCATATTATCAAGTTTAGACTGAAAAAACACACCAGGAGAGCTGGTGGGTACCAGACCCTTCACACTGCTGTGGTGGCCATCAGGAAACCAGGCCACAGCTCTAGCCACAGACTGTAAGGGTCAGAACGACGGTCCTACACATCCATCTGCTGAGAGCAAGAGAGCACAGCGGGAACACGGTCTGCCTGGCAGCAAAGGCCTTGGGTCTGAATGACAGAGCTTACATACAACCTGGCGGTGAATGTACACCGAGATTAGCACTTGGCACTTGAAAACAAAGATACCAAGGAAGGGACTCACAAGGGAAATACAGGAGAAGGTATTAATGTATGTGGGTAAAAATCGGGCAAGTTGGAAAATGTTGGTATTAACCCTATGTTTCAAAAACATCAAGGCCACCGGACTTTCCTGCCAGACATTAAGGTAGCATTTTGTTTTGTTCTTACAGATAGTATCTACAAGTCAACAGCAACGTATCTAGTCATTAAAGGGGGAATAATTTCAATTGAGCATAACAGAGAGAGGCAATTACAGCTGCGCCCTGTGCTCACAAATGTAAAATTCTAGCACGTTAACCACTGAGCTCCACCAGCTCTTATTGCTCAGCACACAACCGAGCGAGAACAATAACCAAAAACATAGTGAGGTGATTTTAAAACACAGTAACAGCAAATCCTGCTGTCGTAACAATCGGTCTGCTCAGAACAGCAGGTTGCTGGGCATAAATCAGTGCCATCAAAGCTGGCTTTAAAGCCGAACCATTTTACTGCAGCAGTTTCTTGAAACAAAGTCAAGCCAATTAAATAAAAAATAAATATAGCTTCCAGCTACAGACCACTGATACCCTTCAAAAAAAATGCTAACTCCCTATCAAGCAGCAAAAATAGCACTGGCATTAAATATGTTAGATGAAAAGCAAGCTATCCTTTCATTTTTCAGGCAAGTATTCGTTCAGATCTGTACCTGGCTGATATGTACAGCAGAAACCTGGGCAGAACACACGGATGAGTGGCTTGGAGAGTTTGGCAGAGATTTGCAGGGTCCAATTGAGAGCTGCTGCTTCTTCCTTGTAGCAACGATCTTCTGAGCAACTAAAGAAAAACAAAAACACAGGGGCAGGTAAGCTACAGCACACTCCAGAAAATACAGCGTGTCCAAAACCACATAGAACGCACAATACACACAACAGCGCCTTCCACTGCCAAAGCCTGCTCCAAAAATTGATGGGAAGATACCCAGTTAAGACGACAGATGCTGGTTTTGCACAATACGCTCATTGTGAGACTCCAGTTGTGCTCTCCATACGGTTGAAATTGCCCCAGAACTCTCACTCCACCAAGCGAGCACCAGAGAACCAGTAACTCTCAAGCAGAAAGGGAAAAGGCTGGTATAGAAGTTACAGAAAGCAATACCAGGAATGTTGTAACAACTCCACTGTATGCCTGTAACACCACGCTAACAAAGCTTATGGTAGCACATGCTGTCAATTCTTCTTTGGGATGTTCTCCTTGCAGACAGATGATAAGTAGGAGCAACACTTCACTAACAATCTAGTTCTAGCGCATCTCTGTGCTGTTGACTGGTACGATCCTGGAAGGTGTCCTACATCACCACATGGCAATTCAGTAGAACTGCCATTCCCAGGCCTAGCAGGTTTCGTTTACAAGAAGCAGTGTATGCCCTGCTGCTGAGGAATAAGGTTTGAAACAAGTGATAACTGAAATAATAAAACAGATAAGGGTCCCTGACATAGAATATCTGCATTAGTGGTGCCACCCATCCGAATTTATTTTGCAATTTATGAAGAAATTTTCTACGACACATAAAGAAACGCAGCATTTATCAAACGGAGACAGGGATCAGAGTCATTAACATCTCTATATACTACTTAGCAAACTCATAATAAAAAATGGAAACAGAGCTGATCTGAAACGCAGCAAATTCCATACCTCTCCTGTAATTATTTAATTTTAAAAAGTCAAACTATTTCAGAAATTAGTTCTGTGATACACTGGAATTTAAGTTAATTCCACTACTCAGCTCAGACCTTTGGAAAGAGCTCTTTTTGGGTCACAAATACTTGAAAATAAAATCATTCACCCTTTTGGGTCACAAATTAAGAAGTAATCAAAATTTCAGTCTTCAGAAATAGAGACTAGTGTAGTAGCTAATCAAAAATAGTACTAACTAATTCAACTTCCTTGTGTGTGGCAATCTGCCTGATGTGAAGCACTTTATGAAACTTGTCCCCACCAAAACCAGTCCATGAGGCAGCATGGCAACAATTATCAGCATCTACTTAAAAAGCCCCAGAGAAACTTGTAATTAAATTAACTGCATTCAATCTGTCTTGTTCAGAAAATATAAAAAGATATTTATGTAAATTCCCAGATTATTCTTCCTCAATACGTTGTAACGCAGGCAGAGATGTTGTTCAGCAGCGTAAGCGTACGATTTCTTCTCGAATGCAATTTTAATAACAAACTGGTCTGTGGCTTATGTTTTTCATGTAAATGAATGATGGCATAACCATGATTTAGTGAGAATACATTGTATAAAAAATGGCTCATATATATGAAGAAGCAGCTTCATTAGTTACATCCCACCTCCAACAGGCCTCTTATCATCCTGAAAGGATGATATCAATTAATTTATCTTCGCCTGGCATATTGATCATAACCTTCATCAGCTAATCATGTTTAAATTACAGAGGAATATCGTAGCACTCTGTCATTTCAGACCCATTGGTTTATTGATCTGGAGCCTGGAAAGCCATATATTAAAATATTTTAAAACACATTAGTGGATGCCAAGAGCAAACCGAAGGTCAGATTTTAACATGTGCACGTGGATTTGTCTTCATCACATGAGGTGAAGACCTAAATTAAGACCAAAACCGAATTAAAACCACACACGAATGAACACTACCTTCTCAGCAAAAGCTTCCATTCTCACATGGGGAAGGTAATTAGTCAAGGAAAATATTTACGTCTTTCCGTCAACCTGAATATAGGAGCGTCTGTAGCATCACATTAATGTCCATAACGAAGCCTTGCCAAATTATCACTCTAGGAAGGCACAAGGCAAAAAAACCCCAAGACTGAACTCACTTACTCAAACACACAACCTGAATGCTCTCAAAGTGCTACAAAAGCAAAGACTAAAAAAACAAGTAAGCTTTAAAAAGCACAAATAGTTACTCTAGGAATGTGAAGAGTTATCCACAAAGCAGCTGGAAACAAAACCTTGCACGAAGGGCAATTTATCCTGTGCACTGTAAAACTGCAGCAGAAGATCGAATGTTATCTACTTAAAATTGTGCTACAAATTCTAGAACAGAGCGTTCTCAGCCTCAAATTTCTTAGCTCTTCCCTCCATTAGAAAAATGATGTACCCCCTAATGGAAATCCCCTTCTGAGCTGCCAAACCTTCCCAATTCCCCCTCCATTTCAGCAACAAGTCTAATATCCTCGCCAGAGCATGGTTCCTCCTGCCTCTCCCCTCTCTTCATTAGGCAGCCTGCTCTCCTTTGAGACACACCAAACAGTTTTTGCTTCTTTCATTGCAGTCATGTAGCCGTCACTCCATAATTAGATTGCATTCAATATTCAAGTGCTCAGGGCTACTTGCCCTTGGATATGATGGTGATACGAGCTTCAGAAGTACCTAAAGGAGTACCCTGACCCTTCAAAGTTTGTGACATATGAAAGACGTGACTGATCATCTGTGGGGCAATCGCTGGACTGTCAAAAGACCTACTGTGCTCTTTCTAAAGCTACCTTGAGAGAAGAGATGAAACCTAAATCTTGCCCATCAGAAGTCAATAAAAGGGGTTCAGCACATACGTCCTCAGCAGTGCTGCTGCAAATTCCCATTTTCTACATCTTCTATTCCAGAGAAGAAAGCCCTGAAATACACAAAACTTAAAATGGCTGGCACTGAAAACCCCACAGATCTGCTAACTCCTGCTGCTGACATCTTCAGACACAGTAGTTAGGGAGGAAAAAAACCCACAGTTAAATGGTTGTGTAGCAAGAGCAAAATACACCATAATTGTAAGAACTAACCCCAGATCCAGAGGACAGCCATGCTGTAAGTGCTTGCTTGGCCCCCAAACCCATTTCTGTTGTCACATCTTTGTCAGGATTCAAAGGCATCACTCATTAGCTGCTTAGCAGTGGTAGGGAAAAAAAATCCTTCAAACTCGAGTTTGTTTCTGCAACTACAACTATACAAGTTCACATTGGATTTACAAGCAACTTTGTCAGAGGATATCAAAATAGATCCAAAAGTATGATTTTTTTTCCCCCCAAAAGCAGTACCACCACCACCATAGTGACTAGGTGGGACTGCTACAGAAGAACATACAGCAATCAGTATTGCTCTTCAGGAATGCCCAGTGTAGGCGGTGGCCTGCATGTAACCATCTCTGTGCTGTTAATGATAGTGTACTCCAACTAGTGTACTCCGCTAACCAAGTAAAGGTTACTCAGAGTCAGAATCTTCAGGTTAATATTGGAGTGCCTGTAGTTGAAATGTCAGCCCAGGGGAAGCTATAGAACCGAAACAACCATTGTTCTGCTTTCAGGTTCCAGCTCATCCCAAAGATTATTTGGTGCTTCTGAATTTAATGTAAATATACTTGCTAAGGTGTGTTTCTGAAACAGATGAACACTGACTTAATCTATGTGGTAGATACCAAAATAATCATGATAGTGACAAGTATTTCAGCTATTTTTAAATATCAATTACATTCTCTCTACTTTTCTACTCAATTAAGCTATCAGTTTCAGAGAGGTTTTTATTAGAAGGCATCTCTCTGAAGTATAGAGAGCTAAACAGTATTTATTTGCAAAGTCAAGAACTCTTCTCCAAACAAACAGGGACATGCCAAGGATATTTAGAGTTTTAAACCAGAAGAATCAATGCTTTGCAAATATTTGGTCTTTGGGGAAGGCGGATGCTTATTTCCTATACATTTCAACTTAATTTCACAAGCCAGGATGACTGGAAGCTATATTTTGCTTTAAGGCCTCATTAATTAAAAAAGCATGTGAAATTCCCGGTCTGCAAGATGAATAAAACGTCCAAGTTTGGAGAGAAAGCTCTTGATTTGAATGCCTCTTCTTCCATGCCTGACCTCGCTCACCGAAACAAAATTAACCTTCCCACCCCATGCCCCTTTCATCTCAAACGCTACTTTTTGTTAGTCAAACCGCTCACTCACAAGCAGCCCCTGCTAACTTCTTGCCAGGTCATTTATTGGAAGACCCGTCCCACTGAAGCTTGGTGGTCTAGCAGGCTCTGAGCTCTAAAGTGAGTTTTCCTCACTCCGGCTCAGCGGATCCGCACGCAAACCACCACTGTTTCCATTGGCACATAGAAAAAAAAGTTTCCCATACGCCAATTTTTGCCAAACAAAGCTCTCCTATCCCACTCTCGACAGTGCGGGCCTATCCGAGGACTACCGCAGAAGGAACAGCAGGTCAGCTACCCTCCCCAAAACCCAGAGCTGTGCCTCCATAATGAACCGACTCCTCTTTGTGCTCCATTTCGGAGCTAATCACCATTAGAAACACTGTTGCCAGAGTAACTGCTCTGACAGAGTTGTCTTTCCTTGGTTCAAAGGGCTGCTCACATGTCAACTTCTTGTGCAGTGTGAGGCTGCTTTGGCGGGGGCAGCCGGGTCTCTCAAATCTCATTAGCACAGCTTCATTCAAGTGTAAGGACAAGAAAGGCAGAGACCTGGCAGGGGAAAAAACTCCTTACAAGAAGTTCAAGACGCAAGGTAAGGCTGTCTCGTTTAGCTCCACACCTCTTAAGACTGACAACACAGAGGGACCGCTGTATCGCACAACATTGTTCAGGAAACCTCCTCTAGCCCAAGACCTGGTGTCCCCTTGGTTTTAAGACGGGTCCTGGAAAACATCCAGAGGTATCAACAACCCCACTGCCAATGTCACAGTTATCGCCATGCCCTTTATGTTGTTTTTTACCAAGAAGCTCTTAAAATAATCAAAGGGAGGACTCCAGGCAGACAATACCTGCAACATCTGGCCATATTTCTCTTCTGGTTATAGCTCTCTGAGGTACTTCTCAGTTATCACCGGGACAAGAGTATTGTGTATTTAGGAGATACCAACAGTCATCTCAAATTACCACTAACTTAAATCAAAATTGGTTTCTCATAAAAACACGTATATAAGACCATTTATCTCCACTGTGTACTATGAGTAAGCACCAGGTTCAGTTAAAATGTGTCACTTTCTGCAAAGATGGGAATGCAGGAATCGTGCAGTAAATTTTCTGCCACTTAGTGACAGACAGAAAAGTAGCTTTCAGCTGAAGTCAGAATGCTCATGGCTGGCTGGAAACCAGCAGAAGAGACAAACACTCATGAATATCTATTTTAATTGCTAGGGGGAAAAAAAAACAAACCACCAAACACAAAACCCTGGAAGTTTACACAAAGATTACCTTTCATCTTAAAAAAAGAAATCCCCCCGCACCCGCAGATCACTCTGAATGACAAACAACACTGTGTCTTTGCGGAAGGTCTCTGTTCAATTCACATCACCCATTAGTGATATGTAAAAAAGTGGAGAATTAGTCTGAAATAAAACCCAAATGCTCTTGCTAACATGAAGAGCCCATCGCTGAAAACGACTGTTGGCTTTTTGAAATTCTATGATAAGTTTTAATTATTTCTGCAAACTTGTGGGTTGGAGTAACATTGACGGCCGTTCCTGATCTGATGTTTTTACAGGCTGGCAAGAGATCTCTGCGTACGAAAAGCAGGGAGTATTAACCTCACTGCAACTGGTGCTGCATAAGACGCTGGATAAGATGAAGATTTCTAAGGCAGGCCAAGGGCTGCACTGTGCCTCGGAGAAGAGCATGCTCTCACTGTGAAGTCAAAGGCCACAGGGGCATTTTTAGCTATGAGGAAATCACCGCTTCTTCATGAGGGTTACTTAAGAAATCTGACTCTCTGTTTAAACGATAAAAATTGCAAAAAGTGAATTTAACATAAGCTGTTCTGATTTGAGCTAGAACAGAACTAATTCCATTCAGTGATTTTACTTCTCAGCTCAGTCTCTCCTAACTATTGGCACTTTCTGAAGTTAATGGCAGATTTTCACAGACAGTCTCTGCTTCCAGCAGTGATAACGCTCCATGTGTAGAGTTACTGCCAAGGACTGGGGTGTGCAGAAAGGCTCTTGCTTGTACTTGCTCCTGTGCAGACCAAGGTCACTGCTAAATCTTGTGCCCCACATTGGGGTGTGCCTGAGGGGAGGAGTGGCCAGGACAGGTGACCCTAAACTGACCAACAAGGGATTCCATCCCATGTATGGCACATTCAGTATAAAGCTGGCGAGGTTTAAGCCTCTTCTTCAATGGTCGATGTCCAAGAAGAACTCTGTCTGTTCTGCCTTCGATCCTGATCTGTGTGTTCCTGAATCCAGTTCCAGAATCCAGTTCCCATCTGCCACTGAGTCCAGTCTGGGACTTCCCCAGTGCCTGCTCCACAGCATCAGTGGTGACAGTGACGTAATTGCCATCAGGGACACTGGGTTTGATACTGGTTTTGTAGGTATTTGTATATATTTTCTTTTATTATTATTATTTTCATTAAAGCTGTTTTATTTTTCTTTTCTGACCTAAAAGTCTCTCTCCCTTATTCCCTTTCTCTTGCCCTTTGGGAAGGGAAAGCAGTTAATGGAGAGCATCTGTCATTTGTCTAGTGGCTGGCCCAGCCCTAACCCTTGACACACAAGGTCAAAATATTTGCTTAGTGCTTACAACTGAAATGATGGCAAACAGCTTAAGAAACATCATTAAATTTGTCACCCTCTGTTTTCAGACAACTGACCCTGCACTGCCAGCATCCCTTCTGGAGCCGACGTGCTCCTCCCTCACTCCCTCCCCAGCTGGGTATCTGGTTTTGTCAGCAGATGCATCACACCAAGGTTGCAGTTATTTGGGCACAGGCCAGCGCTCAGTGCCTGCGCGTACAGCAGCTAAAGGGCCTCCACAAGCTGATGTGAACAACATCCAGGAGAGAACACATCTTCCCATGTTCCACACTTCAAACTGCCCTTGTTGCTTGGAGAGGGGAAGTGGAAGAAGTGTAACTGGTATTACTGATACATCAACAAAATCATGGCTCATCAGATGAACAAAAATAATTTGCCCCTGCCCATAAGCCCTGCTGATGACCATTTCCTTGTTCCATGCAAAAAGCCCAGCCTAAGAAAAACACACCGGGAGAAGTTAAGATAAAGAGCAGCTTACATTTTTATGGCAGCTGTATTCTAGCTCAATATTCCATGTTTACTGTAAGTAAGTGTTCAATAAAAATAAATTTAACCCACTACTACATATTACAGGCAAAGCAGTAATAACTACAAGAGCACTAACCACAAATGCTTTTGAATGGGAAACATTAATGTAAGTATCCACTATTAAGGCCGTTGCGCCTCGTATTTTAAATCAATCCATTTTTAGGCTAAACAACTTTTAAAAGGGAGAGCTTGGCATATCATGTGTCAGCTGTAACACAGAAACAAGGCCTGGACTTCTGTAACATTTGAGCTTGCATGTAGCAATTTCTTGAGCTACTTTCTGAGGGGGGAAAAATGGCCAGGATTGCATCCAGGCAGGGTTGGAATCCAGAGAAGGAGATTCCACAAGTACTCTGGGCAGCCTGGGCCAGGCTCCGCCACCCCCACAGGAAAGAATATTTTCCTCCTGTTCAGATGGAACCTCCCAGGGTCCAGTTTGTGCCCATTGCCCCTTGTCCTGTTGCTGGGCACCATTAAAAAGAGTCTGGCCCCATCCTCTTGACCCCTGCAGGCCTTTTAGGTATTGATGAGCATTAATCAGATCCCCTCTCAGTCTTCTCTTCTCCAGGCTAAAAAGTCCCAGGGCTCTCAGCCTTTCCTCATCACAGAGATGTTCCAGTCCCTTCAGCATCTTTGTAGCTTCTGCTGGACTCTCTCCAGTAGTTCCTTGTCTCTCCTGAATTGGGGAGCCCAGAACTGGACACAAGACTCCAGAGGTGGCCTCACTAGGGCAGAGTAGAGGGGGAGGAGAACCTCCCTTGACCTGCTGGCCACACTCTTTAGTGCATGAGATGCCATTTCTAGCAGGAAAATCAGCTTAAGAACTTTTTAACCTTGGTCTTCACAGTGATTCAGTTTAAGCCATAGTCCAACAATCAGCTGGTACAAGCACAACCAAAGCACAACATATGGGCAGAAATTTCTTAAGCTACTTTTTTTCTGCAGAAACAGTGTGCTGGACCTGCTGGCCCATAGAGATGACTTTATGATGGTGCTATTCTGCACCAAGCACAAATCCACTTATTGCTCTAACAGACAGTGGTGGTACTTGCCAGGATAACCTCTACTTCACGTGACAGCGTGACCAACAAGGGTAGGAAAATTAAGTGCACAGGTACTTACTTACCTCTGACCCTGCACAGCAAGAAAAGAGTCAAACTATCTAACAAAAAAGAAATAGTATCTATAGTGCAAGGCACCAAAAAGCATTAGGAAGCTTTTCAGGACAAAGTGCTTGATTAACAAATCTCTACTTCTTAAAACAATTTGATGACACACATACATGAGATCCGCATTTTTATTACGTGACTAAAAGACACCTTTCTTTTGAAGTGCTGGGTTATATTAACCAGGTATCTTTCACTCTTACATTATTTCCCTGTACTTCTCAAGCACCTCTGCAGAATCTAGCAATAGAAACGTCTGAAGCCAGTCCTCTGGTTGCCAAGGAATCAGAGTATCTCACACGAGACCTCTTCCCCAGTAGGAATGAGGTATGCAGTCAGATATTTAAACTGCTGTATACATTTCAAGCGCTATTATCCTACTTCTGCTATGTGAAGCTACCTGCTTTTGCAGGTTCAAGAGTCAAGAATTTAAAACAGGGATTTCAGTTGAGACAAACTACAGGAGACGTGGTATTAAACAATGCCAACACCAAAGTGGTTTCAGCTGGGAAGTCAGAAGGTAACATGCTGTTACAATAGTTGGCCAAGAACAAAGGTGTCTCCCCCACAGCATCACACCATGGAAAGACAAGCAGCAAATATTCCTGCCTTCCCTTCCCAAACATGTCCCACTGCCGACAGTGTAATTTCTCCCTACACCCTGTACTTATATCTTCAGGACATGGAAGAAACGTCGAAGGCTCTGAGCTTCCAGCTTCATCTCTGGAGACTCAGTAACTCACGGTTTCCCTCACTTCTCTCATTGTTAAAAACTGAATTTCTGCATCACATTTGAAATCACAGTAACACTGGATACTACTCTCCAAAACCTTTAAGAAGATGTGTGAACTTGGTAACGCTAAATAATCGCGCTTAGTTTTCTAAGCTGGAGAGAAGGTATCACTCCTATGCTAGGCAGGTAAAATTATGCAACTAAATTAATCTTTTAGAAGCATCCATATATGTCTGTTGTCACAAATTAAGTTTCTGCTACGATGCAAAATCCATCACTAGCTGTGAATGAGTACGATAGGCTGGCAGAGAAGAATGCTAGCTGATTAATATGTTACCTTCCTTGTGGGATCTGTTTTAATATAAAGCTATAATGTAGACAAAAGCTTATTTGTGATGAACCCAGTGAGAGCTTCAAAGTTGCTCCCAAAACAGGAAGACAAGTTTTTATATAGGATCCAATTCTTACCTGTATTCCCTTTATCTCATTATAATAAACCAAATTTATCTTCATTTATGTCTCCATTACCTTGTAGGGCTGTTAATTTGCTGGAAATGAAGCTATTGTGTGATTGCTCCTATTGCTTGAGGGATTTAAATGCTGACTGTAATAAACAGTTACCTTCAGGGTGGAACAAAGTCAAGGCTACTCATGTTAATTTTGGAATGAAAAAAACTGCAAGGACAGCCTAGAAAGGAAGCTAGAAATACAGCTTTTGCAAAACACAGAATGGTTTGTTGGAAGAGACCTTAAAGATCATCTAGTTCCAACCCCCCTGCCATGGGCAGGGACACCTCTCGCTAGACCAGGTTGCTCAAAGCCCCATCCAACCTGGCCTTGAACACTTCCAGGGATGGAGCATCAACGGCTCCCCTGGGCAACCTGTGCCAGTGTCTCACCAGCCCCAGAGCAAAGAACTTCTTCCTTACATCTAATCTAAATGTACCTTCTTCCAGTTTGAAGCCAGTACCCCTGAACAAAGCAAGGTAAGTAATACCATATGCTTTGCTTGTGGTCTGCTCCTTCTCTAACATGAGACGGTTAAAACCTCAAGCTATACACAGTTGTTTGATACACTCATTTATCTTCTTCTAGGAATAACATGCTAATACACTGCCCAGCAGCAAGTCTACTTGTGGCAGAGCAGCCTCCTCAACGTGAGCTCAAGCTCACCCTGGCCAGAGGTAACCAGCAGTGGAAACCCATACACTGAACATAACCTACATTACTGCAAAGAAAAGCTGGCAGTTTTACTACGCATATTACCCAGGGTCTTCAAAAGAAGTTGCATCTTGTTACTAAGACACACAACTCTTTTGCCTTAGTTAAACAGTTTGGTAACTCCTTAGATACAGAGAGTTTCCAAGAACAATTAGCTTATTTCATAGTACAAGTTAACAGGAAATGTATGTATGAACACACACATTACACTGAAAAACACTGTTTCACAGTCACCACTGTTAATAATCAAGTTCAGCTACAATGGGCTAGCTCAGTGTTAAGATTTCTAGAAGACCTTAATACACGTCTCCTCAAAATAAATTTTCAGCCACACCTTACTGGCACCTTTGGGGTTTTTCTGTGATGTTTTCATTGAAATCCATATTTCAGCTCTGGCTCTCAGGAGTAACAACCGTTCTTGTTCTGCCAGATACGAAAATACAGTTATAAATAATACTCGGTATTAAGTATCTCTAATCAATGCCAATATATTTTTTCTTCCACAGGTAACTATGATTAACACTGCGTATCACTTATTCCCAACTTGGATGCAAATCACTGTCTCCCAAGATTAGGTAAGCAAATATGTCAATAAATCTGCTAGACAATCTGGAAAGCATCTGGCACCTACAGAAATTTCAAAAAGAAACCTATGTTTTCTTCACTGCTCGAACTGAGTTGCAAGTACAAGCATATGGCTCGAGGATTTAAGGCAAACCCTGGGTCAGACACAGGTAAAGACTTCTGCACGTGGATTTACCCAACCAGTAAATCATGACAGATCTGTTGATCTTTCCATAACAATGGAATCAAGTCATAAATCTTGTGGTTTCCCACACAAAGGAACAATTTTAAACACAAGGATTAAAAAAAATTTTTAAAACTCACCCAAACAGAAAACAGCACATTCAAATAAAATGATGTAAAACTGATGTGCTTTGTAAAATGCCCGTTAATAAAATTTAAAAGATTTTTAACTTTCCTTTAAGAATATGATTCTTGAGCACAGTACCAACGTAATTCTACGTCAAAATATAGAATTATTTATTGATCCTATCAGACACGTCAAAACATAGAATTAAGTAACATAAGATGACACTGTGCTTAAAAGTTTTTACTAGTTGGCAAGTGATTTGCTATTTACATTTTGAAGTAGCTTCATGGAAAGCCAGTTTTGTAGGGTGTGCTATTGAATTATTGTTTTAACAGACAACATTTCTGCTTTCTAAAGATTTAGACACTTCCAAAAAGCTCATTAACAGCGCACAGACAAGGCCATAAAATGACTGAAAGTTTCTGGTTACCTTACTGCGACTTGGGACATATCCATCCTTATAGAAAGAAATAAGCATGTTCACATTTATTAAATCAAATTCAACTTGTGTCTCATTCAGACAGGTCTATTAATTCATCTGTGAAGTAACTCTTCTTAATGTACCTCAGGACACCATTGGCCTTCTTGGCCATGAAAGTGTGTTGCTGGCTCATGGTGAGCTTGCCCACCAGGAGTCCCAGGTCCTTCTCAGTGGAGCTGCTTTCCAGCGGGTCAAGCCCTCACCTGTACTGGTGCAGGGGGTTATTCCTCTCCAGGTGCAGGACCCTCCACTTGCCCTTGCTGAACTTCATGAGGTTCCTCTCCACCCACCATCAAAAATCAAGAAATCATCATCAAGAAATACAACACTGTTCTTGTACTTTAAAGAAAAACCTTCCTGAAAACAAATCACCGAGGATCTCAGTCGCATTAAGTAAAACCCCTCAGCTGATGAGCTTGTTGTCCACCGAGCCACCAAAATCCACCTCTCAGACACACTAATTCCCACTAGAAAAAATTAAGCTTATTCTTACCCAGGCTGCTGCTTCACTCAGGTGAAATAAACCCCCTTCCAAAAACAAGCTCCACAAATCCAGCAGCAGATAGAAAGTCATGTAGTCCACTACTAACAGCTGAATTCTTCACTTGTTTTTGTGGGTTTGATGCACGTTCAGCTGTCCCCAAAGCAGCTGCCCGCCAGAGCAGAAGCATCATACAGCATTTAACATAAATCTCACAACACGTATAAGCCCCCCCTCGGCACTTTAATCATTTGCTAACAGTTACAATAAGATTGTATTAAAAATTTAAACTGCCCTACTTAATGCAATTTACCTTCAAAGGTCCATTTCCAGAGAATGAATTCGAATGATATAAATGTCGAACACTTGATCAGATTTATTGCACTGAAGAATATTTCTCTTGATACAGATCTGACGAGTGAAGGCTAATGGCTTTAGTTTTATTACTTTTTAAGCACTTAATGGGAAAATTTAGACATTTTCACAAGACTAAGCTCCAGCAAGAATGGTACATTTACAGAATGACAGCCCAGAAGAAAGCTGTGCCATCTCTTCAGAGATGACCGGCTCAACGGCGTTATTAATGGAGAGATTAATGGAAAGTATTTATCCAGATAATTTGTCACACAACAGTTCGGCCTGAGTGCTGCTCTGCTAAACAGGGACGGGGAGAGGAGCAGAAATTGCTGGCTACGGCCAAGTTTCTGTACAGAACTGGGGGCAAAATGCACAGTCCTAGGGGAAGACAACTCAAGTCACACCAAGACTCTACAATTGCTGCTGTAGGCACAGATTCATCTGTCCCTGCACGTCACCAGAGGATACACACAAATTACCCAAACCACTGGCAAATTACAAAAGAAATGTACCAGTTTCCTACCTCCAGCAGTTTCACAGAGAAGGACCATGGAGTCCTGGTAGATAGCAAGTTAACCATGAGACATCAATGTGCCCTTGTGGCCAAGAAGGCCAATGGTCTCCTGGGGTCCATTGAGTGTGACCAGCAGGTCAAGGTAGGTTCTCCTCCCCCTCTACTCTGCCATAGTGAGGCTACATCTGGAATATTGTGGCCCAGTTCTGGGCTCCCAAGTTCAAGAGAGGCAAAGAACTACTGTAGAAAGTCCAGGGGAAGCTACCAGGATGATTAAGGGACTGGACCATCTCTGTGACGAGAAAAGGCTGAGAGCCCTGGGGCTGTTTAGCCTGGAGAAGAGAAGACTTTGAGAAGATCTCATCAATGCTTATAAATACCTGAAGGGTGGGTGTCAAGGGGATGGAGCCAGTCTCTTTTCAGTGGTGCCCAGTGATAGGACAAGGGGCAATGGGCACAAATTGGAACACAGGAAGTTCCACCTCAACATCAGGAAAACTGTCTTTCCTACGATGGTGATGGAGCCCTGGCCCAGGCTGCCCAGAGCGGTGTGAAGTCTCCTTCTCTGGAGACTTTCAAAACCTGCCCGGATGCGATCCTGGGCAACCCACTCTGGGTGACCCTGCCTGAGCACGGGGGTTGGACGAGATGATCTCCAGAGGTCTCTTCCAACCCCTACCATTCTGTAATTCCATTCCAACCATGCTTTTCATAAACAATAAAAATGCTTCAGATACACCACAAAGCAATAGCTTTGCTTATCCAAAAAGACTTTTTTTTTTCTTTTAAAATTGAAAGACAGCTGGGAGTCCTCAGATTTCAATTAATGTCTAGGTACTTATCCAATCAATCATCAAGTGCCATAAATTTCCTATATTTCTCATTAGTTACACTATTGCACGGCTTAAATCTAAACATACCTTTGCACTGGACTGTAAATTATGATGCCTAAGACACAAGCAATGGTATCAGCCATCAGAAGAGGCATAAATGATGAGAGGGAGTCAATTGTAGATATGTTCAACCAAAGCTGATTTACTCCCCATGATATTTTTTTTATCCAAGGGTATCACCAAGACAAGTGCCAGCAGCACACTACATCTCTCGGAGTTTGCATATATGACTTGAAACCAGTAATGACCTGTCTTTATTAACATTAACAAGTTTTATGCACAAAATCCAATTTTCTATGGGAAAAATATTTCTTCAGCATCTGCCAATAATGTTCCTTCATTAAATGCAGATCGGCGAAGGTTTGTTTTTCTTCAAGCTCTAAACTTAAAATTGGTTTTGTGACTCTGAAAATCATTTTCAGTCTTTTCAAAGGGCACACACATGGTGAGACACTCCAGAAGGTACCTAACACAGCAGTCTTGTATGCTTAGAAACCCTGGGGTTCATTATACTGAAACCAGAGAGAATATGTGTTCATACATTTATTAACAAAACTATGAGCTTTTCAGTGAAATTCCAGCTTTATTATAATTCTTCTGAATTAAAGCTCCCCCAGGTGCTTAACCAGCATCCATGCTCTGAGCAAAGTGTTGCTGTCCCTACAGTCAACACCCACTCCACAAAGCCTGGCTGACTGCCCAAGGAAAACAGACGATCCCTGCACCCAGAACAAGTCCTAGACACTACTTTTAAAATTCAAGATAAACACCATTTGTTTCACAAACGAAGCAGAAACAATTGACCACCAAAAGTGTGTCACCACCACATGAAAACATATGTCCATTTTCCTACCACATCTGCTTCCTGTCTAGTTACATTCGTTGTTGATTTTAGATCTGCTGCGAAGGGACCTCAGTGGCTTCCCCAGAAGGCAGGGCAACTCCTGGCCATGTAGGAGCACTACGGCAGCAGCTGCTCTCAGCTCCATCCTGTGCTCATGGCCCTAGCAGCACCCAGCAGCACCCTCCCCTGGTGAGGCATCACTGGATCTCACCTTGACAGTTTTGGGCCCTTCACTCCGAGAAGGACATGGGGATCTCTTCTCCCAAGAAAGAAGCAATGGGACAAGAGGAAATGGCCTCAAGTTGTGCCAGAGGAGGTTTAGTTTGGACATACTTCAGCCCCTCAATGTCCTTGTTGGAGTGAGGGGCCCAAACTGAACCCAGGATTCGAGATGCGGCCTCCCCAGTGCCAAGTCCAGGGGGACAATCCCTGCCCTAGTCCTGCTGACCACACTAGTGCTGATCCAAGCCAGGATGCTGGTGGCCTTCTTGGCCACCTGGGCACACGCTGGCTCAATCTTCAGCCAGCTGTCAATCAGCACCTGCAGGTCCTTTTCCAGCAGGCAGTTTGCAGTCACTCTTCCCCAAGCCTTGAGTGTTTCAGGGGGTTGCTGTGACCCAAGTGCAGGACCCAGCATTTGGCCTTGTTGAACCTCATCCCATTTACTGTTGATGAAAATCAACAAGATAGGTGTGATTTTTTAATTATTTTTTTTCTAAGAGGGAAGAGGCAAAAGCTCCATCTTTAAGGATCACAAGTTTCCTTCTGCAACTTGTTACCACCACAAGCAACCTCATCAGACCAAACTTCAATTTTGAAGTTAGATTATATGTAATTAGTTTGAGGATTCTCTACTTTATAGAGAATGGGGAAAAAAATATTTGTGTATTTTACATTGCCAGCAGTGCTGGATGTTTCCCGGTGTAGGAACTCCAAAGACTAAAGCCAACACTTCCTCTGGCTTCCTCCACACACCACCCCCACACATTCATGCAGGCTTTTAAACACTGAATACACAAGTGCTAATCCCAGAGCAGCAAACAGTTTCAATAGGATTTGCATATGCAGTTTGGATGAGTTGAAAGGGAACGTTCTGCAATGCATTGAATTGCAATGGCTTTTGAAGAACAATCTATGCTAATAATACACTTTGATGTTTAAAACGCGTTTGTTACACAACAGAGAACAATAGGATTATGTTTCTTACACCAGTTTTAAATTTTTGATAGCTCAGACAAAAGCACCCCTTTATTATGGGGGAAGCGAGTTATTCTCTTTAACAGAATAATAGAATTATGGAATGGTTTGGGTGGGAAGGGACCTTTAAAGGTCATCTAGTCAAACCCCCTGCACTGAGCAGGGACAGCTTCAGCTAGAGCAGGTTGCTCAGAGCCCAGTCCAACCTCACCCGCAATGGTTCCAGGGATGGGGCGTCGACCATGTCTCTGGGCAACTTGGGCCAGTGTCTCGCCACCCTCACTGTAAAATATTTGTTCTTTCTATCTAGTCTAAACCCCTCCTCTTTTAGTTTAAAACCATCACCCCTTGTCCTGTCACAACAGGCCCTGATAAAAGGTCTGTCCCCATCTTTCTGATAGGCACTTTTAAGTACTGAAAGGCTGAAAGAAGGTCTCCCTGGAGCTTTCTCTCCTCCAGGCTGAACAACCCCAACTCTCTCAGCCTGGCCTCCCAGCAGAAGGGTTCTAAAAATTCAGTGTTACTAAATACACTGCAAACACATCCAGGAACAGATGAAAGTCATAGAAACTGAGAGCTATGAATGTATCATGAGTGTTTTGACAGAGGTTTTTGTTTAACGTCTCAGATGAGAGAGCTTCAGACTGCTGTTCTACTGAAATAACAAATACACAAGAGCAACAACTCTTACCTGGAACCCCAGGGGATGGCTAGAAACACCACGGCACCGTGCACCAACAGAACATACACCATACACACCACGGCTGCGTCTCAGGGTGAAGTTAGGACTTTCCTACAAAACCCCAGGCTTGGTGTTGCCTCCTTTGTTCCGACAGCCTCTGCTTTCTACCCTGAGCACAGGTTTGGTTTCCAGGTGTTCCAAAACACTCTGGTGATGCTCCCAGCAGGCTGGTGATGTTTGCAGTCAGTTTTATAGCAAGGGGCATTTTCCCCGGTGCCTGCCTCAAGACAAGACACCTCACGTTAGCTCTTCCTCATTATTCAGCAGTACTAAACTAGTACAGCTGTTTCATGCTAAGAGACTTAAAGTTAAATCCACAATGGACAGTTAAAACCAATGACCAAGGCACAATATATTGAGAACAACCAAAGAAATCAAGCTTTAGACATGCCATGCTGCCCTCTGTATTTAAGAGCTCATTGGTCAAGCTGTACAGAGCACAAGCTGTAGGACAGCAAATGAGGTGTTAACATGTTTTAAGATTTGTCAATAAAACTTGAAAAAATCAGATTAAGTTATCATGCCATAATGAAGAGCATTGCAGTAGAAAAAGCAATAGAGACCTGCTAGCAAGGCAGACTATCCCCAAAACACAGTGGATCAGCCACAGTTCAGACGGGCCTCAGAAATAAAACAAACGCATGAAAGAAGATGCAACAAGGCCAAATGCTGGGTCCTGCACTTGGCTCGCAACAACCCCCTGCAAAGCTCCAGGCTTGGGGAAGAGTGCCTGCAAACTGCCTGCTGGAAAAGGACCTGGGGGTGTTGGTTGGCAGCTGGCTGAAGATGAGCCAGCGTGTGCCCAGGTGGCCAAGAAGGCCACCAGCATTCTGGCTTGGATCAGCACTAGTGTGGTCAGCAGGACTAGGGCAGGGATTGTCCCCCTGGACTCAGTACCAGGGAGGCCTCACTGGTGAGGTGGGAATCAGTCTCTTCTCCCAAGGAACAAGCAATGGGACAAGGGGAAACAGCCTCAAGTTGTGCCAGGGAGGTTTGGGTTGGACATTCAGAACAAAACAATGTCTTCCCCAAAAGGGTTGTCAAGGCCTGGCCCAGGCTGCCCTGGGCAGTGGTGGAGTCCTCAACCCTGGAGGAGTTTAAAGGTCATATAGTTGTGGTGCTGAGGAACACTGTTTAGGAGTGGACTTGGTAGAGTAAGTTTAATGCTTGGACACAATGATCTGAAAGGTCTTGTCCAACATAAATGATTTTATGATTCTACAAAAAAGGCTGTTGGTGTAATAAGGAAAACCTAAACAGGCACTTTAAGGAGCTCATGTTCTGCTGAAGCCCTTTTTGGCCCTTATCTCACCTTGTGCCCAGCTCAGGCACTCTCCAGTACAGCATTATTAGCAACTGCAAAAGCACGGCTACCTTATCTCACTAATAACCAAGCAGCCCAGATGTATATTGATTTAATCCTCCCATTTGGATCCACGCCCCGCAGCTGAGCCCTGTTCACAGCCATGCTGTTCCTGGTTACTCGCTAGACAACCAGTTTCCTGTTCAGGTCACTTGGCTTGAACAGAGCTGCAGAAATTGTCACTGCTCTTTTCAACTTCTGTCACCACCTCCACCAGGAACTGCACCACCACCAAATTCAGCGGCAGGATGCCTGGCCATAATTCAACCTCTGTCAAGATGATGGGACATCTGACTTCTTTCTATTCTGGTTTTCCCTTTTTTTTTTTTTCCCTCTACTGTGAACAAGGCTCTGCAAGATGCAAGACAGTTCAGCAGCTGTAACAGTTTCCCAAGGTACTAAACACACCAGCAACACAAATGCATAACATGGACTAAAAATGACAAAGCAGGAATAGATTAGAAATTAACATCTATGCACTAAAAAATTGAGAAAAATATATTGAAAAATATTGAAAGCCTGTTTCTGTGTATTGAGAGGTATTTATCTACAACACAGCGCGCTGTAGAACAGCGGTAGTTGATTGCTATAGATTGGAAAAGATACACGATGCTTAAAAAAAATGAGAGCATATACTGTTATTTTTTCAGAACAGCTTATAAAGCTGAACACAATCTCCATCTCTGAAGAAAGAACAATCCCAGTCCTTCAACCTATGGCCACCCTGGCACACAGAACTCTGACCTGTGAGTGCAACAGACATTACTGACACCTGCATATTCAATACCAACTTTTAATGTTTCATGGAGGACAGATTAATACACAACTAACTCGACCCTACAAACCCAACTGCTTACGCCTCTCACCCTCAGGTCTATCATCAATAAAAAGCCATTGGACACCCAACAACTACCACGTTCCCTGCCCCGGCATTTCTCCTCCGGTTGGCATTGAAGGATTTAAACCTACTAGATCGATCCTGACTCTTCAGTACTGGAAATCTTACTCTTTCACATTTTGAGGAAATGTATCAACACTCTTGTTTCCATTTAGTGAAGAATTTGCACATGATGAACTAAGTCTTCCACTTACTGTACCCTTTAGAAAGCTTAAGAGCGGTCGCCTACTCCATAATACCAGCAGCTCTGCATCACCATCATCTTCCTCGGTTTCAGGTAATGTGCCTTACTGCATACACTTCAAATTAAAACTTAAAGAAGGTGCTGTAAAACTAACCCCATAAAATTTACAGGTCACGTGAAAAGTTTTGCAGAGATTATGGTTTTCTACAAGTAGTCTTGTGAATGACACACCTACCATGGCTGAAAACCAAACCTCCCTGGAACTTTTATTAGCATTACAGCATTCGACTCCTCTGTAGGAATTACAGCACTTCTTAAATGCCATACCCTGGACCACCTCCTCCTCGTCCCTTTGTTTCTCTCCATGAATGAGAAAAATGGAGGCAGACAAGTCATCAGTACATCTCCTTCTCTTCTTTCCTTTGCTTGCTTTTGAATCTGGGTGCAGAGTTGAAGAAACCTAATGGAGCAGTGTGCATCTCAAAGTCCCCAGAGCCTGCAAAGTCCCTGCAACTATCATGAAGAGTGACAACCATGCAAAGGACATGCGAGAGTCCCAACCAACAGCATGGCTGTAACATCAAACAAGTGCCCAGCATGAGGGAAATGACTTCAAAGAGGCCTTCTAAGTCCCCAGGGACATCAGAAAAAAAATAAAGTCTTGAACCATAATGTAAAAAGTGTGAATTTCAGTTAATCAATCAGAAAATATAAAACTAAGGAGAAGGGGGCTTCAGTATGGTGTGTTCCATTGCCTCCACAAATACCTGCCGTCTTCCAGTCCAGCCCTGCTGATGCCAACTGCTCCCCAGGATGAAGACTTCCTTCACACTCTTGCTGTTTCTCCAGACAGTACTCAATTCACAGAGCTCATTTCAAGCCCTTCTATATGATATTGATTTCAGATATTGAATATTTTCCTCCTACCAACTAACATGGGACCCACCCATAACAATGCAAAGTCTGATTTATGATACCAGGACAGGTGGAGAAGAGACAGGTATGGGTCTGAGGGCTGAAATGGAAACCAGTACTTTGGGGAAATCAGCTGTGTAAACCAGCCACTATGAGACCACCAATGGAGTGAAATGCTTTTTTCCAGAACCGCACAAACTAAATCTTCTCATTTATTAATGGCACATAAGAGTTAAGGGCAGGCAGGAGTAAGGGCAAAGTTTCTTGCTAAAGTAACATTAAGTTCAGAATAAAACATATGTAGAAACAGACTTTGTAAGACAAGCCATATCAGATTTGCATATTTAGATCTTCTTTCTACCGATTTTCATTAAATTATTATTTATATTTTCTGATTCAGTTGTATAAAACTCCAAAGAAAATTCTGTGGAGACAGTTTACAAGATATCGTAACATCTATTAAAATTTTGCTATATCTTCCCCATGCAGTATGAACTAGAAAAAGCAAGAATACCGCATGGTGGCATTCCAGGGAAGAATTTACTCAAGTAGAGAATTACCACTTCTGTGCTCAGCTGTGGCATGTTCCTGGAGAGAGAGACAGCAAACCAGAGCCACGTCTTCCAGCAAGTGAAGAGTCTTGGAAAGGGCTGTTCCACTGCATTTGGACCTGAAGTCCTGCTGCCACGAAAGGGTATGGGTTGTTCTCCTATGAGGCCAGGCTGCGAGAGTTGGGTTTGTTCAGCTTGGAGAAGGCTCCAGGGAGACCTTCTTGTGGCCTTTCAGTACTTCAAGGGGCCTGTCAGAAAGATGGGGAGGGTCTCTTCCTCAGGGATAAGACAAGGGGTAATGGTTTCAAAGTGAATAGATCTAGATTAGATATTAGGAAGAATTTCTTCACTCTGAGGGTAGTGAGACACTGGCACAGGTTGCCCAGAGAAGTTGTGGTTGCCCCAACACCAGATCTGTTCAAGGCCAGGTTGGATGGGGCCTTGAGCAACCTGGTCTAGTGGGAGGTGTCCCTGCCCATGGCAGGGGGGTTGGAACGAGATGATCTTTAAGGTCTCTTCCAACCCAAACCATTCTGTGCTTTGATTATTTTTTTTTCTTTTATTTTTTGATCAGGGACTGTATGAGGCATCTTAAACAAACAAACAAACAAACAAACAACAACCCCCCAAAAAATTCTCCCACATGGAATGAAGAAAACTTGAAATCTGCAGCCTTTAAACACTACACGTCACTTATTGTCACAGCTTAAACATCACTGATGTTCCCATTTAAGAGCAACAACCCAGCCTGGAAACTCCGCCCACCAG
>VZZY01011055.1:159203-237180 GCA_013400335.1 Eurystomus gularis | reverse complement strand
CAGGCGGGGCCGCAGCCCCGCTCCCGGGGAACGGCCAGCGCAGAAAGAGGACTGAGACTGAATTTACTTCCCACTAGACTGATTAACATTCCCTAATGAAAACACATCTATGAAAGCTGACTTGATAACACTGATAGCAAGTGACAGCCTCTCCCCGCAGCCCGGCTGTGCGAGGATTGATTTGTCATCTTCCATCCCTTAATGGAGAGTTTGTACTTCAAGGTATCCCCCTTCAGAGACAGTGGTTCAACACAGCATTAGAAATGTTACTTAGATCTGGAAATAAAATATTTCTGGTGAATGTTTACACACCCAATAATAAAAGATTAACTTCATTTGCTGATAAAGCATCCAAACCCAGCAGCAGCAGCACCAGAGCTAAATGTCCCGATCGTGAGGCAGCAATGGGCTCTGCCATTATATACCTGGAGCTCCTGCCTCAACGTTCACAGCTTTATTGCTGTTTGGGGCATTTTTATTTCAACATTTTTGTGTTACAGCCATCCTAAAAAGGAAAATCTCCCAAATCAGTTTCTCCCTCCAAAAGACAGGTCCACATCACATCAAGGCAGAAAATCTAACGTATACATATAACAGATAAATACATATTGTGTGAGGAACAGAATGGGGTATTTTGATTTTCAGCTTCTCCCTTGTTTAGGACAGATGCCAAAGTACTAAACACCAACCCAAATCCTCAATAAATACCAGCCCTAACCGATGCATTTTTGTTAAGACAGACGTGGGAGCAGCAATGCCATCCATGCTATCCAAGGCAAGTTGCATCAAGATTTCTTCTGCAAGTGCATCTTCACAGAATGCAATTTGTCTAACAGCACCTTGATGGGGAGGCTCTAAACCTTGACACTGCAGAAATCCCTTCCCAAGAAGGTTCATCACTAACTAACACACACAAATACATGTATTTATGTATACAGAAATACATTTATCTATGTGTGTGTATATATATATATACACATACACGCACACAGGGAATACAGTTCCCTAATAACTACACAAGTGCGTCACACTGCAAGCCCTTCGGATTGGTTTAATTTCCCCCAAAGTAAGAATTTTTAAGATTATAATACCAACATGACTAATCAGTAGGTTTTCAGCATTTCGCTGTATACGTACAGAGTTACAGTGGTAACCACAGCAATATAAAGGAGCTCCACACTGAAAGTTTATGCTGAAAGATGTAAATATCTTCTTTTCCCACCACTAGCAGGTGTACAACTGAAGTGAAGTGCTAAGCTACAGGCGCAGACTCAAGTGAATCAAAATGAGAGTCAAACCCTTTTGTTTCAACACCCAGTGATGCAGGTTACATTGATGGTAAAATTTTACCCTCTAAATATTTGAACATTTGCTTCTCCTGCGCGACGTCAGAGAATCGCACAGTGCACAGTTAAATGGGTCAAAGAAAATCTGAACATAAAGCAGGGAAAGGCGTGCGATTATGAATACATCATGAACAAGAATAAAAGCAATTCTTATGCATTAATGGTACATCAAGCTAATTCAAGAAGGCTAAAATCATTAAAAAGGCATCCTGGGGCAGTACACAGTCATTACAATACTGTGCTGACAAGAAATATTAAAATAATCATTTCCAATGTCATTGATAAGATCCATTCTGATAAGCAGGAAAAAAGCCAACCCTAATTCTTAATTGGGAAATCTGAAGTAAAGTGGATCTTATTAGCATTTGAGCTTATTTTTAAAAACAAAATTCCGCTCTCCAACAATTCCCAACTCCAAATATGTTCAAAAAAATAATTTGTTATCCTCTATTGTTGGGCACATTATTCTGCTAATCCCTTGGAACCCCAAATTTTTGTTTATTTCGGACAAATTCAGGGCCTGCTTGTGCATCTCCACCTTCAAGCAGCATCAGAGATCAGACCCAAGTGGGACAATGCTGAAGGTTAAAACCTGCCCTCTAAAACAGTCAAAATCTTGCTTCACTTTAGAGTACAAGCTTTCACACGAAACATCTGATTGTCACATCACAGGATGTCTGAATACATATCGCACTTAGGAAATGACAAGTTCTACCACAGTACCAACAGCTTAATTTCAAAATTATTAATAGGGTATAGATATGCACATTTCTGAAGACTAAGAACCACCATCCTGACAACTGCTGCTTTATTAATCAGAGTTTTCAAGTTCTAAAAACATTAAAGAAGTCACCTAAAAATACACAGATGTATATTAACTACACATCAGCATTCACAGAAAGTTTCTGCAGACGGAAATACTGCTGTGAAGCAGTGTGTGTATTACAGAAATACAAGCCCACTGTTACAATCCACAATGAGCTTATCAACTGTAATGAAGCGTTGTAAACAATGCCTTCGGATTTAACTAAAGAATAAAGTATCATTTTCATAATAATAATAATCATTCAAGTTAAATTATTCTAGCACTCAACTGTGAGGAAAATAGGAAATGAGTTATAATAGACAAAAGGCATAATAGATGGCTGCTAACAGAGTTCAGTGGAAGCTTGCAGGGGAAAAATTAGAAATTTAATTTCTAATATGTGTGCAATGAAGGAGTAAAAAGATCCTTTGATGCCACTACTAATTTCTCCCTCCAAAAGGCAGGTCCACATCACATCAAGGCAGAAAATGGGAGCAAGAAGCTAGATTTTTAAAAAAGCTCATAAACCAGCACCTTTGTAACACAACTAATAGTTGGCATGTTAAAGAAAAGTATCCTGTAACTTGGACTGGCAACAGGGCTTTGGACAATGGAAGTTTACAGTCCAACCCGGATTTACCAACTCCCTGGCAATTCAAAGTACCTGACAAACAGAAGGGAGAGAGGAAGAGCAGTGTGCATTTGCACTAGAAATTACACATGTAAGTCCCAGCTGATGCAAACCATTGCATAATGTTTTACTTGATTAAAATAAGAGTTGTTGCACGTGAAGTGAAAGCACCGAAGCTAACAAGACCAAACCAAACCCAATCTCACCCACTGCATCTCCTGTAATATCCACACTTTCAACAAAACAAACCACAAAAAACCCCGACCAAAACCCCACAACAAACACCACCAAACAAACAAAAAAAACCCCAATCTATCGCAAGCAGCATTACCCTAAAAATGTAAAAGAAGTTCATCAAAGTTAAAAGCCAGCAAAAGCTGTGGGACCATGGTAAGCCTACTGAAATACCCTCACATACCTACCAAAGCAAATGCTTGAAGCATCTAAACACCAACCATTACTCACCCTAGTATATAATAAATAGTGATTAAAACCTATACCTGAACCCCATGAACCAATCCAGCTGGGTGCAAAGTCAGGAAACAATTTCAATACACAGAAAAGAAATATTCTTTCCTGTGAGGGTGCCAGAGCCCTGGCCCAGGCTGCCCAGAGAGGTTGTGGAGTCTCCTTCTCTGCAGAGATTCCAAACACAACTGGATGTGATCCTGCTCTGGGTGACCCTGCTTTGGCAGAAGGGTTGGATGAGATGGCCTCCAGAGGCCCTTTCCAACCCCTACCACTCTGTGAAAGCAGTCTTAGTAGATACAGTAGCTCCATGTCTTGCATACAGCTACTAACTTGCCAACTATTTTTCCTCAGCCACAGACCATAAAAAACTAAGTCTTATCCATTCTTCTATTAATGAAACGCAATAATTGGTCTGTACCCCTTTCAAGTTTCCTGAAAAACACAAATGAAGGTGGCTGGCACTGTCTCAGGGTTTCCTCAAAATATTAAGAAATGCTTAAGGAGCATACTATGTGAAGACCTCTACTTAGCCTGTCCCTTTTCCCCTCATCCCTACTTCTCCATGTTCATTGACAATATTTATATCAAGAAGTGTTATTTTCAAGTCAGACTACACTTTCTGATGTTGGATAATGGGCTCCATTTACTCCAGAGCTGTTCCTAATATCCAGCCTAAACTTCCCCTGGCACAACTTGAGGCCGTTTCCTCTTGTCCTATCACTTGTTTCTTGGGAGAAGAGACCAACTCTCACCTGGCTCCAATCTCCTTTCAGGCTAAAAATGTAAAACCTTTCTTCAAACTTCTACCTCTTGCCTTTCAAAGGTTTGCATACAGACTACATGAACCCTCTGAAGAAGCCACTAAAAACACCATTAAGCGTACGCTGAACCTGAACGTCCCAGAGTTGCACAAACCAAGCATCACTTAATCAAGCGCTCCCTGTTAACAACTTGCACTGTTCATTCACACCCCTCTGCTTAATGGGGTTAAGAAGTTGCTTTGTTTCCTGCTGAAATAAACAGCAAAAATTATCCGGGATTGGATTTGGTCCCAGACATGTCTGGCAACCGTAACACATTTATACAGAAACACTTCTAATCCTATTAGTTGGCAAATATGAAGTTGTTGGTTGACTGCCATGTAGGTAAAACAAAACCTCGATATTTCTTAAACGCATGATCTTTGTCAGTTCTTTCTACTCACTACTGAAATTCAGCAGAGACACAAATAAGCTCCCTTGAAGCTTAGAAGTTTATCACACTAGCTTTGTGCCAAGAGACTTCTATCTCAAAAGGTCCCTGAGAAAGAAGAAAAAAAAATAAAAGACTGTACAAGGATCCCCAAACACCATGATTTGGAACATATAATTAACAACCTAACTGTAGCCAGCACTCAAAAATAAATGTGCTAACAAAAAAGCCTAATGGGTCTTTGAAACTCCTATTCAAAATAGAAAATCTAGGCTGTGAAAACAGTAATTTCTGCAACTAGATCAAGCGAAAACAGCAAGGAAAGCGCAAAGATACAGCTTCAAGTGCCTTCCTCTGAAATCCTACCAACACGATGGGTAAAAACACCCTTAGCTAGGATTAAACCTAGTGCAGTGCACGTCAGTATTTTCATTTCTCTGTGTGTGTGTATATATATATCTTTTCTGTATTTAAAAACGTGAATGTTTTCCTTTTTTCCATATAAAATTAGAATGTTTTGCTTTATTCTGTTTTAACGTCAGCTGTCTTTGGACACCTCTCTGATAGGTACTGATGTGACACTGTCTCACATAACCACAGACTTTGTAATGAAAAGCTGGCAACAAAAAAAAAAACCCCAGGACTAAGGAGCTCTGAAAAGCGTTTCAGGATAATTAGGGTTTTCACATGCAGAAGAACTGCTGCCATGAAGGGCTGACACGTTCAGCCACTGGACAACCACGGTTAGAAGAGAAGGCAGCAAAGCCCCAAGACACCTGGCTCCATTTCCACTAGACGGAGCACAAAGCCCATCTCACACAGCACAGACCAGGTTCGGCACCGCTTCTCCAGCCACACAAGTGCTTCCAAGAGGTAACTGTCCCAAGATAGTTACAGATTGTTAGGAAGAACTTTTATTTATTTTTTTTTTTCGACACACAATGATCCCAAATACCTTCTACAAGGCAAACATTGCTTCTAATGACCTTTTAAATCACCCTTAAGCAGGCAACCTTACTTCTAAACCTCTACACAGGACTGTCAACTTCTAACCCTCCATAACACCCTGAGTTACTTTTCATGATTATCCTATTCCTTTATTTTTTCTCAATTTATTCTCACTTTCTCAAATGTGCTAGACAACATGCAACTACTTTGCACCCATAGCCACGTCTCCACGAGCACTAAATCAAATAAAAGAAAACTTTGCTACAATAAACAAGCACCAAAGAAAACAGAAAAGTAAATAAAGACTGAATAAAGTAGCTTAAGATGCTTAAGACTAAAGGTGCTGGTAGAGAACGCGTGTACCATGTTCAGTATAATGAAGCCTCACTTCACTTGAGAGGGTATAACAAAATAAATCCCTAAAAATGAGCATTTTCTTTTAATGTTAACAACAAGTACCTGAGCTATCGGACATCAGTGGTTATTTTAAAAAACAGTTACAGTATTACGTGACATGCTGCAAAAAGAAAAGTAATCTTTACCGTCTTGGAAGACTCTCTCCACGTTGAGTCCGTACGTAGCACAGGTTTCATAGTAAGTGCATCTCTTGAGGTCATTTGATAACTTCCTCGCTCTGGCATCGTCTATGACACGTGGATTACTGGAACTTATAGCATCTACAGCAACAGTGGGGAAAAAATACATACTTAAAAATAATTTGAAAACATCACCTTACAATTATCAGTACTCAGGCAGTGAATTTAAGTACAGACCATTAGACACTCGGAATTTTTAGGAAACATCAGGGGTGCACATCACCCCCATTTTATACCTTGTTGCTAAAATCACTAGCATACTGATTGATTCGAAAAACCAGGAAAAAAAAAATGTAAAATGCTTTTTAGTTATCTTAAAAATGTATTTAGGTCACTAACTGCAAAATACACACAATCAAATGGAACAACATGAGCTTTGATGTAAAACATACTTGGAAAAACGAATGACTGATGACTATGAGCACATCAAATAATTTTTAGGCCTCCTTGAAATACCAGCACTTGCTTACAAGTAACCTTCACCTGGAGAGTGTGAAGCACAAAAATGGGACATGTTTGTAAGGACAAGAACATTTTCAGTAGAGAAATCGCGGGATGGGGGGAGAAATGCTACCAGGTATTACTGCAGCACTTGGGCAAAGCGTTATGATTCGCACCCTATGATGATGCTTTTCTTAAAAAAACCCAAGCTAGCCAACACTGAGACAACCGAGGGGGAAAACCACAATGGCAGATAAATAACAAAGCTGTACAGGATTACAATAATCACGTTGCTAAAAATCTAGATTCCAGCTCTTCCCTCATTTCCTCACGTCGTGGGGTTTTTTTGTCCTTCCTATTTTTGGGGTTAGTTCTCTTTGCGTTTTGCTCAGGCGCAGAGAGCCAGGCTGCGCTGGAAGCAAAGCACTCTGCAAAACCCCAACCCCGTGGCACAGCCAGTGCCTCAGTTGAGGCAGACGCAGGCCAGTTTGATGTTGAACAGAGATTTTTCATGTACTGGCAAGTTGTGTTGCTGACTTGGTTTTTAAGTGACAGCCAAGAGTGGATCGAGGAAACTCACTGCAAATGAGTGAGTCTCAAACCCTGACGCAAGGGCACCCATGAGACCCTGTGAACATCCTGCCCAGTCAAAAATAATATTTTTCTTAATAAATAATAATACTTTGTACCTCTTTGCAAGAGCTACTTTTCATGTGTGCTCTTTAACTGCAATTTGTAGAGTTTAGGAAAGAATGGGAAGAAAAAAAAAAATTTACACCAGAGGGGAAAAAAAAAAAAACCAACCAAAAAAATTTCTCCTAATCTATGAAGTAGTTTCTTCATCACTACTCCTGTAGCAAAGAACTCTACAAAGTTTCTATTGTTTGACTATTTTTAAAGTGATAATGCTCTGAAATCTTAAAAAGTGCCTTATTTTAACAGGAGTATCATAGTAATTGATTAGCTGTGGCAAAAGAAAGTTGTAAGTGGAGACAGCAGTACAACCTGTTCTGCAAAACTCTGTGGCTGCCACCCAGCCACCGCAACGGGCACCGAGTTCAAAGTTTTCCTAAAAATCTGCTACTTTCTGTCATAGCAAAAAAAGCATGATTTTAACGTGAGCCTGAGGTCAGTGACCACCGCAACGCTGCACTGGAGGCTCAGCTCAGGGTGCGACACGACCACATCTCAACTGATGTTATCACCACCTTCTCACCAGATCTGATGAATAAAACCAGAGTTGTTATTTGGAAAGCTAATGACAGATTTATTTTTTTTTTAAAATCAGCAGAGGGCGCTGGAAACATTTCACCAGAAAGGAATTGATAAGCAGTATCACCGCTTGGAAAAGTTTGACTTCTTCTGAAGCAAATTCAGCGCTACAGCCTGGTCCGCCACTGAACAACAAGGCAGAGGAGGATGGCTGGAGGCATCAAGCAAGGTTTTGGAAGAGATTTCAGTTTACAGCTCATTTCAAACATACTGGTCAAACCCAACAAGCTGGATGTCAAACAAGTGTATTTCAAATGTATTTTTAATAGGTGTATTTATAGATTTCCTTTCACTTCACAGTTTGACAGTCTGTGTAGCCAAAAAGCTGTATTTTTTTCCCTGATGCTTACTCCTAGAATTAGCAAGATTTCCATCTTTAGCCATATTTTTTTAAATCCCCTTTGCATCGGTGCTGCAACAGAAAATGGCCTTTGAAAACTCAGATTCCCTTCTGGTAATGAGATGGAAAACTATACCCCGAAGTGTCCAAAGTGTAGAAGGAGAAACACCTCAGGGAAATGCTTCCCCCTCTCCTTTTTCAACTCCAGTTTTCAGCTGACGGCCTGGCCCTTCAAAGCAGTTCAGTTCTCCTTTTAGGCTGTAGTTTCTGCTGCCCTAGGACTTTTTGCGTTCCTACTTCCCTTTTCTTTTGTTATCATCTGTTTCCACCCCACAGCCTGGCTGCGATTCCTGTGTCTGTGCTGGCCACACTTCCCCAGCCTTCACGTGGCAGCGCTGGAGCACAGCTCTGCAGACGGGCAGGGGGAAGCGAACTGCTCTCTGACCCCAAGACCAACAAAAAAATAGGCTGAAACAGCAATGAAAAGCTTCAACGTCACCAAAAACAGTGGAATACACAAAAAGGAAGATGCCCAAAATTGAACCTACAAGAGAAACTCAGGACACTTGTGTTCTCCCTCTAACACAGCACAGGAACTCGGTGAAATACTTGGCAAGAAATGTTTAGTGGGAAGGAACTCACAAAAATATCTGTCCTATGCTTCCAAAAGAGTAGCTCTGTAAATTAAAAAGTCTGATGTCCGGCACCTATGCAAAAACTCCTTATTTTTGGTAAGAATTATCACAGGAGGGACATCTGCATGGCCAGGTTGAGAGTAGATTCAATTCTTGGGTGTCTATTCCACACAGCAAACCAATCGCAATATGGGAAACTGGTGAAACAATGGGATGCACTGGCAAAACACAAGAATGTCCAAAAGACAGCTCAGATGCAAAAGAGATGGAAGTACTGCTGGTACCTTTCCCTTATTGCATTTTCCCATGGGAGAGCTTGAAACAAGTTGAGAAGTGGGCCCGTGTGAACCCATGAGGTTCAACAAGGCCAAGTGCAAGGTCCTGCACCTGGGTCGGGGCAACCCCTGGTTTCAACACAGGCTGGGGGATGAAGGGCTGGAGATTAGTCCCATGGAGAAGGACTTGGGGATGTTGGTGGGTGAAAGGCTGGACATGAGCCAGCAATGTGCACTTGCAGCCCAGAAGCCAATCGCATCCTGGGCTGCATCCCCAGCAGCGTGGGCAGCAGGGCGAGGGAGGGGATCCTGCCCCTCTGCTCTGCTCTGCTCTGGGGAGACCCCCCTGCAGTGCTGGGGCCAGCTCTGGAGTCCTCAGCACAGGAGAGACATGGAGCAGGGCCAGAGGAGGCCACAACAATGATCCAAGTGCTGGAATCCCTCTGCTGTGAGGCCAGGATGAGAGAGTTGGGGTTGTTCAGGCTGGAGAAGGCTCTGAGGAGACCTTAAGATGGGGACAGTCATTTTAGCAGGGCCTGTTGTGACAGGACAAGGGGTGATGCTTTTAAGCTAAAAGTGGGAAGATTTGGACTAAAGAGAAGGAAGAAATGGTTTATGCTGAGGATGATGAAACAATGGCCCAGGTCGCCCCAAGAGGTGGTCGATGCCCCATTGCTGGAAACATTCCAAGTGAGGATGGACGAGGCTCTGAGCAACCTGCTCCAGTTGCAGATGTCCCTGCTCAGTGAGGAGGGGTTGGACTAGACGACCTTGAAAGATCCCTTCCAACCCAAACCACTCTGTGATTCTATATTCTACAGCTGCAGCTAGCTGCTGCTCCAGGAGGGACTTTGGAAAAACAAACTGGAGCGGGGGAAAATTGTTTCTGGTGGCAAAAAGCATCATTTCTAGTTGATTTTAAAAGAGTGGTCTCCCTGAGACACTGCACGGGGGCACAGTTCAGTTCTGCTTCTTAACACAGTGCTGGAGGTTTTCAATCTCTGATCCATCTGCCTCTTAGGAATACCAGGGTATTGATTGCTTATAGGCTGCCAAGCTAACGGAAACTGGTTTGACTTCAGGCCTTTATTACACAACTGGTTCACCTGCCCAAATTCAACATTAGCATCTTCCCTGCTGATCAAGAAAACCACTGTGACAAGCAAGCACCAAAAATTATTTTCTTAAGTATTCTTGTAAGTCATCACTGCTAAAGCCCTAGACTCCCTTTTCCAAGCGTGCTGCCAGGACATCGTTTCTCATGTCAAACCAGGCCTTGCAATGCCACAGCCGTGCAGCAAGCGAGCTGAGGAAGCGCAAACAGCAGACCACCACCCTGCTGATTAACTGGCAGCTTATCCACAAGCTCTTATCATCAGATGAGTGTCAATGGTGATGCCAGAGAAGGGAAAAGACACGCTCTGCCAGCGTGGAATGGTCTATATGGTCACAGAAATACAGTCACAAATCAAGACTGCACTTACCCTGGGTTCCCACTAGTACCATTGGAATTTCACTAGTGTTCCGATAGTTAGCCATACGGCTGTAGTAGTGGTAAACAGTCTGGAAACTAATTTCATCTTCCAAGCTGAAGACAAATATAACAGCATCCACCCACATGGCAAACTGCAGAATAAAAACAGAAAAGGAGTACTGTGAGAAAAAGCAGTGAACAGGGGGAAAAAGAATAAGAGAAACATTCTTACCTTACCTGGAGCGAAATACACATCAGAGAAACTTAGCAACAACGGCCAAAGCCTTAAAAGTGGTTTGTAAAAGGATGCATCTCATCGCTCTGCAAGTGATGGGGATCTAGGACACACAAAGGTTTTTCCCCATGCTCGTGACTGCATCTCTCCTTCACTGGTCTATGATGTTACAAACCCAATGACTATCAGTGCACATTGGTTTTGATTCACAAAGGAAACGTCACAGCCTCAGATTTCTGCATTTGTGAATTATAAATGAAAAACCACTTCTCTCCAGGCGCTCGAGTGCCCTACTTCATCTGTTATCTCCCCACCCCGTGCTCTCCGCGCATGCGTGCACGCTGATGTTCCCGGTAATGCCAGGACAAGTAGTACGGTTTGTCTCATTCAGCTTTCAAGTGTGAAATCAAACTCTTCTCTCTGGGCGTCAGTAATCTGCTACAAGACATGCGTATGCACAGGCCAAGGCAAGGTGCTGCTTCAGTGACCATGCAAGTGAAACCATTTTAGCTCGCAAGTGAAATAAGACTGTCTAAACACATTTAGCATCACAGTCAACGTATACAGGACATAAAAAAAAAGACTCAAGTGAAGCTTACCTCACTGCCTTTGTTTTTCCCTAAGTGACTCCATTCCTACCCAAATTTAGACCAATGGAAACAAGTTTCAGCCATCAGTATTTATACTCTTCATTACTACTACAATGCAATATGCCAGGTAGGTTGGGGATGCTCTGAACACAGAGAACTGCAAGGAGGTTCCTTTGGGAAATGGTTGTACACATTTTGCTGAGTTTCACACCACTAGCCCAGGTTTGTCAGCACTTACTTCAGCCCTACCTACTCTTGCAGTTTTCTTTCTGCTCTGGCAGTATTTAAACTACTTCACTCGCTAGGTTTAGACTCACATGATCTCAGTTTTCAGGAAGGCATCCCAAGCTGGCATATGCAAAGGGAAATAAAAAAAAAAAATAGCCAACAGCATGAATGTGGAAAGCTCTTCACGCGCTCAAGTTGCTGAGCTCATTAAATTTTCCTTTTTCAGAATCAGGAGCTAGTAGTACTTCTTGCATATTTTTCATACAGCAAATTAGCTGTTAACGTGTCTATTAATTACTGTGCTGTACTCAAAACCAAACACTACCTCATCTCTTACGGTTACAGTGTAAAAATAGCCAAAAACATCCCGAGGTTTTCGAGACAGTAGGGAGACGGTAACAACAGGTCTGTTTACACACAGCATAGTTACAGCATAAGGTTCAATTACCACCCTATTAAGTTTGAACTATTAAAACCAGAAGATCTAACCAAGAAACCAGAGACAACGTCATTACTGTGGACTTGGGTTTTGAGTCTTATTATAAAGCGGTTCTTGCTGTTTGGACTCAGCAGCATCACGCCAAGAACTCTTCCTTACAGGTACAATGTCCTCAAAGCATCAGTTTGGGAGCCAACAGCTTCTCTATATTTTCTTAATGTCACACTGATAGTGTGTAGCAGCAGCCTTCTAGTGAAGGCTATTTAAAAAAAAATAATCCAGAGCATGGTTATTCAATGCAGTTCCTCCAGACACAAGGTATTTCCAGTAATTTCTTATTTCTCTTTTTATATTAAAGTAAGTTTTAGCTTTATGGATATCAGATCTGTGATACTAAAAACCAAAGGAATTTTGGAAAACACGCACAAGATCTGGAAGCCCAGGATGCCTTACCCACACCCCTGTGCAGGGAATGGCTTGAAATAAGTAGGTTAGCTGATACACAAATCCATCCTCGGACTTACTACTGTGACTGAGCAGATCTGTTAGTTCAAGATAAGCCCAAATAAAAGCAAATTACAAAAAACCCCAACAGTTCTACATTTCAAAAAAATAGCACGTGGCAGCTCGTTATAGCTCAGCTGCTGTGTTAATTGGGTTTTACAACAGGAGGCCACTACACTTGTAACATGTCACAGCAAGAGTAAAATCAGTCCTGGTGAGCAAAAGAAATGGTCAGTATTCACAAACTGAAGCAGCGTCAGCTGGTGCAGCTCACCACCTCCTCAGTCTATGAAATGAGCTTTTTAAAGAAATATATTTTCATCTTTGAACAATCTTATGTTAGACAAGAAAGACAGAGGTCACAGATCCAGAAAGTGAGGTTTCAGGTGAGTTTGTCTTCCCTCCCTTCCTGTCAAAAAGAAGGGGACCAGTAAACTGTGACCTGAGCTGCAGCCCTTGCACTAAAGAAGGGAACACTTCCCAGTCCAGGGCCAGGAGGACCACAGTTCAGCTCGTTACTTACTGGAGACGTCATTCTATGTGAGTTATCCACAAAAATACACCGCGCTTTTGCAAAAACCAGAAACTTGAGGCTAAAATAACCTACTCTTTCTATATTATAAGCAAACATTGGGAGGTAAACATTTTTCTTCCTAGAGCATTCCATGTTCATTATACAGTTATAAATGTTCATAAACCCTGAAATAAGCTTTTGATTCCTGGAATTTATAAACAGATTAAAGATCTTTAATAAGCATGCAACTTGAAATTATACCGCAAAAATCCAAGGAGAATTTACGTGTGAAACATCTTCCGAAGGTGAAATAGCAGTAATACCTTAAAACTCTCCATTCTTAAGATTTGCTGAAGAGCAAACCTCAGCTCCAAGAGTGATTAATTGAAAACCCCCACATTTACCTAGCACAGATCAAAAGCAAAGCACCGTGTCTGTTCAGTGGTTTGCATTTAGCTCAGATGAACTCTGCAAAACCAATTCTTCAGGTAGGAAAATATTTAGATTGCTGTGTGTACATTTACAACTCCATTATTTATGTTTTTGTACGAGTGAATGTTCTCCGATCATCAGGGTCTGGAAACCCTTGTGTACTTCAGCCAAATTACTCACAGCCTCACACAGAGCACTTCTTTTAGGTTCCTGCCTCACACGGCTGCAGATGTGTCAGCGACACTAATGTTCTGTTTTTCTTTCAACTTCCTTCCAGGATGTCTCTCTCTCTCTCCATTTCCTCCAGCTCCTTTCTTTTCTGCTTTGTCCGGGCACCTTCCCCCATGCTCTAATCCTCCTGCAGCTCATGAGCAATAGTGGAGCATTGAAACCCAAGCTGCTGCTGCTGGCACCGCTCCTGTTCAGCTGTTTGGCGATAGCACAGCTCCTGCTGCTACGTTGGTTTTTTTTTTTGGAAGCTGTTCCATCACTGAACAGCTGAGCAAAGCAAGGCCAGCGGCAGCCAACACGCTTGAGGAACCTCAATAGTGCCCAGGTAAGAAGAGGCGGAAGGGAGACCAGGAGGATTCCTGAAGGCAAGGATGCTGCCTGCAGCCGGGCTGGCAGAGCCTGTGGTGATTGAAGCATTGCATAAGCAAAGGCTTCCATTCACATCACTCAAAATAGAGCAATAGCATTAACCACACAAGTGTCTTCTCAAAGGCACATCCCGATGAGCTGCATTCTACAAGACAAGGAGGTAATATGTAAATCCGAGAAATGGGCAGTGCTGAACTGGAACTCACAAAGCTGAGTCTTAAACAGCACAGAAAGCAAAACGTGGAAGCAACAGGGAGTGCGAAGGTTTGTACTCAAGTGTGTATGTCACTGGGCAGACGTCTGCTCTGTATTTTAACAGTTTAGAGATTCTAACTCAGGAGAAATCTTAGTAATGTGCAATTCTGTAGTCACGAGGAGCATACTGATTAGGCATTCAATAGGGGCCTGTCAGAAAGATGGGGACAATCTTTTTAACAGGATCTGATGCCACAGGACAAGGGGTGATGGTTTTAAACTAAAAGAGGGGAGATTTAGATTACAGAGAAGGAAGAAATTTTTTATGCTGAGGATGGTGAGACCCTGGCCCAGGTTGCCCAGAGAGGTGGTCGATGCCCCAGCCCTGGAAACATTCCAGGTCAGGTTGGACAGGGCTCTGAGCAACCTGCTTTAGTTGCAGATGTCCCTGCTCAGTGCAGAGGGGCTGGACTAGATGGCCTTTAAAGGCCCATTCCAACCCAAAACATCCTATGATTCTTTAAGTTAGCCATATATCCTTATTACACAGTTTCACAACATAATTTGAATCCCGGGGATTTTCTATCAGAGTATTTTTCACCTGCGGGTGACACACAGGTTTTCCTAGCAGAAAGATGAGTAGGACCCAGGACAGAACAAAACAAAGCCAGTTCTCTTAATGGTAGGACTTTCAAAAGGCAGGAAACCAGGGTGTTAGGCAGGTAAAGCTCTACACATGCAATGCTCACCTGTGCCTCCGGAGGGCCCCCTTCATCTCTGATCAGCAGCAGATAGCTTTGTCCATCAACTACTATCTCCTTCTTGAATCTCCCACCTGCCACACAAAGTAACTCATTAGAGAACAGAAAAGGTAAAAAATACAAAACAGAAAAAGGCTTCACTTGTGGGAAAGAGCTGTCCTTAAGATCTTCCACAAATTAATGAACTACTGTGAATACAAGTTGATTTTGTACGCATAGAAATTACTTAAAGTCGCATACTTTAAGGTTAATGCGAAAAAAAGCCAACAATTGTATGACAAACACCAACGGCCTTGCTGGTTTTGATACGTACGATTAAAAGACAGTTGACTTTGTTTTATCTAACGGTGAGAAATATACCTCTAAGAAAGGCAAGCATGGGACAGCTGCGTACAAACAGTATCGTGTTTTAAGGCTAACAGAAAATTTCTTGTGTGAATTAGCATTTCCTCAAGGGAAGCCCAGTTCTTACAGCACACATGTAATGTTATGAAAATGATACTTCTATATTCACAAACCACAGTTAGGGGAAATACTAGACACATGTTAGACAAAAAAAACTACAATGGTGGTACCTCTGTAGAGATGTGCTAAACTAATGGAGAATGTTGTGCCACTTACTAGCAGGATGAATTAAAGACCTGTTTTGAAGATCTGGTTAAGTAGAGTGGAGTTGCAGCCTCCAGCCAAATTCTACTCCTGATCCTTACTCTATTCCTGATCCTGATTTCAGGGAGATGCAGAATATTGAGTGCTTGTGAAGACCAAAGAGCTGGCACTGAACCTAAGAAACCAAACTGAGGTGCACAGCTGCCCCAGTACCTTCCCCCTCCACTGCTCTCATGGGGACTTCAAGCATGACCCAAGGGCAGAACTGGGATTGCTTTCCTTTGAGGTTAAGCATATTTTAGGCATCCTGCTGTGTCTCATGACAGACTTCAGATAATGACAAATCACATTTAGGGTTTCTGGTGTGACCGGGCCTAAGCCAGGATTAGAAAACTTCGTCTGCCTAATAGCTGGGTTGCATTTAGGCTCCTCTCCTGGAAGCAAAACCAGTCTTATCTCCCCAACTAAGCCACAAAGGCCCCAAGGCCTCCCATGCTTAGCATCGCCCAACCACCTCACATCTGAGCTTACCAGACTAAGATAAAACGTATCTATTAACACACTCCCAAAACATACCTATTAACACACCTTAAACTTCTAAGCACTGGACCAGGCTGCCCAGAGAGGTTGTGGAGTCTCCTTCTTTGGAGATTCCAAACCCGCTTTGATGCAATCCTGGGCAGCCTGTTCTGGTGACCCTGCTTTGGCACGGGGGTTGGACGAGACGATCTCCAGAGGTCCCTTCCAACCCCTGCCATACATGGATTCTGTGATTCTTTCTTCACTCCTATTTTTTCAACTGGGACTGTTTCGATTTGAACCCTATTTCCCAGCTACACTTACTTCAAAACTTGTCATACTCTCAAAATTGATGCATTTAAACACATGATAGGCGAGTGAACAACTCTTGACTTGTTCTCCAAAGCAGCTCTCTAAGCCAGTAAGTCAGCACATACAGGCAAACGCTGATCCTCAAAACACTGGCACAAAAATGGCTTAGCCTTAGGGAAACAACAAACCCGCCATTCCCCAGCCCAACCATCACAGCAGCTCTCAAATCAAGATCACTCAACAGCTACATGCGCTATTTAAGCGCCTTTAAACACATCTCATGTTTAAGAAAAGATATAAAAACAGGGGGGCTTTTGTTAATGGTTCTGTTGTTTTTGTGTAGGTTTGTTGTTTGGTTTTTTTATAATTTTCTCTCTAAAGCTACCCTATTATAAGCAGCTTCGCAGCAGCAAATACACAACAATTAAGACTGTGACAATTCTGGTTGTTTAATTGTACAGGAGTAGAGGAGCTATGTACAGATTTTCATTATCTTGCCCACAAACTGGATTTCAAATTTGCCTTCAAAGATCAAGTAGCAGATGAATATATACCATTAGTGAACTTGAAAAGAATAATCAAAACCAAACATTAAACTTTTAAAGGAAACTAGTCTCAGCTCTCAGGAACTGAATTTCTATTAACCAGATCATTATTTCTATACATTGTCAATTAATCGTACACGCTTCACAATGAAGTGTTAAATAAGATGAATTACTTAATCTAGAGCCCTCTATGGAGGCTCTCTAAAGCTGTAAGTAACAATGGAAATGCAGTGTATATGTGATCGAAGAGTGAAAGTTGTGTGATTGCCATTTCCCTTTTTTAAACACTGAAAGTTCACACAGCTAATTATAAAATACCATGAACTGAACACATTTAAGAGCCAACTCATTATTCCTTCTTGCCAACAGGACACCTTTCAAGTCTCACTGTATCTTCAAACAGTCCTCAGAGGCATGGAGAAGATACAGATAAGGTGAAATAAAAAGCTTCAATAGAGAATTTAGGGGAAAAAAAAAACCAAATTAAAAAAATCCATGGATGTAGTGTTAAAATGTATGCACACAGATCACAAATGTGAGCACTAAGAAATAGATTCTTAAGAGCCACTTGATGGCCACTAATGATTTTGTTTGTGGGAGCAGCTTTGAGACATGTATTTAACAAATACAGTATAAAGTTACCCCACAGCTCCCTTCTGATATGAATCCACAGTAAGTGACCAGCTTCTACACCAGCTCCATGCTTTCCCCAAACACACTGCGCGTGGAGCTTGGTGCAATGACACTTGGAATTTTATTTCCAGTATTAAATTCACATCTTGACGTGCTGCCATGGTCTGTCGTGCTGGAAGAGCAGCGCCGCGCTCAACCAGCCCAGTCAACTCAGACCTCTTCAAGAGGCTTCCTTACCCTTAAAAGCCAAGTGTGCTCATTATCTCATGCACTAGTTCCTTGCACATCCTCATGCATTCATAATAAATGCATTTAATAATGTTTTAAATCTAGTAACTCTCCCAATCAAAATGTTTAAAAGAATGTCCTGCATTTCCAATCTGTAATGAGCATTTAAAAACAAACCTGAAGATCCAGAAATATAGCAACAGACTCACGCTGTTGAGTGAAAATAATAATTATTTTATGCAGATTTGATTTCAAAGCAGGATACATCCCTATTAACTTATGTTTCTACACCATTAAAGAGCCCTTATCGTTAGCATATCATAAAATCAGGTACGCACAGGACAGAGATAGAGAAAACCGACTTCACTATGAAGAATTTACAGAAGCAAAATTACAAACAGTAAAGAATATACAGACTTCTGCCTGTGTATGAAGCCAGGGCTATGTGGCTGCCTTGCATACATCTGTGGGCATAAGATTAGCACAAACAATAGATGGATTCTGCCTTTGACTTGATAAGCCCCAACATGACCCATCTCCAGGTTGAGCAAATTAAAGCAGCGCAAGGACAGTGATTTTGGGATGCTTCAGCTTGGACAGCACTGCACTCGTTAATTAAAAAAATACATCTTTGGAGTTTGTATAGCGTCACAGAGTCACCATGAAAAAGAAATCAGATCGGCCAGCAACCTCTCACAGAAGTCACAGTCTCCCGTGGCTACAAAATACCACTGTGTTTTTCTAGATATCTGTATGTATGATGGAGCCACAAGACACTGTCGACACCAACGACAGTGAAAACAAAGAAATGACCTTCCTAATTTAAAGAAAGAGTTCAAAAACCACAGCACTCATCCCAAGGGAGGCAGCTAGCTTTGTTTCGCTCCCGTCAGGATCATGACACACGCAGCTTTTTAATGAGGGAATTTCTCAACTCCCAAATGTACCTGCCAAAGGAGGTCACTGAAAGAGAAAGGCTGGCAGCCCGGACCACAGCTCTGACGGACAGAGTGGTCGCTCCTGCTATGTCCTAACAGGCATGTCAAAGCACCGAGATGCTCGAGCGCAAGGCGTGCAGGCAACAGCTGAACTACGTTTGCTTGCAGCCCCAGTCCCGTCTCTGCAGCCATATAAAAGACATGCCAGTGAATACCTAAATAACTCTCTGCAGCCAGACAGATGGAGCTGGAAACTGTTTCCGTGAAATGTCACAGCGATTTGATAAAAACAAATCACAGAAACTGTGTGGAAGCTTTGATTTGGAAGGATTTCAGTTAAGTGGTTTATTTAATTTCTCTAAAACTCTGTGTTTATAAATCGCTGCATTATTCCCAGTTTTCCAGGGCAAGTTCATTATATCAATTCACACAGACACATTTTCAGACATGTACAAAATTTTGCATAAGGCAGCAAATATTACTGCTAGGTACAAACCACACACAATACCCACCAGAAGACACCGAGCGGTGCTTCTGACACAACCCATAAAACCACCCGGTCTCTTATGTGCAGATTCCTACTAAAAAATGCACCAGATAAAAATACCGCTTTGATCAATATAAAGCTAAATAAATTCTGCACAGCAGCAATTTACAACCGCGACTAAAGACCCAGCACAAGTCAGAATACGAGGCTGAGGGAACCAACAAAAGCTTCCTAATCTCATTGCTATGCGCGTCATCCTACCAAAGGTAGGTGCCTTCAATCAGCAGGCGTAAGAAACCGCCCTTCAGTAAAAATTGATACTAATTTAAAATACCCCGCACATCTGTAATCAAAGGTGCTCTATATTGCAAACACTTCATGTTACACAGGGAATTCCACAGATGAAGGTTTTCACCCGGCTATGAAAGCCCTTCCTCGAGCTGATAGCTGTTTCACTGCATAATTGCTCACTGAAGCAACCGCTGATTTTCATACTGCATCCCCAGGCTCAACTGCACTCGCCAGGCTCTTTATTCAAGCAAATTGCCACGGGGGATGAAGTTATTTGGCCATATGAGAAAGATAAATTCGGGGGGCTGGCCGCATGACAAACCCGTGCAGCAGCTGAATGTCTACCACAACCATGGGGGCAGGGCGGGCAGGAAAGGAGAGATGGAAGATAAGACTGAAGCAGCCATAAAATTCTGTATTTTGTATTCCCAGTGACGCGTGTATTTTGACAACAGTGGTCAGTTGTCTCACCAACACAGATTCTCTCCCTCTTGGTGTTTGTTTTTTTTTTTTTTCCTCAAGGCAGTGCCAAGAATCTGGCTCCTTTTCAGGAAAACACATTTAAAAGTCATTTATTCCCTCTGTTCATATGTCCATCATTTCAGGACCAAATATATCAAAACTGTTGGGTTAAGCCCAGGAAAAAAGAAATGCTCACAAGGTCTTCTGCAAATAAGCAGAAGCTCCAAAGAGTGCCTGCAAGAGCCCAGAAAACCAATGCCAGTGTTGCAATGGCTGCATGCTCAATATTACCCCAAATTTGCCTTTAAATAAACTATGCTTTTAAAATGCTTTTTCTCAGCATTTCTCAATAAAGCAGATTATTGCACAAAAAGCATTACAAATAAATTTTCGCCATGTCAAGTTCTGCTCAGTGCTTGATGTCCAGTCATGTTGGTATTAGCAGCAGAGCAGCTTTCACAAACAATCATCCAGTCGCACGTAACGTTTGCTTTTGGGTATTTCCTTAATGCAAATGTTGTGCCAGACGATACTTCAGAAACCAAATGTGGTTGAGCTGGGTTCAGCATGTAACCACAGAAGTGCAAAGATTAGGGAACCACTGCTCTTGCATGAGACGATAGCCACGAGCAGACAACTGCACCAGCTTCCCAACAGAGCACCTGGGCTAAAATATAAGCAACACAAAAACCAACAACACAACCCAGACTGAGATTTTCAAAACCCACCACCTGCTTCTCAAGCTGTGCCAGGGGAAGTTTAGGTTGGATGTTAGGAACAATTCCTTTCCTGAAGGGGTTGTCAGGCCCTGGCCCAGGCCAGTGGTGGAGTCCCCATCCCTGGAAGGATTGAAAAGCCATGTAGATGTGGTGCGGAGGGACATGGTTTAGTGGTGATCTCGCAGTGCTGGGCTAACAGTTGGACTTAATGCTCTTAAGGGTCTCTTCCAACCAAAACACTTCTATGACTAGATGATTTGGGTTCTCCCTGAAGTATCAAGCGATACTCAATTAAAGCAAGGTATACCCACAGGCACAAAACATGTACAATGTTACTATATTACATCATACATCATATAGACAATCTTATCGTTACGTAAAAACTCCCAACGCAGCAGGAATATATCATCTGGTAATTCCATGAAAAGATGGTTTTGAGGCCTTGACTGCTGGAACTTCAGCAGCAGCCACTGTGTCATTTAACAACTTAATTTTAAGATACATTCATTGATGTATTTGCAGTACTTCTACAGAAGGCCGGATCTGATGGGCCCACAAAACCCGGTGCTGATTTGAATGGAGATCAACCAAGTTTTAAGTTTTAAAGTGTTCAAGGAGAATACAACTTACATTTCAAAAAAAGTATTAACTACTCAAGTTGCATAGAATGAGAGACCATAATTAATGTTTATGTAGAAAATGGCTTGGAGAGGTTCATCGTGAGGACATACCAAGGCAGCGATGCTGAATGACATTTCTGCAAACTACTGGTCTCATTTCCAAGAGGTATAAAATAATTTAACAGGTAGAGCAGTGCAGTCCTGAACTGCCTGCCTGGGACTGCTAATTAAGCAAATAAAGGACAGGGTGGCCTCCTGCTGCAGCCCACTCTTGGCTTAACACCACCAAACTACAATGAAACACCCAGCAGTTGCTTCCATTAACTCTAATCAGTTGCCAGTGTCTAAAGAAAACAAACAAACAATCAAATTGTGTAGCTTCACAGACCAGTTTGGAAAGAGCCAATCTGAGCCAATCGCGTGTTATTACAGACAAATGTGATTATTAGAAATTTGGGTGCAGGGAACATTTCCCCAGCAGGTTCTCTGTTAGAAGAACCTGGCGAAAGGAAAAGCAGCAGCCAGAAGCACAATAAACGAGCTTGCACTCCCATCCAACACTGTATATCAGACAGAAGAGAAGAAAACGATGGATTAACCACCAAGATAAATGAGTGAAAAAAGAGCAATTAGGTTTCCTTCAGTAGATGGAGACAGGACTTGGAGAGGAGCTGTGCGTGTTTTATTTTCACTGTAAAGCTTCTGACAACCAGTGGCATACTCCTTGTAAGCCAATTAGAGAAGTCCTGTCTCAGTAAAATCACTGCAATGTGGGAGCAGAAATAGAGGTAAGCCACACTTGGTACTCATCAAATGACTCATTGTAGAAAGTGTATGATACCAACGCAAGTTCCTGCAGGAGTTTCCAGCCTCACCTAAGGATTTTACTCATAATCTGGAAGATGGAAGCAACAGGCTGTTTAATTTCCCGATAATGAAGCAGGAGGGACTGTAATTATATTAGAAAATTGGATTGTACTTCGACATGACCATAACGAGTTAGAAAAACAGAGTGGAAAAAACAGCAGCAGCATCACAGGACAAATGGAAGAGTCCTCCAGCTCAGCAGGACCAACTGGCTGCAGAGAGACAGGGCAGGATGGCAAACCAGTGGCACTGCAGACAGAGCTGTGCCTTCCTGGGGGGCAGACAAGCAGACGGCTCGTCCCAGCCCTCCTGTCGCCAGCAGCTTGCAAAGCCTTGACTCCCTGTGTCACTCTGGGCAGTGTGTGACATGGAAGGTAAGGACTGAATAAAGAGAGCTCATACGTACTTGAAAAGGAGTCTGCCTAGAAAATACACAGTAAGAAAAATCACAATAGGAATTATTAGTATATAATATCAATATAATCACAATAACCTGGAGAAGATATTATTATATATTATGTATTATTATAAATATAAATATAATTAATATAATCACAATAATCTGGAGAAGACTTCTGGAAGACCTCATCGTGGAATTTGAGTATCTGAAGAGGGCCTACAAGAAAGCTGGGGAGGGACTTTTTACAAGGGCTTGTAGTGATAGGACAAGGGGGAATGGCTTCAAACAGAAAGAATGTAGATTTCAATTAGAAATTAGGAAGAAGTTCTTCACTCTGAGGGTGGTGAGACACGGGATCAGCTTGCTCAGGGAAGTTGTGGATGCTCCATCACTGGATGAGTTTGAGGCCAGGTTAGATGGGGCTTGGAGCAACCTGGTCTAGTGGGAGGTGTCCCTGGGAGGCTGGAACTGGATGATCCGTAAGGTCCCTTCCAACCCAAACCATTCTATGACTCTAAGAGAAAAGAGGCGAGGTTTCTTACTAAGAAATAATCTGCTAATCCCATTCAAGGGCAAGCAAAAGACTTTTATAATTTCTTCAGTTCCTACTTCATTATGATCCCAGGTAAACAGGCCAAAGAATCCAGTGGGAGCAGACATACAAAGCTCCATTCGAGAGTCACCGCATTTCTACAGTCCAGCAGCAAAGCCAAGAAGCAAAACATTCTGGAAAGAACATGCTGCCAGTGTGCATTTTCAAACAAATGCCCTCAGAGCATTTAAAAATCTTGTATGACTTCACTGTCCTGAAAACATCACTATGCCTCAGGGTACCCAGTTTATCACATAATCAGTATGCGATTAGTTGACAGACAACCTAGAGAGTCTATTCTATTAAACTTGCCTGGCTTAGGGACTAGCACGTGATTTCCTCTTTCCGCAGAAGCCATGGATGTAGCACCTCTCTCTTGGTTAGGTAATGCTGAAGTATATGACACAGCAGAAATAGTATCATATAGACCTTAACATTTAGTATTACAGAAGTATTAAAGCAGCACACTGATTTTTAGCACATACACCAGAATTACACCTCTCGCTTCAGACCTGCCAAGAAAGAACTACTGAAAGAATCTACAGTTGTCCTTCCTCCTCAGAAAGGCACAGGTCCAACCTATATATGCTTTTAAGCACAATAAAGTAGGTCTGAGATTGTAATACCGTTCAAGGTTCTAGCCTGAATTTGCAAAATTCTGAGACATTTTCTGCACAGCAATAAAGCACCTGTGCCCTGCATAGAAACCCCGCCTGTAAATGCTCACGCCTCCGGAGTTACTCCACAAACAAGACATTAGACATCCATCAGTTCAATAGGATGAAGCAACATGCTTCCATCTGACATCTACCACACATAAATACACAAAAGTTTTGGCACCGAGCAAATAAAAGCTGAACACGTTACACGTAATGAGTATGCCCCTTTTCATAGTTCATTCACGTGAAAAAATATTTCTGGCAGTTTAAATGGGAGCAGCAGGAACCTGCGAGGAACTTCCTCCTCTGACAGTCACCCTGACCTCATGTATTCACCCCAACATCCTGCACCACTGCTCTAGTTCCTCTTATTCAGCATCCTCGCCAGCGCCACAACCTTGTCACTTAGCAGAGCTTTTTTAAATTTTATCAGGCACAAGTATCAATGTCAGATGTTTGAACTTAATCAGACAGTAAAACTCTTCAGATGGGGAGGGACCTTCCACGAGGGCTTGCAGTGAGTTGCCCAGGGAAGTTGTGGATGCTCCACCATTGAAAGTGTTCAAGACCAGGTTGGATGGGGCTCTAAGCAACCTCGTCTACTAGGATGTGTTCCTGCCCATGGCAGGAGGAGTGGAACCAGGTAATCTTTAAGGTCCCCTGCAACACAAACTATTCCAGGATTCTATGACATGCTCAAGTATTTTAAAAGCTATGCCTTAAATATTAAAATAGAAGTGAAAAAAGGTATTTGTACATTTAGAGGGATGTGCCCCGTATGCTCTGCTCCCAATCCCTGGTCAGGAAAATCAACACCATTTGATAAGGCAAATGGATATATATATTAGTGCTGTCATCAACTTGCCAAGAACCCCTAAAAGAACCTGTCTGATCCTATAGGTTTGGGTGACAAGGACATACAATTGAAGTAACAGTTCGGTTTCTATTAATAAGGTAGGAAATCAGGCATCTCCAACAGCTTTGTTGGTCATCACCACAAACACCCCCCGCCCCCTTTTTTTTTCTCCTTTTTCTGTTTATTTTATGGACAGCAGGTGCAGAATGTTGTGTACATGTCACACCCACTAATTGTATATGCCCTACAAATCTAATTTTAAAAGCTTATTTTTGTCAAGCCAGCTGGACACAAACAAAAACCAAATGAACAGCAGCAATCAACTTCTTTGGGCAGGATGGGATACTACTTTAGAACACTCCTACCTGTTTCCACCACCAGTCTTTTCAAGTTTCAAAGTTTACACCACAAAATAACACTTTCCAAACAAAGTTTCTTACTAAGTTAGCCCTGTGACTTAAAATACCATAACTCTTTATTACTGCAGTTCCTTCAAAGTTGTCTTATCACACATTTCATCTTCCAGACATTCACAAATTCTACCTTTCAATCTAACATATAAATAATCTCCCACCAACATTTTTTTTTTCCCAGAGAAGGGCAATGAAGCTGATGAAGGGTCTAGAGCCTTGTGAGGAGTCTTGTGAGGAGCAGCTGAGGGACCTGGGCATGTTCAGCCTGGAGAAAAGGAAGCTCAGGGGAGACCTTCTCGCTCTTGACATGTCTCTGAAAGGAGGCTGGAGCCAGGTGGGGGTCAGTCTCCTCTCCCAAGGAACAAGCGATAGGATTAGAGGAAATGGCCTCAAGTTGTGCCAGGGGAAGTTTACGCTGGATATTAGGAAAAATTTATTCCCTGAAAGGACTGTCAAGGCCTGGCCCAGGCTGCCCAGGTGGAGTGCCCATCCCTGGAAGGGGTTTAAAAGCCGTGTGGATGTGGTGTTGAGGGACACTGTTTAGTGGTGACTTGGCAGTGCCGGGTTATTGGTTGGACTTAATAATCTTGAATGTCTTTTCCAACCTAAATGATTCTATTATTCTATCTGCTCAGAATTTCTGTATATACGTTCAATTTTACAAGCTTCCAACATGGTTTCAAAGATCTTTATATACCTGCTAACAAACTCTAAACTGCAAAATCAATGGAAGCCAAAAGCTTAACTCCTCTAAGCACTGAAGTGTAGATTTCAGGCTTTATTTTTTGTCATTTCTTTTTTTTTTAACATCCCTTCACTTTTTATACTTAGTTTATAGCCAGCTTTTACAATACCTGTCCTTTCATTACAGTATTGTATTACAAACAGTAACCTTGAAGTTAAAATTGGACTTTGCTAGCTGTGATTATACTTAATCTGCCTGAACACACAAAACAAAAAAAATCATACTGAGATCTGCTGAGGAAACCCAGACAAAGCAATTATCATATTCTTCTTTCTTTCTTTTAATTACCTCCCAAAATATTCCAATTCAAACATGAGAACAGGAGGGCCATTACATAATAGCAAACTATCTCTTAAGGAGTAGGAAAATCTGTTTTCCATCTGTATTCTATATTTCACTGAACACCTTTCATGTTAGTATCACTCAAAACCGAGGGGGAGTGGGAGGGAGAGAAGAGAAGGACATCTCTGAGCCAAGATCTAAACTTGCCATCCTGCAAGGTGGAAGGCCCTTGGCATGCCTAAAATGGGTAGAAAACCTAGTGACAGCTTGCTAAAGCAGCAAATTAAAAAACATCTGTTGAGAATTAAACACATTGTGAATAAACCCAGCTAACTACTACAGCCTACTTTCTAATACAACCTTACAAAACAAAGATTTAACAGAAGGAAAAAAACAAGCTGAAAAAGAAACATGTTTAAATTCTGCTTTAATATTGAGAGCTAAACGCTGGGCTATGATTTAGAAATACAACCAGAAGCAGTATTTGACAAAGAAAGCAGAAGGCAGGCCCTTCTTCCAGGACAGGAGCTGGCTTCTGACTCAACAGCAGCAGAGAGCAAAGAGCACTGGAGACCTACAGGTCATTTTTATTACTATTAAGAGGCTGAAGTTGCAATAGCAGCTCTAAATTCGAATTACAGTTTTAACCTGGGATACACCCTTCAGAGGAGCCTGTTATGAGAAGGGCAGAAACCCTACAGACCTCAGTCACCAAAACCTTTAGAGTATTCAAGGTGCAACGTGTTAAAGACATCTCAAAGGCCAGTCCACCCTCAGGGCGCACAACCGAAAAGGGAAGTCCCTTCTAGGAAACTGCTTCTTCAGCACCTTCTCCCCAGGAAAAGAGCAAACACTTAAACATCTTCCTTTAATTTAGTTCCTTATTTGTGCAACACTTTAAACAGTAGCCAACTTGACGGCTAGAACAGAGAGGTTTTCAAAGAACCCACTAACCCACCCAGGCAGTCTCAGGGGGGCAAGGAGAGGGAAGGGCTGGCGAGGGGGGACTGCAGAATATATAAACACCGGCTTTTATGCGAAGCCTGAAAGGCTGCAAAAAGCCCGAGAGAGCCAAATGCGGCAATGCTTTAAAATGATCAAAAAAGACAAGTGTTGTCTTATATCTGGATGTCAGCAGGAAATCCTAAAGAAAAATAATCAGCCGATGGTAACAAAACAGAAGACAAAAGAACCAAAAGGAGATAATTTTGAAACATGTCTGAAGTCATCATTGTCTTCTGCACACAACACAGCGTTTGTCTGCAATTTTATAGACAAAAAGAAAACAAAAACCAAAACCCCAGTACTTTGATAGCTTCTGCTGCCCCACAAAGTGCTGTGCAGAGCTTGTGAACCACTGAGGATTTAAATTTGACATGGAAACTTTCAGCTTCCTGATGTTTTGTGGCCCAAGTGCTGTAACGGATGTTCCTTGAAAGGAACTGGACTCTAAGATTCACATTGCTTTTTTGAACTCATATGTACTTGGAATCCTTCTAAAATCTCCCCATATAAACTATTTTCCATCACTGGAAGTGTTCAAGACCAGGTTGGACGGGGCTTTGAGCAACCTGGTCTAGTGGGAGGTGTCCCTGCCCATGGCAGGGGGTGGGAACCAGACGATCTTTAAAGTCCCATCCACGTCAAACCATTCTGTGATTCCATGTGTAGATTTCTACATGTATGATGATGATTTTATAGAATTCCAGAGAACCACAAGGGAAAAAGCATTAAAGTCTATCTTTAAAGAAAAGAATGCAAGGACATATTCAGAGGAGAAATTTCTCTGCTACTCATGTACATCACAGCCAGCTTGCTCACCAAGAACAGAACACACAGATACGTCTGCGACAGAACCTCTCCTTTTACTCACAACAGATAAAACTTGGTAATTCAGTAAATACAGCCTCCAGATTCCTATATATTTGAAAAAAAAAACCAAAAAACAACCACCTAGATAAAAATAGATAATGGCAGGACAAGACATGGTGGTTTTAAACTAAAAGAGGGGAGATTTAGACTAGATAAAAGGAAGAAATGGTTTATGCTGAGGGTGGTGAGACACTGGCCCAGGTTGCCCAGAGAGGTGGTTGATGCCCCATCCCTGGAAACATTCCAGGTGAGGTTGGACAGGTCTCTGAGTAACCTGCTCTAGTTGCAGATGTCCCTGCTCACTGCAGAGGGGTTGGATTAGGTGGCTTTTAAAGGTCCCTTCCAACCCAAACCATTCTACGATTCTAAGGTGGGACATAGACAGTATTACAAAGATTCACCTCCTACATTTTCATTTGTATTATATTCATAAATTCTTCCAAGCAGAGATACATGAAATCTCCACCAACTGCAACCCCAGTCAGGGTGCCGGACTGCCTTTATGCTTCTGAGAGCAAAATAACATTGTACTCCATCCATGAAAAAAAAAAAAAAAATCTTAAATATACCCAAACATTTAGCTGTTAACCTACTTTAAATATCTGTCCCTCATTTGAATGCCAAAGTAGAGCAGATTGCCACTAGATAATCATCAGCTCTCCAAAAGCTAGCACCAAGAGGGATGATTACCAATTTCAGGAAAGAAGTTAAGCTTTAAGTTACCCTGAAGTCAGTCTCCTAAGCACATACCACGCTAGAGACCTGCACCCTTAAAACTTTTTCAAAGAGTTCCCAAAGATACAGCCAAACCAGTGGCTGCACCTCTTGCACTGGCCTTCTCCCTCCAGCTGCACTGCACAGCCACAGCCGCTGTCTGAGGAGGGTTTCCTCAGCAGGGAACCTGCCTCCTCCGTCACCCTCGTTTCAACTACACTGTGTCTTCAAATGTAAGGGGATTTGGTTAACATGATCTCAATTCCCCTTCTTGGTTTTCTCAAACAGAATACGCACCGGACAGACTTAACACTTCATGTTTACATCACTTGCCTGTTCTAGGATCTCACTTTACTGGCACAGTGGAGTGGGAGAGGAAAATAAAACCTCATTTTTCCTCATCCCAGCTGAGACAGCTTGGACCACAACTTATCTGATTTTTTTTTTTTTTTTCAGGCTCACTGGAAAAGAAAACCATCCCTGAAATAATCGTGACACAAATTAGGGTATTCTCAGACCTACCAGAGATGCGCAAAAGCCTTTAAGTCAGGTTCCACAGCTCCGCGGCCTTTTGGAAACAAAACTCCAAACAGTAACAGAATACTCCTGACACTCACTGTTCCTGTAAACTTCAGTTCACCTTGGTCTGCAAAGTACTTGGCCTCAAATTCCACCTGCACCACTTCCAATTTTGTACCTACAGGCAGAATTAAATTTTAGACAGGTGGAAAAAAAAGATACCAGTTTGCAGGCATCTTACTTGCTCTTTCAGCTATGCAAAAAACCCCAACACACTGTTCAGCAAGAGTTTTTCTTCAAATCACTTGGAAGGTTCTTAGACAATCACAAATCACTAGAACACCCTATTTCCCATTGCTTCCTTGTTGTATCATAACAGGAAAAAATTGAGAGTTTCTACAGAAATTCCCACTTGTTACAGGCTAATACATCATGTTCTTACATGAAAATATATCTGCTTTAAAGGCGTGCTGCCCAGGAGTAGAGCTATGGGCATGTCAGCTATGCAAAGGAGGAGTCTAAAAGCCTCTATACTCCACAAGTAAGACTTCATGAGAAAATAAATGTTTTCATGTTACACACACACTAGGTACTAAAATTAATTCTGAACAGGAACAAAAGTTGGGCCAGACAACGAGAGAAAACTGCATTACACTTTAATGTCATATTATCCCTCCTCTCAGTGGGGAGGTGGTGTCAGGCAGCCAGAGAAATGTCTGGCTGAAGGAAACATGACACCACCTTTATGTACCTGGCACTCATTTACTGGAATTCTGAAGCTACCTCAAGGGCCTGCAGGAGCTCTGGTGCTGGTCTAATCCAGGGCGGGTTCCGTGGTAATTGTAGCAATTTATAAGGCAAAGGATAGCGGAAACAGCAGTCCCTGGACATAATCACCATTTTCACATGAAGCATGCATCCAGCGTTTTACCAGTTAGATACTGATTATACGATGCCTGATAAATTTTGCTGTTAGTAAGCCATCTGAAGTCAGTAAACTTTGTTTTATCTTCAATAGTCAAGCGGCTGACACCTTAATGACTGATATACATGTGATTCGTTATTCAGTTGAACAATCCAGCAGATTTAGGAGACCTCAGAAAAGAGGAAGATCCGCACTGGCCTCCAACGTGAAGGTTTACACCGAGCCTCTATTTATCAAAAGCTTCCCATGCAGAATGTAAAAATGACAGTCCTGCACTGCAATGCAACACAGCAGCAGCGCAGATGGTTCCATTTTCTACAGAACTGCAGTGTATGGACTTACCCGGGGAGGAGAAAGAAAGAAAACACTAACAAATCATTACTACAGATGTTTACTAAGGGTAGTTTATATGGGTTGAATTTCCTTTAATACTAACTTGATTAGAGATCTTGACCCTGTGCCTTACAAGCTGAATTAGAGCTCTTAATTATTGCGGTTTTTCTGCTGTTAATTAAATGGAATGGTGTCATTAGTGAGGCTTGTCAGCTGCACTTATGTGCAAAGAAATGATTTGACACTGCCTTTGTAATCTAATCCTTTCAGGAAAAACAGTCGGAACGTCGCTCAAGCACTGTAAATAAAAATCCTTGAAGACAAAGAGGACAGATGGCAACACTCTCAAGGAACACCATCTAAAATATTCACAGTTCAGGAGAAGGACTGTTAACCCTCTGAACAACCGACACGTTTGAATCTTGCGAGGAAAAAAAAAAAAAGATTCTGTTTGTGAAGTGAGGAAGGAGATCTGTAGAGATCTCATTTTTGCTGACGGGTTGTTGTATTCAGCAGCTCTGCGTACTACATAACCATGCCCTGCTCTCAGCATCCAGGAGCAGCAGGCACAAATACGAGCTACGCACAGTTCTGTGGCAAGGCTCAATTATCACCCCATCAGTCCTAGCTACAAAGCAGCAAAAGCATTGAAGGCAAGCTTATAAGACTTCGCTGTTACTGCAATTACACGAGAAAAAGCTTTGTCCATCCCTCCCTTTCCCTTTCCTCCCATTTTAACTACAATTCAAGCCTGTTAAAATGTCAAGAAATACGTTTAATAGCTTCCTTTGGCAAGAGTTAATTTGAAACAAATGTTATCATAGATGCATGAAGCTACAAACTATTGCTGAAAAGACAACTACAGCAAGAGACAAAAAACAGTGAGATGTACTAAAGACTTGAAATCAAAAGGAAACAAATCAAAATGATACACAAAACAAGGGGAAAACGCTATAGTACAGAAACTGCCGTCTGGCTCTTCAAAACAAGAGCTGCCATGAAGACAATGTATAGTTACCTGCATCCATATCTGCAAAGAATGGAACAGCCAGTAAGGAAAAGAAGGAACCAGAAATTCAGTGTCTCAGAGTTGGATTTAAAAGTTCATAAGGAGAATAGATAAAAAAAAATAAAATCAAAAGAGTATTTAGTGTAAGTCACCTCTATAAGGTACTACAATAGTTTTGATTTCAAGCTATAAATTGGATTAACGTTAAACACTACAATGTTTTCACGTATCAATTAATTTTCTATGGCATAAGAACTTAAAAAACAAAAAACCAAACCAAAAAAAACCCCCAAAAATCCAAACACTTCAAGACCAAAGATTTAACAAATGAAACAAGGGACAAGTCATATCTTTAGTTTAGGCTTGTGAAGTTTGTTTTATTCTCCCAATATCAGAAGCCAAAGGGCCCAGTTCTGCAGAAATCCAGTACTAGATACCGAAATTGTGGCTTTCCTCAGCCAAACTGGAAGCAGCAGCACTCCTGGGAGTAGGCAACTCTCAGTACAGGACTAGAAGTTTCCCATATGGACGCATCCTGGATGCCAAAGCATTTAAGGATGCGAAGTAGTTATGAAAAAAACCTACAATTCTACTCATTGTATATACTTAGTTTGGAGAATGCTGAAGGAAAAAATCTCCATGAATATTGAAATAGTGAATCAGATTCTCTATTGACTCATTTCCGCATGATTAAAAATGAATAGAGATGTAGCTGGGGGGGAGGAAGAAAGTGAAATTTGCATATCCACATACCTTCAGGTGATTCCTCCTGGACATAGGTGCCAGTCAGATACCGGTGCACAAGTGCAGACTTGCCGCTCGCCAGGTTACCCACAATCCCCTGGAAAAAAAAAAAGGAAAATATTTAACTGCAATCAATCCTCATAAAAACCACTATATTCAAGCAAAATCTTAATGCAGAAGTAAATTCTCTGCAAAAACAAAGAAAGCCCACACAAACATAACACTCCAAAACACTCCAAAATATGCCGACAGACGAAGTAACAGCCAGAAGCTAACGCTGCAGCAGAGCACGTACATGACAAAAGGTATTAACCAAAACCAGTTTCTGGCAGTAGTGCCCCTTTATTCAGCTCACCACCAGTGCTACGTGTGAACATGAGGCAAAACAGAGCCTTTGGGGAAGAAGCCTGAAGCTCAGAGCAAGCTTGTCACCTCTTCGCTGAAAAACATAAACACATCACTAAATTCTCCTACTGCAAAACATCTCTGTAGGCTTCCCAGCTTGTGATTCACACGGACTCACTACTGAAGCATACATATGGTATGTTTATGGCTACAGACAGATAGATCTTGGCATGTCCACTGTAACATGTTGAAGTCCCTTATTTCACCAAGAGGTTTACAACTCAAACCGTCCATGCCCAAACATCTGCAGCATTGGGAACATCTGACAATCAAATAATCATAGATTCATAGACTGGTTTAGGCTGGAAGGGACCTTTAAATGGCACCTAGTCCAAACCCCCTGCAGTGAGCAGGGACATCTGCAACTAGAGCAGGTTGCTCAGAGCCCTGTTCAACCTCACCTGGAATGCTTCCAGGGATGGGGCATCGACCACCTCTCTGGGCAACTTGGGCCAGGGTCTCACCACCCTCAGGCTCAAAAACTTCTTACTTCTATCTAGTCTAAATCTCTCCTCTTTTAATTTAAAACCGTGACCCCTTGTCCTGTCACAACAGGCCGTGCTAAAAAGTCTGTCCCCATCTTTCTGACAGGCCCCTGTGAATATTGAAAGGCCACAAGAAGGTCTCCCTGGAGCCTTCTCTTCTCCAGGCTGAACAGCCACAATTATCTCACTCTTTTTTGATAGGATCCTTCATAGGATTATTTTGGGGGCCTTAATAGGAGTACTTAATCTTAAAGCACATATAATTTTTCTGGTAAGCTGGTTTGCCACCATTTGCTTTGAAAAACCCAGGCAGAAGTAGTACAACGTAGCCCAACAGCAGAACAGTTTTCTTCCCAGAGATGCTCAAATGCCAAAGACATGAAGATTGGCGCTTTTTTTGTTGCATTATTCCCACCCTACCAAAGAAGCCATCACTTTCAAACCGCAGCCTTGTGTTGCTGGCCAATACAAGTCCTGTTGATTTGCCCCTGGGCCTGACCATCAACCAGAAGCAGACCAACAGATGCAGTAAGCGAGGTCCAAGTCTGGCTGCCTGCCCTGCTCTGCACAGTCCAGAGGACAGGAGGGTTTGGAGAACATCCCTTCCCTGTGTTTCAAATAAATGTCTTTTTTTTTTCTTGCTCGGTTGTCATCTCTGCAGACAGTATACTTTGTTTTGGGGGGAGAAGATGGAAATTGAGTTCATCCTTCAAACAAACCTGAGTCTACTCTGTTCTTACATGTTTATCTTGACCTTAACCAAAAGGTTCAGAACATAAGATCCCTGGAGAGAGAATGAACTCTGCTGATCTGCCTGAGCTTGCCAAATAGACAGATGCAGCATGAGCAAGTGACACACTAATACACATTCTCTGCTCCATTTTTGTAATCCTAACTGTCAAGAAACCATCTTCCTTATCAAAAATTACTTAAACCAACTGAGTGGTGCCACCTTAAACCCAATGACAGTTCTGGAGTCACAGAAGTGGGGAGCAATGTTTATTTATTCTTTGCAGCCTGGAACAATCATCAATTAAGACAAGGATAACAGTGCTGCAAAGGATGCCCACTTTACCTCTACAGCTGATGTGCAACAACAGCTCAGATAAAGCAGCAGTTTAGCTGGAGGGCAAATGGACGGCAGTCTCACATCACCTCCAGCCTCTGTGACAGCGCAGGCTTTAAGTGAGATGAACAGCATCACTTACAATGGAGGAAAAAAAGAAAAATCATGAAGCCCAAAACAGATTTCAAAATTAATATTGAACAAGAAAAAAACATGATCTAGCTTGGGGGTGTGCAGGGCAGAAAAGGCAGGGCCGAGAAGAGACACCAGATCCCATGCTGGCCTAACGCTACAAGAAGCTTCACTCTCTCTTTGTTCAGGTCAGCAGGAGAGAACTTGAACAGACAGAAAACAGTTTGCAATCAGAAAAAAAAAAAAAAGGCATAAAAAGAAATATAAGCCAAGAAAGCCACTGTAGGCACAGCTGCTATCGAAGAGCAGTCCCACAAAAACAAAAAGGAAGCCACAGCCCAAGTGGTTGGATCTGCTCAGTGGGCTTTGCACTGACTTGGAAGAGTGACTGAACTGGTGTATCACACTGGAAGCTTTTAACCTAACACCTAAAAGGAATTAGAGGCCATACCAGTAAAGTCTACATTTAAAAGTGAGTGCAAGATGCATGACAGAAACAAATACCACGTGTGTCTTCACACCCCACTTTCATGGGACAATGCTCTCTGGAACCACTCTGCAGAGATTCCTTCAGGTCTGACTGAGACAAAATGATTTATCATTTTCCCCTTAAAGACTGACAAGCTTCACTTGGAATCCAGAAAAGAAGTTACAGAAGATACCCTCTTAACAGGAGGTACTTTTTGCAACCTCAGAGAAAAGTAACAGCCACTGATAACATTTTTAGGGAGAAGGGTAACTTCTACAGGTGCCTGATTTCACCTGCCTGACAAATCTCATCACATCAGATGCTAAATACCAACAAGACAAGGATACAACTGATGCTTCAGACCTCCTAAATAAGTCATATGCTCCACATACCCCACTTTGCAACCAGGTCAGACCTGCAATGTGACCAAGGCTGTTGCCTCCAAGATGCCCATGCTTACTGGCTGAAAGCAAAGGTTTTGAAAGAGCAGGTGCCTTGGTTTGAGCAACTAAACACTGTGTGCACACAGATTTTTAAGTCCTCTGGGCAATTTACTTAGAAAAACTACAACATGAGGTCACTATGACTTCCCCGTTTTGCCAACATGAGAGAGACAATAGCTGCAAGAGAGTCATGTGGACATGCATGGTGGGACTGCACTGGGCTTAGTGTCCTGCATGTTCTGGCTTGACATCTTTCACCTGGAGCACACGCTATCAGGAGAAATGAAACTGCTCTCTCTCCAGCATCCATATTTTCAAGAGTTTTCTTTCATCTCAGAGCAGCATTGGGAAAGTACATGGTGTGTCACTGAAAATTAGGTGATGAGACCTAAAGAAAAATTAATACAGAAATAAGTTTCTGTATTTAACAGAGAATGTGAAGAGTGGCCAGTAAGTAAAGGCCTAAGATTCTGTATGGCACAAAAAAACAGACAATGTTGATTAGCTAATATTTTCATAAAATTATTATTTATATTATTAACACAGATCCCCAGTTCTTCCATTCAACGTATAGGGAAGATATTCAGAAGGGGGAAAAAGATCATACCAGTATACATAATTTTACAGCACTTAGGGTTCTCCAATATGTTCCTCCTTACAGGCACTCACAAAGACAAAGGTGTCTGGCCAGAAGAGCACTATTAAACACGATGCTACCAACTGATGCAGAAAGCACTGATTAGGAGCAAAATGTGGATTTCATTTAAGAAACCACTTCACTAACTCCTACAGTAGAACCAGAGCCTTTTTCCCTTAAGATATTTTATCAAAGACCATGGCGAGTCCGCAGAGAAAGGCCACGTATTTCCTCCTCCTTTTTCCTTTTATTCATTTCCATACATTGTCTCAAGATGGAGAGCAAAAAGTGTTGATGTTTTACAGATAACACAGAACTGATTGTCTTGATCAGATAATAGAGAAGTTACTAGATTTATCTTTTAAATCAGTTTCGAACTACCCACTGAACTACCAAAAGTTCTTTGGGAGCTTAAATGGTGGAAAAAGTGAACATGCATAAAGCATTAACGCAGCTTTGTGTCAAAGTGCTCATGTCAAGTTCTCAGAAATCACACGAACCCAAAGCTTCCTCAAGCTGACTATAAAATCTACATTTGCAGCACGGCTTTATTTTTTCCGTAGACAACCACTTTAGAAAGCATTCGTGAGAGATCTACCTTCTCCTCCTCTTCTCATCCAGTAAGAGAGAGGATTCCTTACGGTCTCACCTCAGTGCCTGCGTACGAAAGCAGTACATGAAATGAAAATCTAGCAGAATCAGCCTTCAGTGCAGTGCTTGGCATTACTGCTCTGGGTCTCTGCCCACTTTTAACCTCTGTAAATTAGGAGCAATAAATTTTACACTGGAAAAATCTGACTTATAAAATTTCTCTCTTAATCAGGATTAAGGATGATCCTCCTCAGTGTGACAAATAGGCCAGCATGTTTTCAGAGTAGTCCTATTCCTGTCTCCCAGGTTTTATATACAAACAATCTGAGTCATTTCTACTTATTTATGCTATGAAATGCACAAAGTTATGACAAGCATGTTATGGAACAAAAATACGACCTTAATCCAGCTCAGAAACAAGGAAATTCAGCTAACAAGGCTGTAACGCAATGCTCTGTCAGTTATGACCTGTGCAAGGCTGGATCATTTAGTTGCATGTGCCAGATGTGCTGTAAAATAAATCCAAACCACTATGCCCACATCCTACTGAAGTATCTTTGTAAAAATGCATAAATATATTGATGGCATTTGGCATTTTAAAGCTATCCAGGATGGAAGCCTGTCTGCACTTTGCATAATTGTTTTGGAACAATAGAAATTATTTTGTCCAAAAAGTTCTCCTATTTATTCCACCTAACAGATCCTTTTGTTACTTCTGGATAAACGGGATCCAGGAATACCACCATCGCCCAGGAAAGGCGCCGGTCTCACCCAGCTGGCCTAGCATGCTCTTGGCCATAACTGAAGCATCAACATTCCAAAATAAAACTCTGTGGCGAGTCACTGGCACAGGTTGCCCAAGGAAGCTGCGGATGCTCCATCCCCGGATGTGTTCAAGGCCAGGTTGGATGGGGCAACCTGGTCTAGTGGAAGATGTCCCTGCCATGGCAGGGGGGTTGGAACTGGATGATCTTTGAGGTCCCTTCCAACCCAAACCATTCTGTGATTCTATGATTTGATCAGCAGAAACAAATATCGTTCTGAAAACTGGAAAGAAATAAAGCCCAACATGTATTGCTAAAAAAGAGGGCAGAGGGAATGACGGGTATTCCTTCCTCAAAAGCATATTGAAAAACAGATCCATTGGCTTTTCTTTCTGGCAGTGTTGTGGGCTGCCTCTGCTCTCCCAGAGGCCGTTTCTGTTCCACTTATATTTCTGTAGGGCCTAAGGGTTTAACAACAACTGCTATAAAAATCAAACCACCACCTCAATTTAAGGACTGCCCAGCCTCTGTAGAGAAAACAGTCTCTCCCAGTGAGCTACTAACCATCTTCTCTTGCTGAGCCCAGCCTGCTCCAGCCGCTAAAGCTGGGGCTCCTTCATAACCTTGCAACATAAAGTTTTACCTCCCCATCCACACTGCACAGTGATGGGAGCAAACAATTCTCAGCCTTCTGACATCCCTGACACGGCCACAACTACATCAACACACCCACAGTTATCCTTCATGGTGAACATAATGACAGTGCTGTGGCAGAAGAGGCAGGTCTGGCTTTTAACGTGGCCCTTTCCTTCCTCATCCATAAGTGAGTGCTGACAATGATGCTGGAAGCCTTGAGATGAGTCCTTCCACCAACTCCTTCCCAAGGGCTGAGGTATAGGATTTCAGCATGATTTCAGATGGAGCTCCTAATTTGCCCTTTCTGCTGGAGGACAAGTTCACAGACACAGCCGGTGCTGCTAGCTTCAATCATTTGCAGTGGTATAATCAAATTATTATTTCTGTAATGGTAAGAGTTCTGCTTTTATCCAGGATTATACCAACTGACGCCTTGGATGGCTCACACAGGCTGACCACTGAAAATCAATTCTCTACAGCAGCTGTGCAGAAGTTGTTTATCTTCCTACTACTGGTTCTGACAACATCAGGGCAAGTGACCCAAGGCAGGTATTCACGTGACGCAGCCGTGGTATCACAAGAAACAACTGCACCCCGAAACCCTTACTTGATGGTGGGCAATTCTGTGTGTTCTGCATTAGGACACATAATAAGTGCAGCTTTGTTCTCACCTGCCAGCCCCAAGTTTATTGGTGGGTGTTGTGAATTAGTAGGGCTAAGAGACGGGGAAGGGATGAGCAAGGGGATCCTCTGTAGCTCCTCCCCAGCGTTATTTAGCTACCAGCACAGTGGATATGACTGGACTCGTATACAACCATCACTGCCCAGTCCTAAATTCTTAGTATTTTCTTACACAAGATATTTTAGGAGATATTTGTCTTCCAAATTACATCACCAGTTAAACTGAATCCAGTGATTCTCTGTAGGCCCTTCCCATACTACACAGTTACATCCGTTGACTATAATACTTCTCTTCTACTTACCTTGTGCACTCCGGAAATCAAAACAAACGTAACTGTACTCATGAGGAAACTGCTTCAATTAAAATGCCATTCATTGTAAGTGCATTTATCACACCAAGTTTGCCAGTGCTTTCTCTCACCTCTGTAAACACTACTACCAGCTCAGATTTGGAAGAAGACATTTCCCACACGAGAAGTGGGCTAGCAAAGCACAGTCCCAGCCATCCGTTCTTAAATTCAGATTGTTTTGTCCAATTAAATTTGTCACTCGGCAAATGGGAGCTTGGATCGGAGCAGCTTGTCCTCTTACAGCTGAGCACAGACCCCTACCAAAGGTATTACCGAATTCTGTATCCTGGGTACCACAGCCATTTTGTAGGGTTCGAAAAAATGGATTGTGTTTAATTAAATCTGGACTTCCACGTGGTAAACATCACAGCCATCTGGCCTCAACAACTCCGTGCTGCTGGCTTGACAAGCTGCCGGTTTGATATCCACTACAAGGAGGTTTCAGCCTTTGTCTCCAGCCTCCGCGCTCGTAACGCTTAAAAGGGCAAATCTGGGAAATTCCCCCAATCTGTCTCTGTGTTATTTTTGCCTTTTCTTCTATGTATGTAGAAAATGGCTCAGGCAAGGGAAGAGTTATTGAAAGCAGCTATTAAATCACTGTTCATTCTTACAGTAAAATGTAGGGTTTGATTCACTAGATGAATCTTCAAAATATTCTTTTTTACTCAGTATAAAGTCAGTTAAACTCTTTTAAGAGAGGGAGAAAAGAAATTTAGTCCTTGAAGAAATTGTGGCAAATTATTGCAGTGGGTTAAGATGAGCTTCGCACATTGCCTACTAACTTCCACTCGCCCCTCTTACAGAAGTGGAGGGATTCCCTACTGAGGAGACCACCCCAGAAAGCTGGTTCATGTAGCCAAACAAGTCAGAACAGCACTAAAATACAAATGGATTTTTGAAGCATGATTATAAAAATAGAAGATACAGTAACTTCATAAAGATAGTTCTGTTGAAGAAAAATTCTTTGCTTTTCAAAATTGCCTTTTTCCCCCACCCCAATGGTAGATTTAATGAAGCTTAGAAGGTTTTTTCACTTGTGTGTAATATTGTCAGGACGTTTTTCAGAGATGGAAGTAAATATAAACTCACCACTTTCAGCTCTGGCACAGCCCGGCTCAGCGTCCATTCCTGGCTATTTACAAAGGCATCTGTAAAAGTGGACAACATCAACAAGATCAGTACAGTGACATTTAATGGTCTGCCGCACAGAATTTCATGCGAAAGCTTTGGCTACGCGAGGCCAAAAGTCACGCTCAATCTTACGAGACTTGACAACCCAACATGAAAACCACAAGGGGTTTGGGTAAATCACACAAAAATTCAGGAATACCAGAAATTACCATTCTGCAAAACGGATGCACGCTCTGTAGCAGGTCTAGCTCTACTATCTCCACTGGCTCAAACTAACTCCAGCCCTTCAAGGCTGTGAATCAGCTTTTCCAGTCTGTACATGGTTCAACGGCTGCCCACCCACCACAACACATTTCTTCTCTACAAGAAAAGCCTTGGGCTGCTCATCACGCTACATGTCAACAACTGCAGTTGCCACCATCAGCAGTAACTTCTTCATCCAGATAAATGAGAATATTTCCCTGTTCAAAAAACATGCTATTTTTTTTTACTGCACATCACACTTGCATTTATTAAGTATCAGCATTGGCGGTGGCATCCCTGCCCAGGTAGGGGAGAATATCTGTTTATTCTAGAAACATGCTATTTTTCAGCAGCACAATCTAGAGAGAAATAAACCACAGAACCATTTACTATAAAATTAAGTAAGGGCAACAGGAGGGGGTTGATTTCTGGAAAACTGGGGAATGAAGTTCATCATTGCTTCCAATAGAAACAAAGTCCTTAGGGCTGCACCCAGGTCCAACCTCACTGACAATTTCACACCAAATGTAAGAAAAATATGGCTCGATTTTTCTCCTTCCAAAAGCTTTTCTCATTTTGTTCCTTTTGTAAGTCTAGTCAACTGAAAACAAACAGAAAATCACATTTCCATTACAAATCCAAGCAGCATTACTCCAAATCCTGATTTAACCCTCTCCAAACCCACACAAACCAGATGAACAACTGCATCTCGCAGGCACAGAATGCTCCTATCAAGTAGATCAGATGCAATTCCACAGAAATTAAAAAGCCCTGAGGTAAACCCGGTGTTACAGGGTCAATTCCCGGTGTTACAGGAAGTAACAGGTGAAAAGTTATGCCTGACCGTGTTATCCATAGGCAAGCAAAGGGTTTTTTTAAGCCATAACATTCCCTCCAAAACACCAACCAGGAGAAGGTGGTGGCTATTTCATTATATCTTTTGATCCAGAGAATAAAAAAGTTGGAAGCAATTTACCACCCCAGATGGTTTCCTCACTAAACTGTCACCTGTAAGTGAGCTCCCGCACCACCAAACTAAAAACAATCTCAAAGCAAACGTGTATTTTGCATTGCATCTCTCTTCCCCACTAAATAGATTACTTGTGCTCAATATTCCAAAGACACGTTAGCTATGGATTTGGATGGAAGCCTTCTCCATCTTCGCTGCATTGCTTTCCATTTCAGCTACAAATAGAAGCTTGTGTGTACCAGCAGGATGGGTGTATTTACACGAAAACACTTTGATAAAATAAGTTTCTTGGAATATGACAATCTTGAGCCTCTTCCCACTCACTCATTGGAAGGAGAAGGCAAATCAAAGGCTCAGATAAAGATGCTCTGAAGACTTGGATTAAACTTTTGGTATTCCAGCTGCAAGAGAAGACATTACAGTCATTAGGCTCTTGTTGTATGATTTTAAGTAATCTGAGATGATCAAAACCTGAAGTCTCAGGTTGACATCTACATTGGATGGGGCTGTACATCAGCTAAAACAAGTCTCTTGTGCTGCTGAGGTCTGGCCGGGAAGCAGCACACAGATGGTTTTCCTGCAGCCCATCACTTGTCAATTCTAGTCTACCTAGTAAAGGTTTAAGAAAGCAAATCCTGCCTGTAAGTATTTTTCTTTGCTCCCCCACGATCGTCAGCATTTCTTGCCATAGAAGGAATCCAGGGATTATTAGACATGCTTGGGATAAGCAAACAAAGGTAAATTTAGAGCGAAATTTTAGAGTTGAACGTTACCATTTCAATTAACAGGTAACAACAACTTGAAGTGCTACAAAATGGTGAAAATGAACAACGCCTTCTAGGTACTGCCTCACCCTGAGCTCAGAAAGAGCTGTTTACGTTGAAGTAGCAGAAAAGCATTTGTCAAACTTCATCACTGTCTCAGAACAGGCAAAGGCTCCAGGCTGAGAAAGGGAAAGAAGAGGACAGAGAGGAAAGCAAAGGATGAACTGTGCTTTGAGAGCTGAGGTGGAGAGGAAAAAAAAAACCAAAACCAAAAACAACATGTCTCAAGAGCTGTTGCAGCCCTCTTCTCCAAAAACATTGAAGTAGTTCAGTGCAGCTGGAATACATATTATTTACTTCATTGCTTAGAAACTACCACAGCTGCATACGAAAAGGCTGCACCAGGTCAGACCGTTCAGCCATAGCAGCATCCTTCTACCACAGCAGAGACCAGTAGATAATACTTAGTGAAGAACAGGAGACACTTGCAGAAGAATCTGTTTTTCCTGCGGACCAACAGCAATTTAATCCAGAGACCACCTGAGTCAAGGGTGTCCCTCTACTTCATCCGGCAGGGACACGGGATTCATCCAGGGCAGGGATTTCTGACCTGAGCAGCCACTGCCCCATTTTTTGTCTCCAGCCAGAAGACAATCAAGAAACCAGGAACACGTGAAAACATGATCAAGTCTCAAACCAAGCAAGTCAGGGAGAACTTTGCATAGCATACCAAGTCAAAAATAAAATACGCAGACAAACCAGGAGCAACATTTCAATCAAGAACACAGCATAACAGATCTGCTCTATGAACTGCATGATTAAGGTACTCACAAAGGACCACAGCTTGGTCTAGATGTTCTCCTTCCCATCCTCCTGTGAGAAGGATTTTCCTTTGCAGTGAGCAATGGGTGATATCGGATCACAACAGTTTGGATATGAGTGCCCAAACGGAGCTGACAAGCAGGGCCTCGGCCTTGGGCTCTGCTCCTGCCATAGTGCTGAACATAAAAACACCCGTGTGACAGACTCATTCCAGGTCCCAGAGCTCCTCCAACAGCCCCTGGGAAGTCTGCAGAGCACCAGAACAGCAGGAATCAAAACACCACCTCCAGAAACCTGCCACAGCCCTTCACAGAAAGGGAACCCTTCCCTAACTTGCCCTGACAGTAAACTGCCAATTTTTATGGGTTTGCTTTGAACTGCTGCTGACTCGGGAAGCACTGGAGAAGAAGAAATCACCATCTAACCCAAGCGTGATATGAAAGAACTGACTAATGAGAAGCCAACAAACTAAAGAGTTCCTTTCCACACAAACCTACCTCTTCAGGGAACATGAAGTACACATTTCCCAAGTGATGCTTCTGCAACTTTACATACTTATTATTTTAGTCATCCCTTGTGGAACAGTTAAAGATTCACAGTTACTTCAAAGACATGAAAACATGCAAGTGCTGATTTAAATTGCATTATTCTATGTTTAAACACTACTCCCTCCCTCGTAAATATTTCAACTAATTTGCACTTAAAAATCTGATGCTTTGGATTATCACTTTGTTGGGTTTTTTCCTCTTTAAATAGAGCTCATTAGTCAGCCTATAATTACACCTATAGCCTCCCTATCACAGCAACACTACAGCATAGCTAGCAAGTAAAATCCACATCTTACCATGCAAAAACTTGAATATCCAATCAAGACTACTCCAGTTAAGCCTGATCACATGAAAGTTTTAACTATTAATGACATGTACCTGCATGACAGACCTAAGTTACCTCGCATTCCTCTTCATAACCCAAGTACCATTTATATTCCACAGCTGTGTTCCAAAACACTGTTTCCTGACCCAAATAATTCCAGACACTGCATTCGTATAGTTTAAGGATATGCTCGTATAGGATGATTTGAACACTCCTTGTTTCCCCTTCCCCCATACCAGTGCATGTGTTATTCTTTTCTTTATTACTATCTGCAAAAGATGGATAAATGGATACAAATGAAATTTGCCACATTATCTGCAAGACTCAGCAGCAAGAACTAGCCAAGGCCGTACAAAACAAGGAGGTTTCAACCGATCTCCACATTCTCAGGGTCAAGGAAAATCATCGGTCTCAGTATTATGCCCGACTGGCAGGGGTGTTATGTGTGTAACAACACACGAGAACTCCCTATTCATGTCAACAGGCTTCAGTAAAAAAGAAGCATTGGATTTTGTCACCACAGAAGATTAAAAAAAGACAAGTGAGCAGATCACTGCTACCAATTTGGAGAACTGCAAAAAAAAAAAATCTACTGTTTAAGCTTAGCAGTAGAGTCCCAAAGGTAACAAGAACATCAGAAGCCCTGTCACTTTTTTTCTTAAAAAAAAAACCACTTTAAATATTATTTTGTAAGATCTCTAGATTCCAAGAGCATAAATCAGGTATGGAGGCAATGAAAAGCAAATTTTCAAAAAGCCAAGACACCAGAAGACAACAGAGAAAGACGGTGGTTGTAGAGAGCAAGTATGATCCAGCCCGAGCGTGTGGATTTATTCATCCCGCTTGGTCCTTCCTTCATGGAAACGCACCAAGAACCCACACAATGGTGTTCCAAAACAGTTTCAAACCCTCAATATGGGAAATACACATTTAATTCTGATTCTAATTTTACAGCATTTTAATTCTGATCAGCTATACGGTAAAAGAAATATACTAAAACTAACCTGACAAGGAGCTGGGCTTCTTAGCAAAACTACCTTCTCCTTTTTGTTAAGTACCTGGTTATTGCTACGCACACAGATTTGGAATGTCCAAAATACTTGGGAATATTCAAAATACCATTTTATTGCAAAAACGCGCCTGTTAAAAAAGAAGCTTGATCTCAACCCATCTAATTTACACTAAGATTTCACAATACTATTATCTTCAATTTGCAATTAAATTCCAGAAGGTTTTCCATTGCCCTTTAAATAAGAAAAAAAAAAAAACAAAACCAAACGAAACTTTTATTAGGAGATCTATGAGGTAATCTTCCCTCCCCAGTATAATTTACGCTGGCATGTTTACAAGGAATAATGACAGTAAAAAGCAGAACACATCATGAAACAGCATCTGGTCTCTCCAGCAAAACAAGGTTCATGCCGATATTTGTATGGAGGTTGAAGTTCCCAGCTAACCCATTTGGTTCTAGTACAAATGCCTCAGAAAGGACTGATTTATTCTGAGTAAGTCCCAAGACCCATGGAAGTTAAGGTGAAAAGGTCAAATACTTGCAGATAGAACATGACATGTGAGCTTGGGGATTTACTTTTTCTTTAAAGAAAAAAAAAAATAAGGAAAACTAACTTAGAGCTACAGCATGACTATGAAACATTGGATGCATCAAACTGCAGCATGCAAAGCACAAGTTGTGTAGTCCCACAAACACACTCTGCTGAAGAAACAACCCTCCCACCACTACTGCATGTTGATTTAAACATATTGGAAGAGATCTGCATAATAAATAGAACCACATGTATGAAGTTGATCAACTGGAGTCTTGTTTGCATTACTTTCTGACTTTGGAATTCAAGTGAACTCAACCTTCACATCTAACTACAGACTATACATATGAAAGGAATGATTTTGTCAATAATTAATCACAGTTGCATGTCCTGTTCATTTAACTTCTGCATCAATGATCAAAAGCTTCACATGCACATGGTGTCAATCATTTATTTTTAATATGTGCACCATGAAGATAGTTCGAGTTGCATTTTCTTTCCCAAGCTTACTTCTCCACAAAACAGCCTTCATTTTTTTCATATTTCTTTTTTTCCTTTTTTTTTTTCTTTTTAAATTTCCACCGCTGCATTGAGAGTTTCTCATTTCTCAGTTCCACTTACACATCACCACACCAAAACACAAACTACAACGAGATCTTTGGCTATTTTAAAACTTCAGCCAGAGGAACTTCCTCTATCAATTCCAACATTAAAAATCAGGTATACCTGCTATTTTGGTTCTGCATGAACACTATGTCGTGGTGAAACCTTGGGATTTGATGGCCATTCTTGGTAACATCTATATACTCCACGGCATGGCACAGCAGCAGACTTCCAAAAAGGTCTGGCTGTTTGAACACTCTGTACATAAACCCCTGCTTAGAATAACTTTTCAAACAGAAAAACAAATTTCCTTCTTCAAACACAGGAACAATCACTAAAACCTAAATAAATACTGGCAAAACAATGTTATTGAGAGACCACGGGATCAAGGTTAATTCAACCGTCCACAACTCAGAAGAGGGGAAGGAAGTCTCATAGGAAAACCAGAGAAGTTTCACAGAAATTATAGAAATAACCACAGGAAAAGCCTGTCTTAGAGGTTCAGCAGCCTGCTTCATCCCCGACTTGATTTTTAATGCTGGAGGCCCTCTGCTAACCTAAATGAACTCCAGTTAATGCCACGGGCAACAGCAGCAAGGCAGCTAATCAGAGCACTGAGTAAATACTTTTAACTGGGGCTGATGAGATTTACACCACCCTCATCATCCTTCAGGTCCCTCCTGCTTAAAAAAAAATCCCCACAAGCCAATGAAGTCTGTCTGCTGATAATACTTCAGGAGAACCTAAGCTGCTCCAATACCATCACGGAAGCCCACCACCAGCAGTCTCTGCTTCGCTCCTTGTACTGCACTGGCCCTGGCTCCTCTTAACCCTGTTCTGTCCTTTACTGTCATCAAAACATCTCACCCTTGACTAGCAATTCAACCCAAAGCCCAAGAAGCTCACAGATTTTTTTTCATCTGACTAAGATGAAAATCTAATGGCAAAACTGTCCAAAGGAGGGATGAGCAAAGAGTGGGCAGATGTCTCTGCAGTACGACATGAAAAGACTTAAATCTTCCATGATTCTTGGAAAGCTTCTTAGTAAGAGCTTCCCTCAGGCTATCCCAAAGTCCCTTTGCTGTCCTTTTAAATGAGGAAAAGCTATTAAAAAAAAAAAAAAGCCAAGGGACTTCTCTGGAAACACTCAGCAAAAGATCCCTTTCTTTTTGGTAAGAACAGGAGGCCTCAAAAGCACGTGAATGAAGCTAAAGGACCAACAATCGCATCACATCCTGATCCCAACTCAGTAATTTCTGCACTACAAGCAATATTTCTGAGTTACTTCCTACTTTGAAATAAAAACCTGGAGCGAACAGGTACAGAAAATATTCCTACATGTTCGCCCTTGCCCACAAAGATGCAGATAAAACCACACATCTCTCTTTTGGAGCCATATCAAAGGAACACTTTCAGAACGTACTTCCCAAAGCTTGCGTGCTAATTTTCTCAGAAAAGCGGGAAACGTGCAACTTTTGGGTTGAGACTTGCAATACTACTAAAACATGCATTTTTCAGAGAAGGGGTAATTTCTCCACATACATCCTCTCCAACTCAGCCCCCAGCATTTCAACTCAAAGCACTGACTCAGTTCCAATGAAGTACAGCAGAAAAATATTCTGACATGCTTATTTTTAAGCTTTGCATAAAATATTATTTGGAAGAGTGTCACATTCCAAAATGCCCTTTCTATATATTAATTTTCTCATCCATCTTATATCTGTTTTTTTTAAAAAAAAAAAAAATCAGTCAGCTTTTCATGTGGATCCTCTCAGCGTATACATTTTATTCCGTATACAATTACAAACAGTAACTACAAAGCAACAGCAAATACAATTTTTGGAAAATCATTCATATCAGTATCAGAAAATATTATTTACTTTTTCCTCCTTACTCAGTTTGATAGAATTACAGATTATACAGCTTTCTCCTGTATGCCAATTAGAAATCACTGCTGTAGCTAAATACCTCCAAACCATCCCCTTTTTCTCTCCCCAGTTGCAGAAGCATTGTTTATTCTTCTTAGGCAGTTTAACCCCAAAGCCAAACTGCAGCATAGCCCTGTCCCTCCTCTGCACAGCTTGGGCTGGGAACCTCCAGCCAGGCTCTGGTGACAGTGCTGGGAAGTCACGTCCCATCACGCATGGTGCTGTATTTACACTTCGTTAATAGGATTAATACACACACCGCAGAAGGAGTCATGAACATTGCCACACAGCCACTCAATTACAATCCTAAAACAAGAGGGATTTTTGTGAGCTGTCAGTTCAAAAGACTCTCCCATCGCTCCCAGTGTTGTCAGAAAGGATAAAATCCCAAGAGCTCTTACAGTTCCAACATAAATGTTTGATATTGGTCAGATTTATCGCTGGCAATACCCACCTGCTAATTATAAGACAGCAAACTGCTCTAAGCTCAACTTCTTTAATGCATCAGGCACCTCAGCCAAAACTCATTAGAGCCTCACGTAGATCTAACATCTGAAAAAACATGCCCTGTAACCGAGAACTGTATTAAATAGTTATTTAGGTCAAACCCCAAATCTATCTTCCAGTAGCAGCCAGCAGCTGCAACAGCGTTATCCTTTGTGCTGCCATGGAAACAAAGGGAGGACCCGTGATGCGGAGAGCTACACAACCTCAACAGACGACGAGCCAGCCTTGCCTAAAATATGCTTTAGAGCTTGGGGAATTGAAGAGCACTTCTCTTGTCACTGTGGCACTTCGGTTTTCTCTTGAATTTCTGAATTGTGAAACGTATTTTGTTGCTGCTGCCATCCCCACTCTTGCCCTCATCTGTCTTACACCTACAGCTATTCTTGACCTGGCTGAACATACAGCTTTCAGGGGATTTCAAAGACATTCTCTCCTTAGCTCCCACCACTGGAAGGAGTTCCATGCTTCCTACAGCAGGATGGAATGATGTAAGATGTTTGCAAGTATCTTCCCAAAACCAGTTACGTGCTTGAAGTTTTACATCTAACGCCACCAAAATACTTGTTTTGTCCTTAAATATAATGTAACTCCAACCAAGGCTACTCATTTTTATCTCCCCCATCCCACAAAAAAACATCCCAAAATCCCCAAACTAAACCAAAATCAAATAGGGAAGATATTTTGGCTGTAAACTGCTTATAAGACAAAATAAACTACATGCTTAATAAGAAAAGCTTCATATTCCCTGTATTTTCACAGTGGGTTGTTTTCCAGAGCTGACATACAGTTAGCGTAAGAAAATTTCAAATCCCACAGATAAACCCACTGTTTCCCCTTGAGGCAACCCTGCCATCAGAGAAGTGCAGCACACTTTAAAGAAGGCCCTTCTAAGTGAGCAAGATCAGGATTATAACTTCATTCCAATAAAATGCATGTTCCTCAATACTCAGCAGCATCCCTTGGAGAAACGTGACACTGAAAAACACCGGTCCTGGCTGGCCCCTTTTACAACAGGGCAATGGTGACCACAGCAAGAAGCTGAAAGGAATATAAAAAGCAAAGAGAAAATGTAAGCATCACTGGAGTAAAGCTGTTCCCAGCCCCAGTAAAACTGGGAAAGCAAATGATTGTTTTGAAACTAAGAATATCTTAACAGTTTTGGTACTTATTTCTTAAGTCTTATTAGTCTTTTTTAAGTCTTATAATTATTTTTTTTAAAGAAATGCATTACTTAAGCATAACAGAAAAAGCATCCCTGCCAAAGTGGATTCACACAAACCAGCCAATCTCCACGAAGCTGCCACTGCCACCCCATCCATCCCCTCTACTCACCCACTGCCACCCCATCCATCCCACCTCCTTTCCCTCTCCCAGTCACACTGAAGACGGCCTCTTCTTTTTCCAAGCATGGGCACTGGGCAAACCCACAAGTATCGCTGCTCCTGCATGCAGCAGAGGAGGTGAAAAAAACCCACATCCTTGGCTTACATTGTTTCTACAACAATCCTATCAAATACAGATGGCTAAAATCTACTGTATTGCTTCATATCTTGCAGCAGGAGAAGCATCCAAAGCAGCACTGCTCTTGTAGCAGGGCCCTGAGCTGTCCCGATGCCTCGAGTTACACCTGAGCCCTGCAATTAAATAATTTTCTTTTTTTTTTTCTGGCAATACACTGTATTTCTGTAAGCATTGAAGCCTCAGTGAATGCAGCTAAACAAGTAACCATAGCAGTACTGGACTCTGGGAAGAAAAAGAAGCCAGCAGAGATGAAGTGTTGGATAAACGTCTTTTTTGTTGGGTCTCACTAGGAAGCAGGCCAGTGTCAAAGGTGGGGTCTGTTTTATACCATCCTGTCTGACAGGAATCATAGAATTGTTTTGCTTGGAAGAGACCTTTAAGATCACCAAGTCCAACCATTAACCCAGCACTGCCAGGTCACCACTAAACCATGTCCCTCAGCACCACATCTACATGGCTTTTCAATCCCTCCAGGGATGGGAACACCACCATTGCCCTGGGCAGCCTGGGCCAGGCCTTGACAACGCTTTTGGTGAAGACATTTTTCCTCATGTCCAACCTAAACCTCCCCTGTCACAACTTGAGACCATTTCCTCTTGTCCCATCGCTTATTCCTTGGGAGAAGAGTCTGACCCCCTCGCCTGGCTCCAGCCTCCTTTCAGGGAGCTGTTGAGAGAAAGGGTAGGGACAGGTGGTGCCAGCACAGGAAAGATGTGGCTAAGTGAAAATCTGGCAACAAGATTTTGAGCCACGCTCAAGACATCAAGGGACTGATTGTGCTTCTTATTACCCGTGGTGAAAATACAGGACTAAACCAATGTCTAAAGCACCCAAAAGGGGACTTTTCAAAAATCACAGTCTGTGCTGTATTTTCTGACTACAGACATGAGCAAGAAATTAGCCTTTCTTATTCAAATCTCAATATTAATGAGAAACCATCCTATGATGCATCAAAGATGAGCAGAGAAAGCTAACACAGTTGGCAAAAGAAAAATCAATGTCAAAAGTATAAATTAAAAAATACGAAGTTGGGGAAAGGAGAATATTTTATTTGGTGAGCCAGAAAGAAGAAAGTCACAACAGAGATGCAAAAAAAATGACTGTGGTGTATTGCTTGCCAGGCTGAAAATCCTTTCAGCTTCTCAGATAGATAAGAATGGCTAAGGCAACAAAAAAAACCAAAAAATAAACAGGAGGAACTTGGTGACTACTTGGTGAAGGAGCAAACAGCAACAACACTCAATGAAAACCAAGCATGCAGTGAAAGGTCAGGCTAGCCAAGGGCTTCCACCACTGGGATTCCACAGACTATCTTGGGGCAACATTTGAGCATCACCAAAACCCAATCAGCAGAACATGAAGTAAATAGTGGTAAATGAGCAAAACCACAATGACCCTGGGAGGAAACAAAACCAAACCAAACAGGGAGAGGAAGAAGGAGATAAAGGGACTATCAAGTCATGCTAAATAAAGCAGTGACAAAAGCACAAACTCTCACGAGTGGCAAACCCCCAAACCCAGACACTAATAATTCATCTGCCTTCCTCCTTTGGCACAGGTTGGCAGCAGAGGAGAATTGGATGAGGCGGCATCACACACACCTTGCCCCCACTCTCCCCCAGGTTAGGTCCACATGCCGCTCAGACGGAAGTAGCCTCTTCACATGAGGACAGCTCTTCACGTGTTTTATCCATCAGCTAAGAGCTGTGCATCTCTGCTAAGCACTGACATTCCCAAGGTCCTGCAGGGACTCACTGCTCAATTATTTTTCGGATTGTAACAAAAGAAAAATTTATTGGGCTGGTTTTTAATCTGCCTCTTAGTAGTTTCACGAGATGGTTCTTAATTCTCATGTAAGAAGGGATAAGCCTGAGTGATTCCATCCTTACCTCCCACCTCTCCCACGACAATCCCTCTTGCCCTTCCACTCCCAGGCTGCACCGCTCTGCTCAGCTGGGTTGGCTCTTGCCTGAACCGAACTTCCTGACTTTCTAATCGGAATCACAGACTAGCAGGGATTGGAAGGGAGCTCTGGAGATCATCTCATCTAATCCCTCTGCTCCAGCAGGGTCACCTAGAGCAGGCTGCACAGGATCACATACAGGGGGGTTTGAATCTCTCCAGAGAAGGAGACTCCATAACTTCTCTGGGCAGCCTGGGCCAGGCTCTGGCACCCTCACAGGAAGGAATTTTTTCCTCCTGTTCAGATGGAACCTCTTGGGTTCCAGTTTGTGCCCATTGCCCCTTGTCCTGTTGCTGGGCACCACTGGAAAGAGTCTGGACTCATCCTCTAGACCCCACAGGCCCTTTAGCTATGGATAAGCATTGATCAGATCCCCTCTGAGTCTTCTCTTCTCCAGGCTAACCAGCCCCAGGGCTCTCAGCCCTTCCTTATCACAGAGACGCTCCAGTCCCCTCATCATTTTAGTAGCCTCTGCTGGACTCTCTCCAGTAGCTCCTTGTCTCTCTTGAACGGGGGAGCCCAGAACTGGACATAATATTCCAGAAGTCACTAGTGGTGACTACAACCTCTCTTTGTGGAGGTGGTACCGGGGGTGAGTGTGGCCTCACTAGGAGCGAGGACAACCTCCCTTTTAATGTGCCTTTTTGTTCTCCTATACTTACTTCCAGATGTCAGGATGATAATCACCCCTCAAAGCCTCCAGAGATGAGCACGCTACGTCCTTTTAACTTGCTCTGTTTTCTGTCCTTGACACTCTTTGCTCTGAGCCCTGCACAGCACTTCATTGACAATTTCCACAAAGCTCTTACAGATGCCAAGATCTTTACCAGGACTTACAGCTCATTCAGAGCCGTGATACACGAGTCCCTGCTGCCCTCTCCCCATGCAACACTTTGCACTCACCCACATCCAGTTTCATCTCCCAGTATGTCCTCCACTAACCATCACAAGATTTCTCTGTACCTCTGCACAACCAGCTCACGGTTTTTGCTACACTGAACGAACTGTAAATTGCCACCCCCTTTGACCCCCCTTCCCAGGGCATCTATATCAATATCTTAACCAGAAGAGGCTGCAGCACAGATCCCTCCCAGACTTGCTGCTGGGTTTTTTTAAAGGGAAAAAATCAAGTATTTATTAGTATGAGTATACATAATTTCTTACTTTTTACAAAGTCATATACACAAGAGGACCCTCCCTCTTATCTGATCACAGCTCAGCTCGAGTTTCTGGCAAAAGTTTTTCCAGTCATCAAAATAACCTAATTTCCCTTGTCCTCCCCTAAAGAACTCCAGTAAACATGAGGCAAGATTTCCCCCATAAAAGCCAAGTCCACCCTTCCCCAATACATCATTTACCCACCCGCCTATAGGGTTCAGTCTCAGTTTCTCAGCTTGGTGGTTCCATGCTCTAAGCGTGATGATTAATTTTGACAGAGGCAAACTCTACCCCCCATCACACCCATGCAGCCACGATGAAGTCAACGTGGTTAAATGGGTGTGATGCGGTAACTCAGCTTGCAAACCAGCACTCTTCTACGTGCCTGAAGGCTCTTCCCTCCCTCTCAAGCCACCTGCAAACAAGGGCTGCCAGACAAGACTGAAATGAGCAGTGGTGTGATCAAGGATGCTTTATTCTCCTGCTGCCCTGCACCACCTGGTACAGTCACAGCACCCAGACGCAGAAATACGCAGTATCAAAGCTCAAACACCTCCAAGTTGACCTACAACCCATCCTCGTTGCTTGTCAACCAAAATCTGTGCTCTGGCATCATACGATCACTCAGATTTACTTTCTCTGTTCTTTAAATTGCGGCTACAGAAAATGGGTCCAGCGTCTTTGTTCAGAAGTACATCTAGAAAAACATTTCCCCTCTCCACCAGGGAAATTATGACTTGTTTATGCAACACATTTCTGAAAACATTTTTTAGAACTCGAGTCATGTCTCCCGGATTGCTGTGCTGGTTGTCAAAACAGAGCTGATTTTTCCCTGACTATACCATATGTAATCTGAAGTCCACTTTCCCTAACTTGATATCACCCATGCAAGATTTGGAGATGATTAGTGGAAAATACACAAATGAGACACTGTTCTCCAGAGAACGGCGCAGCAGGAATAATCTGATGGTTTTTATATTTATTAGCCCGATGCACATCTAACTTGTTTAAACAAGGCTTTTGTCAAACATCAAAAAAAATGTTAATGCAATCCAAGGCATGCTCTCAAAGGGAATTAATGCTGAGCTGGAACCAGTGCGAAAGCCTTAGTTACAGCAACAAGGAAACAGCAAAAAGGGGGCCCCTTATTATTTCAATTGCAAATAGATCCGCTAAGACAGAAAGGTTGATTTCCCAATAGTCAAGACGAAGAACCCAGAGAAGGCCAAAGGTATCTCTGGGCTGCATCCCCAGCAGCGTGGGCAGCAGGGCCAGGGAGGGGATCCTGCCCCTCTGCTCTGGGGAGACCCCCCTGCAGTGCTGGGGCAGCTCTGGAGTCCTCAGCACAGGAGAGACATGGACCTGCTGGAGTGGGGCCCAAGGAGGCCACGGAGACAATGTGAGGTCTGGAACCCCTCTGCTGTAAGGCCAGGCTGAGAGAGTTGGGGTTGTTCAGCCTGGAGAAGAAAAGGCTCCAGGGAGACCTTCTTGTGGTGTTCCACTACTTAGAGGGGGCCTACAAGAAAGATGGGGACAGACTTTTTAGCAGGATCTGCTGTGACAGAACAAGGCGTGATGGTTTTAAACTGAAAGTGGGGAGATTTAGACTAGATAGAAGGAAGAAACTGTTTACGCTGAAAGTGGCGAGACACAGGCCCAGGTTGCCCAGAGAGGTGGTCGATGCCCCATCTCTGGAAAACTTCCAGGTGAGGTTGGACAGGGCTCTGAGCAACCTGATAGAGTTGAAAATGTCCTTGCTCTATGAAGGACTTTAAAGGTCCCTTCTGACCCAAACCATTCTATGATTCTACAAAACTGAGGTAGGGGTCAGTAACGGAAACACTCGGCTGGCGTCTGTTTGGCAGACTGTCTCCCCAGCTTCATATGGTGAGGAGAGGGCCTTCCCTCCCCTGAAGGCAGCCCAGGATGCTCTCCTGTCCCCTCTGTCTCCTTCCCTGCAACTGCACGGGGACACCCAGGCTCAGCTTCAGCAATGCACGCAAGCACTGAGATACTCGCCTCAGATGCTCCTTCAGAGGCTCAGTTTTTATTTTACTCTAATACAATGCCCACTTACTCCATTCCATTACCATTTTCCCTAGGAGACTATTAAACCACCAAAACATTAAACCATGACAGAACCATCAGAGCATCAGTGTCTTCACACATTGCACAGCTGAGCAAGGACAGGGTCCTGAAGCCGCAAGAAAACAAAGAGGGAAGGACGCAGGGCTGCTGTTGTCTTTTGCCTTAAAGCCCTTTACAACGTAACAGTTCAGAAAGCTCCTATGTGACTAAATGCTCTGTTAGGAAAGCAACTTCCTCCCCCAGCTTCCTATTTAAAAAGCACCTGCTGTTAGAAGGCACTTAAGAACACAGCAGACCTATCCAAGTGGGAATTATTTATTTTGGAAACTCAAAACATTTGTCATATGAACTTTAGACTCGGTGACTAACTATAACACAAAGCCTCCTTCAACCTCCACTTCCAGATCAGACTGCAAGTTCACAGGGAGTTGAAGGGAAGCAAATCAATCATCATGATCCCAAGATCCACAGCCATCCGCTACCACGCCTCGCCTTCTCCTCCCTGGCAGCCCGTCCCACCTCGCCCTCGACTTGCTCAGTACTCTGGAGCAATAGCCTGGCAAAAAGGAACGCTGCAAACCTCACATTAAGTCCATCCTTTTTCTAAACCTCAACAGTTACTTCAAAGTTCGAAAGGTTTGACATGTCACATCAAGCCTGTGAGTAGAGAGGGAGTACATGATTATCATCATTACTACATTGATTATCGTTATTACACGAGCCATGCTCACAATGCAGCTTCCCACATCATGTGAAGAATCAGTGCAATACCTTGAATCACCGGGACCTAAATCACGGGAGAACCAGAGATGCCTCTGAGGCTACCATGACTTTCTATTGGAAGTGAAAAAACCCAGGTTATACACAAATAGCAATTTACTAATACTTCTCAAATTCATGTTTATAAAGCTGAATTTTCAGCGTATTATGTTTTTAAAGAACATTCACCTGGGAGTAAAACCATTCTCAGTCTTTGCAAAAATCTTGCCCTCTAGCTAGATTCTCATTTGTATTTCCTGGGTGAAGCCAAGAAATTCAAGTATGTCTGCAGAGCTTCATCAGGTTCCCATCACCTCAGGCACATACTTCAAACTGAAATGACTGTACTAGAAATGGTATCTTTAAAGAAGCCCATGCAGAGCTCAGGCATCAGAAAACAATTTACCTACACCTAAGAGACCTGCACCTCCTCCCTTACAAACCCACTCTAATGCTTTTTGTACCCACTGTTTTACAACACACAAGCTAGCCCTGTTAAGAGGAGAATTTGGAAAAACAGTCCATTTTTGCAAAAGGCCTCTTGCTGCCGCTTCCCGCTGTTCTGCCTTGACCTATGACATACTCTAGCAAGCCACGCTGTAAAATGACTCCTTAGCCCGGCATCCAAACACTTAGGAAATTACTCTCTCTTCATATTCTGTTCCCTATTAATGCCATAACCTCCTATTGCCTTTTCACGAGCTGAGAAAAGAAAGCTGGAGGCCAGTTATCCCATCAGGGCTTCTATTCTTCTTCACCTTTGTACCAATTCCTAAGGTAAACTCAACTGCAGTAAGCAACTGAAATTCATTATGAGAAATTTTTTTTTATATTTAGAAAAAAAACCTGAAAGTCAAAACCACATAAAGATCTAAAGTGTACTTCAAAGCTAACAAAAAGGGTGTCAGCCTCTACTCCAGCAACAACGCTAACACATGCTCTTAAAAAAATAATTAACACAATCAAGGGTAGCCTTAAACCCATAATAAAACGCAGCCATTTGGAAGCCGTACAATGGAAAAAAAAGGCCAGAAAGCAAACAGCTACAGTCCCTGCATCTCAACAAACCCACCCAAAACGCAGCAGAACACGCTATGCTAAACATGCCCTTTTAGCATCTTGGAAATCATCAGAGGGACCAGCCCTACCCCTTGCATCAAGCTGTTCTGCTAGAGCCTGGTGACGGCTCAGCGCTACCCCAGACGCTGCACACACAAGGGTGCAAAAATCACCATTTCTCCTTCTTTCTTTTTCTCCTCCACTTGCGAACTTCTCCTTTGATGCTGCAAAATGCAACTGTGCTATGAAAATTCTCCACATCACCCTGTCAAAGACCAGAGCGTGATACCCGGAGAGGGCAAACCAAAGGACAACACACAGCAGCCACCCAGGTCTTTTGGCAATCCTGTTCTCAGGGACAGCGTGGGTTTGGTGTATTTACCTGACTGATACATGCTGCTTTTCTGCAGCTAAAACAACTGTGACCATTTTCATTCCGCTGTGCTACCAAAAGCTGCACTTGCACGAAGAAAGTTGAACTGGAGCTGTCTTTAGGATCTATCTACAGAGACAGCATGTGGTTAGCACATCAAGTCAGCTACTGGTGCAGATCAAAACAGTTCCTGGCCCCTCCTCCCCGTTTAAACTGATTTATTTTTTCCCAGGCAAGGGCAGGCACCAGGACGAGCACAGTGCTCGCCGCAGCTGCTGCCAACAGCTGGAGCAGGCCCTGTCACAGCTACAGGATTTGAATTTTTTTGGTTTTTCCTTTTTTTTTTGTAAGCTGCAGCGCATAAGAGTTCACATCTCAAATTGACAACAAAGCAAACACCAAAATAAACTTCACTGCCTCACTAATGAAAGGGATTCGTTCCTCGGGAAGGCTGATGTAAACCACTGCTGCAGGGTTAAGAACGTATTTTTAGCACCCAGTCCTTCCAACATTTGTACTGAGGCTGCGCGAGCAAGCCAGAGTCAGCATCATTAAAACCTCTATCGAGGAAGCAGCTTTGTCACACAACATTTGCTTAAGATGCCACAGGACATTCGCATAAACTGAATGTCAGCAATACAGGAATTTCTTCTCCAGCACCAAGGCTTTCATTCCCTGTTTTCAGTTGTTATCAACTACCCTGCCATGCTGGGTCGGGCACAGATACCCTGACAAGAAACTTTGGGATATTATGGGTAACCTGAAGAAGTTTTCTACCTAATAATTTTTCAGCAGGAGGTTTAATGCTCTGACAATGAGTGTTTGCACACAGCAGCAGTGGGATGCATCTGACATACAAGGTACACAAGCTCCAGCTCTCCCACAACGGCCTGTGCAGAACACATCACATATCGCAAAAGCAATAGATTTTCTTACCATTTATTCCAAAAATATTCTAGCAGAATTAAACTCATATGGTTTAAGAAAGCTGACATGGTATTAAACTCACATTTTCAACTTGCATTGCTGACCTTTCTATTTAATTCATAGAAGTGAGAGGGTTTTTACCACCCTGCAGGTTACATTGGCACTTACTGATACTATTTATCATGGAAAATAGGTTGGAAGGGACTTCAAGGATCATCTGGTCCAACCTTTCTTGACAAAAGATGCAAGATAAAAAAGCCTGAACTCAATAGGGGAAGTCATGGATGGAAAGGAAGGGTTTTGAAACCAGAAGAAAAACAAGGATTTAACAGAGTTCCAGCATGGCAGGGGTTGGAAGGGAGCTCTGGAGATCATCTCATCCAACCCTCCTGCTAAAGCAGGGTCACCCAGAGCAGGTTGCACGCATCATGTCCAGGTGGGTTTGGAATCTCTCCAGAGAAGGAGACTCCACGACCTCTCTGGGCAGCCTGGGCCAGGCTCTGGCATCCTCATAGCAAAGAATTTTTTCCTCCTGTTCAGATGGAACCTCCTGGGTTCCAGTTTATGCCCACTGCACCTTGTCCTGTTGCTGGGCATCACAGAAGAAAGAGTCTAACCAAATCCTCTTGGCCCCTGTGGGCCCTTTAGCCATGGATAAGCATTGAGAACATCCCCTCTGAGTCTTTTCTTCTCCAGGCTAAACAGCCCCAGAGCTCTCAGCCTTTCCTTGTCACAGAGATGTTCCAGTTCGCTAATCATCCTTGTACCTCTCCACTGGACTCTCTCCAGTAGTTCCTTGTCTGTCTTGAACTGGGGAGCCCAGGACTGGACACAATACTCCAATGTGGCCTCCCCTAGGGCACAGTAGCGGGGAGGGAGAACCTCCCTCAACCTGCTGGTCACACTCTTGTTAATGCATCCCAAGAGACCACTGACCTCTTGGGCATGAGGACATGCTGCTGGATCATGGTGAACTTGACCGGGAAAAACACCAGTACTGTTAAAGCTTCCAATATTTCAAGCCATCTGAGCCCAAGATCCGTAAAATAACAAGTTGTACCCCACAGAGAGCAGAGCTGGAAACGCGATGTGCCTCCTGCTTCATGTGCTCTGTTTAGGGGAATCGAAAGCTAGTTTAACACCAAAGTCTTCAAATTAAGTCAATGTGCTTATTATCCATACATGCAGGAGAATAATGGGACAGGCCTTTGCCTCCAGTTGTAATTCTACAAATGAGATACTCCCAGTAGGGAAATGCCTCTATTCCATACATTTGTAATGTTCTTCCATGTTTATGGATAAAAAAGGTGTTTTAAATCCTAAATTTAAAACCAACAAGAGCCAGCCAAGAAAACCCAACTCATTCTGCAATAAGTGGTTTGGGTGATTCACCACCTCTCTAAGACAAGTCTCCAGATCATTTATTATAAGTCAGAGGTAAGGCAAAATCTACAAGCTAGGTCCAATTAACACTTCACCTTTATCACTTGCAAAAGTGATAAAATGTTAAGTAAGCAATAAAGGTTCTCAGTGGGCTGAGAACCACCCATTACTCAAGTCTCTGCTGACTCAGAGGCAATATTCATAGGCCTTCAAAAGGTGGTGTTCCACCACGCTATGCAAATTACTGCCAGACTCATGGAGAAAGCCAGACCCCCATTATCACTAACTATATATCTGGGTATATGACAGGATATCCATTGTAAAATAAAATCAGAATTAACAGTTCTAGGAGCCTGGACTTATTTATGTTAAAATGCAGCCAGAAAAATGCGCAGCAAAACCAGTATGTTTTGGTTGTCCACCTCATTTTACTCTCCCTTGAACAATAAAAGGAATATCTCATGACCCTTTGCTCGCATTATCTGCCTCAGTGCCAGCCTCCGGTGCGATGCATAATATTTACATAGAATTTGGGACTGGCCAGTTCCCTGGGGCTGCAGGTTATCAGGAAACCTCATGGATTAAGAATATCAAACCACACTGCCCTTTACTCTGGGTAGAAGCTGTAGAATCTATACAATGCTAAGAAAAAGGTGGAAAGGCATGTAGCCATTTTATGCAGGATCATCTTATCCAGTTGCATTATAAAATTAAACACTGAACACTGTTTTTACAAGCGAACTGGTGCGCAGACCTTTACGAACTGGAAACCTTACCTTCCACTGGGGTCACATTGCCATCCTTCACCAGCCGCTACCATCAGTTTTTGCTAATGGAGGAAAAGTAGCCCCAGGCTTTACCATCTATGCAGATAAGCTGTATCACAAATCCTGTCACTCCATCTTTCCCAAGTACCATTCATCTGCTGTGCTAGCTCATACCAGCAACAAAGCTTACTCTCCTGCAAAAACAATTTACTACAAGACTTACCTGAGCATAACGTGCTCAGTTGTCACAGAATCCCAGCACGGTAGAGGTTGGAAGGGTCCTCTGGAGATCATCTCGTCCAACCCTCCTGCTCCAGCAGGGTCACCCAGAGCAGGTTGCCCAGGATTGCGTCCAGGCAGGTTTGGAATCTCTCCAGGGAAGGAGATTTCACAACCTCTCTGGGCAGCCTGGGCCAGGCTCTGGCACCAACACAGCAAAGATTTTTTTCCCTCCTGTTCAGATGGAACCTCCTAGGCTCCAGTGTGTACCTGTTGTCCCTTGTCCTTTGCTGGGCACCACTGACAGGAGTCTAGCCCATTCTCTTGACCCCTGCCCTTTAGATACTGAGAAGATTGAGAAAGTCCCATCAGTAAGCTGATAAATTTGTAAATACAAAATCACTACTTTCCTACCATACTTCAAGTTTCACCATCAGCTGCTGCCTTAGCCCAAAACCTGCTGCACTGAGGAAGGTCAACTAAAGTCCTAACTTTTTTCTTGTTAATGACACCCCCGCCCTCACCTTCCCCCCAGCTTGCATTTGACCTCAAAGCTATTGCCAAGGAGAGAAGGCGAAGTACCATCGCTCCCTATGCACTTGTTCATCAAACAGACACCACCTTCAAAATTCATTTAGCTGTCTCCTCAAAGTCTAAAACACTGTAGAAGTCTCACTACTCATGAAGCTAAGAGAAATATGAGTGGAAGTTATCACAGAATCATAGAATCATTCAGGTTGGAAAAGACCTCTAGGATCATCTAGTCCAACCTTCATCCAACATCTCCTTATCCCCTAGACCACGTGTCGAAGCGCCACATCTGCCCGTCTTTTGAACACCTCCAGGGATGGTGACTCCACCCCCTCCCTGGGCAGCCTGTTCCAAAGGCTAACCACTCTTTCAGTAAAGAACTTCTTCCTGATATCCAATCTAAACCTCCCCTGGCACAACTTGAGGCCATTACCTCTTGTCCTGTCATTAGTTACCCGGGAGAAGAGACCAGCACCAGCCTCACTACAACCTCCTTTTAGGTAGTTGTAGAGAGCAATGAGGTCTCCTCTCAGCCTCCTCTTCTCCAAGCTAAACAATCCCAGCTCCCTCAGGCGTTCCTCATATGGCATATTCTCCAGACCCCTCACCAGCTTCTTTGCCCTTCTCTGCCCCTGTTCCAACACCTTTACCACAAAGTACAATGAGAAAACAACAAAATGTAAAAACAGTGTTTCTGCTGCTTATCCAACCAGATGATAATCTTTCCATGCATCCCAAAGGATGCTACAAGAAAAATTTACTTCCAGAATGACAGGGGACCCAAACAGCTGCAGTCTAGAAGTACCACTGAAGGAAGGGGCATTTTCATCTGGAGAAAACTCAAGCTTACAGAAGTCAAAACGTAAATTCAGCTAGCTCAACAGTCCGTCTGCAGAGTCATACACTTTATCTTTCCTGTAGTTACAGGACAAGCGGTGATGGTTTTTAACTAAAAGAGGACAGATTTAGATTACAGAGAAGGAAGACATTTTTTATGCTGAGGGTGGTGAGACACTGGCCCAGGTTGCCCAGAGAGGTGGTCGATGCCCCATCCCTGGAAACATTCCAGGTCAGGTTGGACAGGGCTCTGAGCAACCTGCTCTAGTTGAAGCTGTCCCTGCTCACTGAAGGGGGGTTGGACTAGATGCCCTTGAAAGGTTTCTTCAAACCTAAACCATCCAATGATTCTATGATAAAAAGTCACTACAACCCTTACTGATCACTTTTACCAAAAAAAGAAAGGAATTACATTGAATTTAAAAACAAACTGTTGGAAATAATATTTTAAAAAATGGAAAGCTGACATTACCCAATTCAAACCTAGGGAATAAAATGTCGAGTATTAATCGGATTAGGAATTACAAGATGTTCTGCATAACCGAAAGAATAAGCAATATAAGTTTCCAGTACTTTGATGCAGATATTGTATTTGAAAGCTAGTATCTTCACCTGGTACACACACAAACACACAGTAAGCATCAAGTATTTTGAAGTTTCCACGAAAGCATTTGCCAGTGAGATCCTTAGAAAGTCAACCATCTCTTCCAGAGTATGAACAAGACCTCCACTGCCATTACAGACAAACTTTCACATTAAACATGCCGTAACACTGCGGTGAAGAACTCTGAACAACCTTGCCAAAAAACATCGGGAAGCTGAGCCCCTCAAGCTATGTTAAAGGAGACTCTTTATCAAAAGAGCAACACCTAAACCTGAGCTGAGCTACTCAAACCACGAAGTTCCCCCACCTCCCCCTAAACATAAAATCAAGAATAAAGGACAAATATGACGCCATTCTTTCAAGCACACCAGGTTTTCTCCTTGCAGCAATCCAAAGGCTGTTGAAGTTCTTTTCAGTTATTCCCAAACTATTTCCAGAAGTGATTTACAGCATGCCCAGGGACAAAAGGTACCAACCGCACAGAAGCCTCCTGAAAACTTGAATTTTGTGTTTCATTTTTCACAAAAGCTGCCCTAATAGCAGGACTACAACATGCTGAACACACCTGTACAACTCCAGTCAGATGCCAGAGATGTAAATGAGAAGACTCACGGGGCTGCCAACCTTCTGTAGGTTTAGAAACCACAGCTCAGTGGAATTCCAATGTGACCAGTGCAATTTTCAAATATCCTATACTTAAATAATCTCTTATTTTTATACAAAGTTAAACAGCCTTAGGTTCTAGCTCAAAAATCTGCTATAGAAATTAAAGGACATACTCTTTCTGAAGATTCAGCTAACCAGGAACTCAAAGACTTCAAAGGTTACGCTGTAATTCAAACTGTGTTTACACAAATTGTACACTTTGTGTACTAGTTATAGTGGCCCAGAGATGCTCCTCAAAAGCATTCCCAACATCTCCAACAGAAGCACTAAAAAACCCCTAAAAACCTCAGCAAAACAAACAAAAAAAGCCTCACAACCACCTTACGGCTCGAGGTTTTAAGCTCAAGTCATCTGCCGGAAAAAAAAACCACATCAAAATGAAAAAAAGCGAGAGCGCTAAAAGCCTGCGTACTTCAACACCCGAGACTTCAGCTCCATTTACTGGTCCCGCAATTGTATTTTCCTAGATTTGGCCTGTCGGGTCTACTAAGCAAACAGGAAGAAGAAATGAAGGTGGCAAAACTGACTTGAAGGGGTTTCATGATCTGGAGTTTAATACAAGTGCTTCCCTGCCTCCCAAGCCCAGAAAGAGCGCACAGGACTGGAGAGAAGCAGTGCACCCACTCCAAAATCCCACCACAGAGCTCACTAGCCTGGACACAACTGTAAGATTATTAAATACGCACAGCACTGGGGCTGAAATAAAGACACTGCTACCAGACTTGTAATATATGTATTAACATATGATAGAAAAATTAGTGTATGAAATACTGATTCTATATTACATGTAAATAAGTTATACATAACATCCCAGAAAAATGCTAAGCCATGGAAAAAACAGAAATTTAAAAAAAACAGCTCCTCTGAGATTGGCAGAAAAGGATACAGGAGCTGACAGATAAGCTAAATTCTACTGGTCTGAGCACAAGCCCTTGGTTTACCCTTGGTCTACCAGGGAAGCCCTTTGTGGAAGCTACATGAAGCTCCTTGAACTCTCACCCAGCACTCATGGTTTGTTAGTCAAGTGTTTATTAGAGGTAGTCCTGTGAATGACTGACAGAATATACACAATTCTGTACAAGAGAAAAAAAAAACCACATTCTATTTTATGGGTTTGCAGTGATTTCTGTCCAGTTTTTACTGCACAGTTGTGCAGGAGACACTTCCACACCATCCTCCCCCGAGGATGGATGGTGCTGCCAGAGCTGTTTGTCACGCTGGTACAACTGTGGAGGACAAGGAACGGCAGATGTAAACAGAAAAGGCCAGCAGTGTTTGTGACAACTGCAGTGACACATTCCTGGGATTAATCTGCAAAAAAGAAACTCGGATTGGGTCCAAGAAGGAATGAAGGATTTACGTGGAGTCTAAACCATATAATCCTGCCGTCACGGAGGGCGGGCACTACGCAAAAACAGCGCTACTGGGAACCAGTGTACTGAATGGTTTTGCAAAACTCAATACAGCTCACCCTCATGCAGACAGAGTGAAGGAACAGTTAAATTCCTCTTTTTTTTTTTTTTTCCTCAAATGCATCAGTGGCAGCCGTGTGAGTGGGATGGCGAAGGAGACAGAGCAGACAGGGCTGGAAAAGCCACTAAGAGACAGTCCTACACACACACACACTTGAGAAGCCACCAGCACAACCCTGGCAGCACAACGCAGCCAGCAGAGTGTTTCAGAATAGAATAGTGACTTCGAAGAAAACTAGAGTTATATGAAAATCTTGTGCTTGTGGAACAAGGATCGCACACATTTTTGTAAGCAGCATGTAGTAACCAGCTCCATCACCCACTACTAAATGCCGTCAAGCCCACAATACCAAATTGTTTTAAATCGGCAGTATTTTCACGCAAAATGGGTTTTGCATCTCCTTCGTACTTTCTCCTCACTATATATGGGCAACATCGCATTGACTACAGCTGATGGCTCAACCTAGGGCCCCTAAAAATATGAACTAGCATGCACGCTTGGATCACAGGCAATTTCTTCTTTATTTGGGATGGAAGGGGATTTGTTATCAGTCAATTCCTTACATACTTTGCAAGGGTAGAGGTTAAGGCAAGCCGTGACAGGAACAAATTCTGTGAGTAGAAAAAAAGAGGAGCTTGGTCCCAACACCTCTTCTTAAAGGAAAGAAGGGATGGGGGGTAACTGAAGAAAACCTTGACACACATTCCCTCTTCTACCAAAACAGCTTCCAGGAATGACCCTAACAACTCCCTTCAGTGTGCTTGTTTCTTTTCTAGGTCACCTGAAGGAAAGGGTTCCCAGGTAAAAGCCCAAAACATGCCCACACACACATGAAGGGCCTGCAGGGATGTCACAGCGAAGTCTGAGTGATACAGTGTGCTTACATTGAACACTAACACATATGGCTGAAATCCATAATCCACAAGCACAATGGAACCCCTGTTTTGATGGGAAAAGGCGTATAATCATAGGAGAGAGTTACCATCGTATCATCATACCTAGAGCAAAACTGTAATTAACACAGCAACTAAATCCCACCTCATTCTGCAGTCTTTCCTTTTAAAGGCAGGTTTCCATATCCCCTACCAAAGTAATTCCAGAAAGTCCTCCTTCCCAGATGCTCCCATGTACCACCTGGAGCCCTCAGGACAGTAAGGTACAATCCTATTTCTTCTGCAGATGTTCCAGTGGTGCCGTGAAGCAAAGACAGGTGTTGGAAAACAGATCGTCACATCACTCGGCTCAGCAGCAGCATCATCTTCTTCCTGCCACTGACAGGGATAAACAGCCAAGGGAGTGGATTGGGCTGGGAATGAATTTCTGCAGCACACAAGTGGAAGGAAAGGGCTAACCAACAGAACTAACTGGCTTTCTAGTCTCCAGGGAAAAATCACCACCACTTCCTCATCCCTTGCAGATCTTCGGACGTGACTCAGAAGGGACCAAAAAGGTCCCTCGACATCAAGCACTGGTATCTCACTGCACCCAAATCAGGACAGGTTTCAAATGCAGCAGATGAAAACTGCCCATAGACAGCTCTGGTAAAATCCATCCAACAGACAGTTTCTATTTCTTAAAAAAATCATCTAGTGCAGATATAAAAATACTGGTGCTACTCTGGCTGAGACTGAGGTGAAAGATTCTGGAAAAAATGATGAGTGGTACTGGCACCCTACTCACCTACCCAAGAGGACCCGCATCAGAAATGCTTCAAGTGCAAGCAGCATCTATTAAAGCATCTGTGCACACCAGGAAGCATCTATTTGAAAGATGACCACTTCTGAGAGATGCACCTAGAGCTGGATGACAAAACCAGACCTGTACTTTAATCCTCACCATCCTTGAGGATAATGTGATTTGTTTCTGCTGGGAAGCTGCAAGATTGGGTAAGGCATTTTGGATTATAAAATGTTCTTACATTGACTGAGAGAAACTAGTAAAAAGATCTCCTCTATTTTATCTTAACCACCAAAGTGTAATGGCAGAAACACACACAGCTGATGGGACAAGCACAACCACCTTACAAGGGGAAACACCATGTCTGTTCAGGTCCTTACATACCTAAACTGTAGCTAAATTGAATGACACCACTTGCCAAACTAGAAACTACACAGCTCCTATCAGCCCAGAAAGCCTGAAAAGCCAACCATACCCTGGGCTGCATCTAAAGAAGTGTGGCCAGCAGGTCGAGGGAGGCAATTCTCCCCCACTACTCTGCTCTCATGAGTACCGCGTCCAGCATTAGAGCCCCCAACACAGGAGGGACATAGACCTGTTGGAGCAGAACCAGAGCAGGCCATGAAGATGATCCAAGGGCTGGGACCCCTCTGCTGTGAGGGCAGGTTGAGAGAGCTGGCGTTGTTGAGCATGGAGAAGAGAAGGCTCCAGGGAAACCCCATTGTGGCCTTCCAGTATCTGAAAGGGGCCTAAGAGAAAGCTGGAGAGGGACTTTTCACAAGGGCTTGTAGCAATAGAATGAGGGGTAACAGTTTCAAACTGGAAGAGGGGAGATTTAGATTAGAAATTAGGAAGAACATCACTCTGAGGGTGGTGAGACACTGGCACGGGTTGCCCAGGGAAGTTGTGGATGCCCCATCCCTGGAAGTGTTCAAGATCAGGTTGGATGGGGCTTTGAGCAACCTGATCTAGTGGGAGGTGCCCCTGCCCATGGCAGGGGGGTTGGAACTAGATGACCTTTAAGGTCCCTTCCAACACAAACCATTCTATGATTCTACAATTCTATAATTCACAGCATTGTTATAAAATACCAGCTGTTGAGCTTTTATCTTAAAGGCACGACTGAACCAATAAAACATTTAGCTTTCATGACAGTAAATTTTTTGTTTGTTTTCTTTTTTAAATTTGAGAATCTCTCAAAATGCTTTTCAGAAAAAGTTCTTCCATTGTATCAGTTTCAGTTCACCAGAAGAAGATGGCAGTTACAGTAACAACAAGTCTTAAGATGAACTGTGATCAGTCTCTACTTATCATGAAGTCTCCTCCCTGCTTCAGGTTAAAAATCAGTCAGTCCCAAGGGCTGGACGTTACCTGTGGTAGCAGGTAATTCACTCGCACACAGGACTAAGAAGGCACATGTGAGGCTCTGCTGCTGCAGAGCTTCCACCAACCCAGGCTGCCTGACTGGAGAGGTAAAGCAGGTGGCAATATTAAGGTGGAAATAATCTCAGGAACACTTAAGTCTGAACATAAAGCAAACCAACTACATGATTTTGCTTTTCACTCCCCACCCATTATGTTCACAAGACCAGGAGATAAGAAGGGGCAAGAAAAGGGAAGGATTCCTACAACCAAGTTTTCAATGCAGCTAAACACACTCACAGTATCTCCATGCCGAGGGTACACACCTACAGTAACCACCAAGCTTGTTCACACATCCTTACGCACAGTCAAGGCGCCAAAGGTAGATCTCTCTTATCTGATCTCTACCTACTCTTTTCATCACCTACCATTCTCAAACAACTTCGTAACTATCTCACCTTGACTCACCCAGGAAACTTTGCAGATATCTAAACTGAAAATCAAGAATTTCCTTGGAGAACTTCACATCCCCTCCCAGAGGGCCCCATCCCCACCTAAGCCAGCACCTGAAGTTCATCTGTACCACCTTCACAGCAACATTATAATCTCAAATACCATCATCTGCACCAAGAACTGGCTTTCCAGACGAGTTTAAAATATCCAAGAATTTATTAGACATAAATTATGCTCAGGTATTTTTAAGAGGCTAAAAGTAAACATGAGAACAAAGGTTATTTTATGTGGAACCGCTCGTTTCAATGCAATTTAGCTAACATCTATGCCTTAAGAACTACTGCTGAGGACAACAGCAAAATTGACTACCCCAGAGCCATGCCTGCCATGAACCAGAAAGCCCCCAGGGTCAAGCCCTGAGAAGAGCCAGCACTACCCTTGTTGAAAGACAGTCCACATGTTGCATAGTTTTCTTGCGTTAATGCAGACCACATGAACAGCACTGAAAACGAACCACTTCTCACATGCCCATGCTCTGCTTTCTCACCAGAACCCAAAACAATGAGATATGTTACTGATTTGGTTTCTGGAATCACTGAATGGTTTAGGTTGGAAGGCATCTTTCAAGGTCATCTAGTCCAACCTCACCTGGAATGTTTCCAGGGATGGGGCATCGACCACTTCTCTGAGCAACCTGAGCCAGTGTCTCAGCACCCTCAACATAAAAAAATGTCTTCCTTCCCTCTAGTCAAAATCTGCCCTCTTTTAGTGTAAAACCACCACCCCTTGTCCTGCAGGCCCTGCTAAAAAGTCTGTCCCCATCTTTCTTGTAGGCCCCCTTTCAGAGTCTGAAAGGCCACAATAAGGTCTCCCCGGAGCCTTCTCTTCTCCAGGCTGAACAACCCCAACTCTCTCATCCTGGCCTCACAGCAGAGAGGTTCCAGCGCTCGGACCATTTCTGTGGCCCCAGGAAGGTGGGTGTGAATAGCTGAGGCCACCTCCAACAGCCGCCTGGCACAGTTACACCTGCCAAGAGACACCACTCTCTGCAACAACACCCTAAAGGTGAGCTGAAAGGGACCCTTCACTCCCTTGTATTTTTAACTGCTTTCAAAGCGTCTTTTTCAGAAAAAGTCCTTCAGTGTTGTCCTCTTCCTTTGGCACTTGGGAAACAATCCTGCCCTGCACAGCTCTGCATGGAAATGAAAACGTCTCCAGCACTGTGCCACTGCATTAAATCTTGAACATCACAAGCCTGCCCAATACAACGCTGTAAATCTGAGGAACTTCATCGCCAACAGGACAAAAATCAGAACCAATAGGTTCTCCTGAGGATAGAAATCAGCCTCTTCTTATTAAAACAAACTTTTTCATTGATAAATTTAACAAGCAAGGACATCTTTTGTACTAGGAAACCAGCAGTCAACATAACACCAGGCTCGCTTCTCACTGGAGGACATGCCAAGAAACCATCAACACCTTGCCTACAGCGCAAAGCCACCATCAGAAGGTGGAGAGGCATCATCCTGGCTAGCTGTCCTATGGTGAGCGGAAGGAAAAAACCACAACAGCAAAGCAGTTGCATTTCTCCAGACAACCACAGTAGAGCTGGGCAACCTGAACACATTTCTAGCTACACTGTAACTTGGAGATCAAAAGTGGGAAGAGAGAAGCTTTCAAGTGTTTTTGACCCAGTATTTCAAATACCTTCTGAACTCGTCCTAAACAAAACAAGGCCTACCTCTGTCTTCAACCAACTCTATAAACAGGCAGAAGAATCTGATGTCCCTTCACAGGACAATTGCTGATGACACGGATTTGTCTTCCACCTTGAGCACTGTCACTAGGTAACATGACTTTGGTTCTTCTAGCTATTTAGCGGAAAACATCACCTTCATCTTCAAGGAAAGAAGATGGGAATCAGCGTGTAAAATAACGGACTGGTTGGAAAACGTTACTTGTATGTATGTATTTTCTACCACAACAATACTTGGGGCACCAAGGTTCTCTATAAAGGACACGAAAGGGAACTAGAAGTAAACTAAGACATGAACTTTCAGACAGGGACATTTAACTGAGATACAGGACACCTGAAGAGGAGGGGACGAGAGGATATATAGAGTGAAAGGGACACCAGTGACAGCCAGTAATGACGTGTCATACTGCACTGTGAGGAAAAGCAGCCTGAGCAAGGCAACCACCGATATGCAGCCTTAGCAAGATGGGTGATTTTTGACTCAAGTCAGGTTAGAAAAAAAAATCAAATTTCTCTCCAAGTCCTGAGCCCAGTCCCCTGGAAGTTGTGAAGAGCGATGCACATTCAGTTTTAACAGCTTTAATAATTAAAACTACAGAAAAGTTAAACCTCATATCCTCCATGAGCACAAAATAAAACTTCTCCCTGCAGGACACAGAGATCGAGACAGAAAAGCGGTTGCCTTGCCAACATAAATATTTCGGTATTGCCGAACAGAGCTTCTGAATTAGGATGTTGCACAAGGAACAATCAGGCTAACAGCCCAGTTTCCCAGGCAGTCTACCCCTGACACAAACCCAGTAACAGCCCTGGAAGAGCAGGAGATGTTTCAGGCGGTATGTCATTCTGGTGACATTCAGCTCAAAGAAGGCTTCAGTTTTCAGGAGCTACAGGGAGACCATCATCTCTGCAAGAATGCTCCATAATAGCAACACTAGTGGTGCTAAGGGCCACCGATTTTTCAGGGTTCCGTCTGAAAAAAGAGAAGTGATACTTAACAGTGAAAGCAAGCAGTGACTCAGGAATCTGACATCAAGACAGAGATGAAACATCACACTCTGAAGACCCAGATACCACATGCACCCACAGAAAGCTGCAGAGAAACTACGGAGTGAGCGCACCTCGATGGATATGTTGCATATCCTTACAAACACAACCCCAAACGCAACTGCTCTCAGTGGCTCAGCACCCACTATTTCAAGGAGTCTTCCTGTATGTTTAATACATAAGCTCTGCCATTAAGTGACTGTTTGCATGGGAATAAGACGAAAAAAATCACCCCAGTGTTACGGAATCCTCTTCTGACAAACCACACATGTATATGTATAGACACACCACGTCCAACGCAAGTAAAACTGTATTTTTAGGAATCCAGATTCTCCACCAAACCAGCCAGACAAGCCAACTGACAAACACATGCAAACAAATAAAGAGGTATTATAAATAACTTGGAAGTGCCAGGAGCTGGCAGCAGACAGCACAGTGTTTAAGCTCCCCATCGTATCTAACTTGCAAAACGTCAGCATCTAATGCTTCCAAGAAGGAAAGATCTACTATAAGGCTCCATTCACAAAATGGAAGCGCGGCTCACAGGCATTCAAGCTGCGCTGCACTTTGGGTGCTGTGAAGAACAAGAACCCTTTGCTAACACTAGGATCTTTCCAAGAAACTTCCAGACTCTTTCTTAATAAGCACCTCCAAGGCTGAAATTCATTTCAGTCAGCCCTAACCCTCGACACAAGCTCAGAAGCTGAGACATTATCAATTTGTCTAAAACCAAAAGCTGCTTGATGTAACTAGAACTGACATTGCTAAATTTTTATATTTAATTTCATAGTTCTCTCTATCTATATGCTAGTGAAAATAAACTTATAAATAATAGGTCTCAGGTAATTCACAAGTAACATCCCATCTCAACCAGATACAACCTTGTGTACCACCCTAGTGGAGTATTTACAACCAGAAAACACAGATGTACCTCCCCAGTAAAACACTGCTACTGTATCTGACATTATGGCCACATCTTGCACAGGAGGTTCCTCAAAGACTTTTCTGTAATGTCTTAATACACTTAGAGATTTACTCTACGTTACAACTGCAGACAAGTGACCTTTACATCTTCGGCTCTGCAACCTCAAAGGAACCCACCCAAAACACAGGAAAACAAATACTACCCATGAAGTTAAATGTTAACTTAAGCAAACCCACGCCACAAATATTCCTTATTTGACCAATCCAAGATTTTCAAGGCTATTAACCAATGCAGAAACTAACCCTCATGGCAAACATGTTGCCCTGAGTCCCTGCCTGTTCCAAACCGATTACAGCTGTTACCTCAGACCAGCAGCTGCAGCACAGAAAGCCAGGTCTCTCCACCTCGCTTGCTGTCTTTTCCCCAAAGAAAACCTCAATAAGGGCCACCAGTTAAGTTTTATTAATGTCTTCTGTGATCAGTGGGAAAAAAAAATAATTGTAGGGAGCTACACTGCACCGTACACTTATTATCTTGATGGTATTTGTCGCCTGTTTTGTTGTAAGAAAACATTTGGCTCTATTTTGCCAATAAAGCAGAAGTATTTGTCAAACACTGTCATTATGTACTAGCCTGAAACATCAAAATCAAATGCCCTATTTTAAACTTCCATGGAGATAATAGCTTTATGTTGGATGCTTTTCATCAGCAAACCAGATGATAGTTTCTCAAGTTCAATATACTGACATTTCTTTTTCCTCACACATGAAAAAGCCCATTCTGTTATTTTTTGGCAGAAACCGCCTTGTGCCGCGTGTTTACTGCGGTTGCCTAGGGGAAATCCTAACACCAATTATCAAAAGCAACACTACTACATTAATAGTCTGCATTAATGACATTTTTCTTTAACCCTATGCAGCTCAAAGCAAAAAAGAACACGCAGGCATTTTAAGGACATTCATGCTTGCTCTCCGCTTTCTAAATACCTGTTTCTAAGGTTATACCCATGCCAAAGCAAACCACAGTTACAGGCTATTTCAGCTATCCTCTTCCACAAGTCATTTGGTAACTGGAGAGTTATACTGCAGCAATCAGCATTAAACTACCGGTGGTCATCAGCACAGTAGTATCAAAATTAGCTCTGCTCTGCAGGAGAGAGCCAAACTGCTCATTCATAATACACCCAAGTGATTCTCTGGTGGCGATCTCAGAATCCGAGAACCGAATGCAAGGCTACTGACCAGCCTGGGCCACGTAGCACAGGACATCACCCTGAAATTGTATTTTGTCAAATGGAGCAATTGCTCTGGCTGCTTAACTACTGAAGAGTGTAAGGGTTCAGCGTCTGATACCAGTGAGTCCATTTTCTAGGGCAAAATGACCATTACATCCGGGAAAGAGCTGCTAATGGCTGAAGCAGCAAAGTTTCACCTTCTCCTCCGCATGCAGCAGCTACAAGCAACTCAAACCCTTCCTCTGGTGTCAGAAAAGAGCTCACACGTTCTCCCCTACACAGAAAAGCCATCCACTGCTGAAACACCACGGGCGCCACCATTACCTCTGGACTCCCTCGACTTAGGAAACAGTTCTAGAGTAACCTTATCCCTCTTGTCACGCTGAGCACTCTCAAGTCATTAGGAGGAAAGGAACAAGAGTATCATGTTTTAAATGTTTCTTTTCCTCGTGCAAATTGTGTTTTGGTCATCTACCTGAGCTTCATTAGATCAACACAACATCATTAGCTGCAGTGGTGAACCAAGCAACTGGCAGAGCTCTGGTGAAACACAAAGGATGCTCATCGAATTGACAGAGCTCGGTTGGCGAGGGAATGGAGACAAATGCCTGCACAACACTTTTACAGACATATTCCGTGATCTGTCCTGAGAAAATTACCCATTGGTGCCACTAGGCATTTAACTGTCAAGTTAATATAGAGCAACATTAAAATTCTACATTTCTTTTCCATTTTAACAGAAAAACAAAGGCTGTACTGCCAGCATCTGGCATACGCTTCAATATTGTGCAAACATTAATCCATCTCATTCTCTAATTCAGCCCGTGACCTTAATACCAGTTCAGTTCTTAATCATCTGGCTGTACCAGTGCAGCTGGCATTCATTTTGCTTGACACAAGACCTACCCAATAAATAATAATAAAAAACCCTCTTAGAGGATGCTTGACAATGCTTAACCTCAACTGCGATCCATTTATCTGCCAGGCTTTATTTTTGTAACAACATCTAGATAACACTCGCTCATAATAACTGAAACAGCTAGAGGAAGAGTCCTAGAAGGCTTTTAGTCCATTAAAGAAAGGGACTCTCCGGCACTGAAAAATAATATGCTTATACCAGCATGTCACCAAAAACCTGCAGCTACAAGATGGGAACTACACGGGACCGGTTCCAACACATTTACATCACTTTGCCCCAACTTCATGTGCTCCAAAGCTTTGCCTGCTCGCCCATATGAATGCACAGAAAGTTTACTGGGCTGCTCCTGGAAAAGCCAGTGGCAGAGAAGAGTTGGGACTATACCAGGGTAGCAAGAGATGACACAGAACTAACAAGAACTATCTAAAAGGAAGCTCTGCAAGAAAAGACTGGTGGCCTCCAACAGAGATCACTGGACTTCCCATGGCTATAAAGTGTGGAGATACAGTTTTTAAACTAACTCCTCTCAAACCTCAGGGGGGAAAAAAAAGCCAAAACGTAAGAGCAGATTTTTCATATTATGATACACCTTTTGATAGTCCACAATTTTGATTCACAAATCTGTTTAATATATCCTAAGGAGGGATTATTCAAAGTTTTCTCAAAAAACAAGCAACAAGAGAGAACCACTGAAAAAGAAACCGCTATTTTAAAACGCCACTGCCCCAGAATCCTCCTCCTCCAGAGCAGCAAGAGTTCCTTTCATTATGAAAGGATCATGAAGGCTTCAAGAGGAAAAATAGTTCAGATGAGGAACAACATTTCCCTTGACAAGTTCTCCTAAATCATTTTAAGGCAAAAATAGCTTCCCTTGCTTCCCAGACTTGAAGTTACAGAGTTTCTTCTTTCTCTTGGGGGGGGGGTGGGGAAGCATAGTTAAGAACATTTCTGGTTTCAAATTAATTTTTGGGTTGAATATCACGACATGACTACTAAGATCTGAGACAAGTGAACTACAAATCTGATTGATATTCAGAAGGAAAATTTGTACAGAAAGAGTCTATAACTATTATTTCAGAACAGACAGCTTTGTGTTAACACAAAGCTAGTCATGAGGAAAAAAAGCTACCCAAAAACCAAACCTTACTAACATCACCTCCGCGCTCTAGAGGACGTATGTTCCTGTGAAGTGGAGACCACGAACAATATCCAAAAGAGAGGCACCAGCTCAGCTAGCAGAGAGGCCACTTCATCTTCCCCACCTGTACCTTCAGCTCTTCTCCTTGTAAAAGGTAACTTGTAGGAAATAAATTTTATCCATGCCTAAGGGACCTCGAACTGTTGTTCACCTCAGCTGGGAGGCAGGTGTTTGACTCCACTGCTTCCCCATTGCAAAAGTTTTGGGAGTTGTGGCTTGCCTTGGACTTGAGGCCAACAATGCCACAGCAAATGGGGTTTGCAAGTAGAAAAGGAAAACGCTCGATGCCCAAAGATGGTTTACTGATGCTATAAAGAATAATTCCCCCCACAATCAACCTTTACTCGCTTCACAGCATAAGTCAGGCTCATAAATATGTAGATTTAAGTACTCTTTTGCTTTAAAAATTCTGTAACTTCAGCTTGTTCAAAAGTGTATTATCTAAGGAAGTTAAGAACAGATTCTCAAGTTATATCATAGAAACAGATATTACAATATCTGGATGATTATTTCAAGCTGAAAATGCCAACAGGGTGCACTGTTTAAATCTTCTATTTTCTCTACTGACCTTAGGCAGGCCTCATACAGAAAGTAACAGGTCAAACAACTCGTGCACCAAACATGCAGAACATCAGTGGCACAAAGGAAACAAGTTTCAAGTAATAAAACCGCTTTTCACAACTGGTGACACAGGGAGGAGGGGGAACAACCCACATTAAAATCAAGATGCCGCTTCTGTCTCCATGATTAGGCACAGGATTATCAAGAGCAAACCAATTTCACATCACCTAAAAGAAGCAAGAGAGAAGTCTTGGCTGAAGGGTAGCTCGTTCCAATCTTAAAATGCTAAAATACATTTGGCATGCTAGTCATAATATCTCATTAAACTTTTCTTCTGAAGAAATAATAACAGAAATTAAAGACAAACTAGTTTAAACTCAGCTTTCTGGAGGACACTGATGAGCTGAAACAGTGCACAGACTTTTTTCTGTTAACTGCACTTCTCTGCAGAGGAGAAAGCGGGAGAACACGTTGGACCTGCTAACCCATAATACAAGCCTGAGACAGCGCTACCAACCTGTAGCCACGCAGCCGGTCCAAGGATGCCTTTCTTTTTGGAAAGCAAGCCTGGAAGCTTACTTTCACCAGATACATTTGGTAGTAGCACACAAAGAAAAACCTCCCTGGAACATCTTATTGCTGTGTATCAACAGTTACTGATTAACTGAAATCTTCAGCTTATCCCGGGCTGAAAGGACTGTGCTCCAAGTATATGACTGTACGCTGCTAGAAGAGCAATAGTTGAAGCACATTGGCACAGGACACGCGTAAATAGTTGTATGAAGTAACTCTCTGTTGTGGTTACCTCAAACTTTAACCAAGGTCAGACCACAATTTCCGTCAAGATTATTATAAGCCCACATGAATGCCTCAACATCAATAAAATATTACAATCCCCAGTTACTAGGTCTAAATATTTGGCTTTGCTCCTCATGCCTCATTCTCTGGGCATACTCCGCTAGCAGCAGGACTTCTGGATCTGTAACAGGCTGGTAGCACCACCAAGGATCTCCTGCTATTGCTTCCCCACAATAAACCACCAAGGCCCAACGCTACAATGTCCTCTGCTGTACCTGTGCCTACAGAAAGCTTCCCCTTTCTAACTGAGAACCGTATTTTTTGAAAAGCAGCAACTTACAGACCCTTTGCCACTTTGATAAGCACTCAGTGCTCAAAGACTATTGTAACTGCTAGTTAAACATTTCACCACAGATACCTATTACAGATTTGAAAAGCACAGGTAGGGAGAAAGTCTTAGAACCAAGCTCCACAACCAGCATTTCTGGTTTAACACGTCCCAGCCAATGATACCGCGATCCTTTCAGATCCTTACAGAAAGCAGCCAGTCAGCTCTTCACTTCCATCCCACGGTAAGGTTAATTTTCAAGTTTTTCTTGTATCCTAGGGATTCACGAACCCCAGAATTCCCAATGTGATTTCCAACCAGCATTAGCAACACTTCGGCCGGCTAGAGGTTTGTACACGCCCATAGAAAATAAAACAAGGTGCACGGCTTCTGACTTTGTGGTTTTTCTTAAAAATATCAAGCTCAGTTTAAGTTCTTCTATGACAGAAGAGGTTCAGGATTTGCAATACACGTACATGAGTATTCACCTACTCCTCCAAAGAGAGCAGGCATATTTCCGATCACCGTAACCCATCTTTAGGATCACAAAAGTCTTTCCAAAAGGGGAAACTCCCAGTGCTGCACCGCACTGGGCCACCCAGTGACCTACATACAGCAGCACCAGAGTTCAGCTTCCACTCCATAATTAAACAAGCTGTACTTGCCTCCCTCAGCTGTCCTAGAATGCACAATCAATCCACCCAGAGAGTGCATTTTGGTTCACACAGCCCAACCTGTCCCCATCAGAGCTGTCAGGTGATGCCCACGAGAAGAATGCTCTATCACAGACTTAAAAACGTGCCGTATACACTACTGCAGACAACTACCACATAGCCTACTGCAGCATCTCGCTCCCCCCGCACATAAAGGCCCTTTTACCCCANTGTCCTAGAATGCACAATCAATCCACCCAGAGAGTGCATTTTGGTTCACACAGCCCAACCTGTCCCCATCAGAGCTGTCAGGTGATGCCCACGAGAAGAATGCTCTATCACAGACTTAAAAACGTGCCGTATACACTACTGCAGACAACTACCACATAGCCTACTGCAGCATCTCGCTCCCCCCGCACATAAAGGCCCTTTTACCCCACCACCCCTTACCACCGAGGTAGAGCTTTGCAGCAAGCAC
>VZZY01011055.1:141369-157674 GCA_013400335.1 Eurystomus gularis | reverse complement strand
CGCGCAGCCGGGCTCGCCCAAGCGCCGGCGTGGAGCCGCGGCCGCCCCGGAGCGGGAGGGAAGAGGCGCGGGCGAGGGGAGGGCAGCGGGAGGAAGAGCAGGATCTCCCAGCGCGCTTCCTCTTCCACGCGTGCCATCCGAAGGGGGGGGAGGCAGCTGCGCCTCACCTCCCCAGGCAGCGGTTCCAGGATCTATGCAAGCCTGCAGAAGGGCAAGGTGTGCAGTGCCCGTGAACTCGGAAACAAGACTAAGAGCCCCTGCTCTGCACCCTCAGATCATGGAAGCAGGGTGAACGGAGGGCAGCACCACCCTCGTAACAATGAACACACACACCGCCTAGACTCAGCACTGGGGAGGCCTCACCTCCAATACTGGGTTCGGTTTTGGGCCCCTCACTCCAAGAAGGACATTGAGGGGCTGGAGCATGTCCAGAGAAGGGCAACAAAGCTGGGGAAGGGTCTAGAGCACAAGTCTTGTGAGGAGCGGCTGAGGAACCTGGGGTTGTTCGCCTTAGAGAAAAGGAGGCTCAGAGGAGACCTCCTCCTTCTTGACAACTCCCTGAAAGGAGGCTGTAGCCAGGTGGGGGTCTGTCTCCTCTCCCAAGCAACAAGCAATAGGACAAGAGGAAATGGCCTCAAGTTGCACCAGGGGAGGTTTAGGCTGGACATGAGGAAAAAATTTCTTCCTCAAAAAGGTTGTCAAGGCCTGGCTGAGACTGCCCGGGGCAACGGCAAAAGCCTCCATCCCTGGAGAAGTTTAAAAGCCATGGAGATGTTATGTTGAGGGCCATGGTTTAGCGGTGACCTGGCAGTGCTGGGTTAACAAATGGACTCCACCTCAAAGGTCTCTTCCAACTAAAAAAACTTAATGATAATTACCCAGAATTGATTTATTTTTCACCTGTGACAACTGTGATTGTCCTTAATAAATGTTTGTTAACCATAACACTTTGCACAATTAAAAAGCCACATTACTACATGATTAGTCACGCAAAAACCTGACCTACCATATTCTTCACAACCATTGGTTTCAACACAACCTGGCTCTTCTACAGAATGGGAAGACAGTGTGAGAGGCACTCCTTCCACACCCAGCCAGTTCTCAAGCAGTCCAGATCAGAGATACTGAAGAAATCAACAACCAATCGAGGCCCACATTTTAAAAGCTGTTAGTAAGCCATGATGACAGACACCAGAAGTTAACATTAAGAATAAGGTTTCTAGGCCCCATGCTTTTAAAAGCCAAGCTTCAAAAACTACCTTCAACTCCCTTGTTCATCCTTTCCAAGTCTACAGTCAGGCATCTTTTACCAATGCCAGTCCGGTTCAAAACTGGCAAACATGTAAAACTGAAGGGAAATGAAAATTACTCAAACGGAATAGAATCCCAAAGCTGTCAAAGCAATTCACTCCCAGGACGGCTTCCAAGACCAGGTAGAAGAGTGCAGAGAGAACAGAAGCTTCTATTTGGGTGCTCTCCAGACAAGTACCACAGTTCCAGACCACGAGGAACACGTGGCAGAAGCTGGGCGGGACATGCCCACATGCCCCCTGGAGCATTTCCAGGTGGGAGGCTGTGTTCTCACACCCGGACTGAAGGATCTCCTGGGTTCCAGCTACTACACACATCATTTTATTGGCGGCACGGGGATCCTGCGGCATACGCCACAGATCGATTACCAGTTGGAACACAGCGGATTGTTGATTCACTTCTCCAGATATGACAGATGCTGTTGTCTTCAACACTGACTAATTAACATGTATTATTCATCTTTGCTCTATTCATCGCAGAATAGGTTTGTACACCTGCCTTCAGCAGACACCTGACCAAGACCAGCCCTAGAGACAAAGTCTTAAGAACAACCCAACACGAGGTCAGGCTGGACCAGCATGAAAACAGTTTCCAGTTCCTTCTAAATGCTTGTTTACTGGAGAATGACAGTAATTTCTGACTTTTCTGACATCCAAGAGGCCATTTCCAGTATGTATTTAAAAAAAGGGGGGGAGGGGAGGCAGAACCTGTTATGACAAATGGGTCTAATGAGAAATAGAGGATTAATAACTCACAACACAAAGACAGACGCTTTACTAAATGCCAGACTCTTTGACACTTACCAGTCGGATCCTCCGCTCAGATCCGGGCCGCACTTTCCAGCGCGCCGCTCCAGCACGGCAGCCTCCTTACCCGGAGCGGAATCAACCATTTTTCATCCTCCCGGGATGACAGACCCCTTCAGAGGAACCACTTTTAAGCGTAGACAAATAGCCGGCACATTCCTTCACCCCTCTCCGGAGCGCTGCCTCCCCGCATCCCTCCCCCGGCCGCCCCGGGCAGCTTCCCGGGGAGCTCCCGGTGCTCGGGGCCGTCCCTCGGGGCTACAGGCACAGCCGGGGGTGGAAGTATTCACATCGATCATCGGGGTTCCAGATACTGCAACAGCTTTTCTACAAGTAGTAACTCATACTCGGGAGGCTGCTCTGCGGCTCGGGCTGACTACTCATTGCTTACCACCCTGCAACTCCTCGTACAGCTTCTTGTAAAGCAAACGACTTTGGTGGCAAAGACCATCATCTGCAGGTCCTGTCATCTCCCTTCACCACCAAACTACACCAGCTTTAAGAAATCTGTCATTAGTTGGTCATACAGTATGGAGTTACCTTAAAGCAGGGACATAATTCATAGAATAAGGGATTTCACAGAATGACAGACTAGTAGGGGTTGGAAGGGACCTCTGGAGATCATCTTGTCCAACCCCCCTGCTAAAGCAGAGTCACCCAGAGCAGGCTGCCCAGGATCACATACAGGCGAGTTTAGAATCTCTCCAGAGAAGGAGACTTCACAGCCTCTCTGGGCCGCCTGGGCCAGGGCTCCATCACCCTCACAGGAAAGAATTTTTTCCTCCTGTTCAGATGGAACCTCCTGGGTTCCAGTTTGCGCCCACTGCTCCTTGTCCCGTCGCTGATCACCTCTTACAAGAGTCTAGCCCCATCCTCTGGACCCCCACAGGTCCTTTAGCTATTGATCAGCATTGATCAGATCCCCTCTCAGTCTTCTCTTCTCCAGGCTAACCAGCCCCCCAGGTCTCTCAGCCTTTCCTCATCACAGAGATGCTCCAGTCCCCTCAGCATCTTCATAGCCTCCACTAGACTCTCTCCAGTAGTTCCTTGTCTCTCTTGAACTGGGGAGCCCAGAACTGACCACAGTGCTCCAGCTGTGGCCTCACTATGGCAGAGTAGAAGGGGCGGATTTGAAGTTTAATATTCTGTAAGAGCTCCAAAAATTCCCACGGAGGCCTGTGCAACACCCCGCCCCACGGGATTATGCCCGTAGCCCACACACAGCATCACTTCACTGCGCCCACCCCAACGGGGCTGGGATGCAGGCGGCCTGAGCAGCAACAGCCCATTCCCTCCTGCCCGACAACTACTACCGTTGTGCAATTAGCACAGATCCGGTCCCAGAACAGGAGAAGTCCCTCAGGCCCTGGGACAAGAGCAGCCAGAAGCCACAGCAGCCAACCCAAACAAGTCATTTGGCTCAGCGCCTACGCCCTGTGTCCTGAAGGGCCCTCGGCAGCAGCTCCCAGTTACCTTTTATTCTGCAGGCAGCTGGAAGCACAGAGCATGGTGCACAGAGTAAATACGCAACTTCTGGAAAGCGTTGGGTCCACCGACAGATCTGATGGCACAGGAGTATATGCCCTACTTTATCCCACCTAACTCAGAAACTGCAAATTCCTATACTACTGTCAAGTGCATTAAATATCTCTAAAGTATTTTGCTTCAGCAAATCATTAGTCTTGTGGCCGGCCCAGCCCTAACCCTCGACACTGTCCCTCCAAGATATTTGCACCAAAAAGCAGCGCCCTATAAATCTTCCATTCGATGCAGCCATCAAAGAGTCATCTTTGCCACTTCATTCTACTGCCAAGGTTAAATGTACCTACAATACTTTGAAGGCCTCCATCAGCAACAAAACCAAACCCCAGTGTATCTTGAGAGGCAACGTAAAGCCTTTTAATACACGGAATGTAGTATTTTGATTTTTCCCCCACAAGAAGTTGGCTCATCTCACAACGTTGCCAGCGAGCTAGCAAACCCCAGCCTGACGACTTAAAAATGCATAAACATGTTGCACATGAGAGAAGCACTCAACTGTAATCTAGAGCTTCACGATTTTCAGCAAGAAAACCCAATCATTTAATCGACACGGTGAAACACGGATGTCTCAAATACATCTTTAAAATGCTTTAAGCATTTTTCACGCACACCCCTGCCTTGCACAGCATGCTAGATTTAAGAATAAAGTTTAAAAAAAGAGGAAAATGAAGATGACCAGAAAAAGCGCAGAGGGAGGCCTGTGAATACTGCATGCATTGCTTCCCATTCTGCGTGGTAGGCTAGAGTTGAGTCCCACACCATGGCTGGCCAGGTCACCAGCACACAGCGCTGACGGCTGGACTGGAACAATGGCAGACGCGACCGTGCTGGGAGGAGAAGCGTTGGTACTCTCCAACAACTGCAAGGCAAGTTCACTGTGAGCAACTAATGTCTCTGGTGCTGACTTTATAAAGGAAAAATTCTTCTACCGTTAAAAGGCAATACAGAACAGGCTGTGCATTTTCTGTTGTCCTGAGAACTCTTTGCAAAAAGACTCTTGAATAATTCTTTAATTCATTATTAAAGAAATCAGTGCAGCACATGGCCAGCAGGTTGAGGGAGGGGATCCTGCCCCTCTGCTCTGCTCTGGGGAGACCCCCCTGCAGTGCTGGGTCCAGCTCTGGAGTCCTCAGCACAGGAGAGACATGGACCTGTTGGAGCAGGGCCAGAGGAGGCCACAGCAATGACCTGAGGGTGGAACCCCTCTGCTTGTGAGGACAGGCTGGGAGAGTTGAGGTTGTTCAGCCTGGAGAAGAGAGGGCTCTGGGAAGACCTTCCTGGAGCCTTTCAGGAAGTGGGGCCTTTCTTTCAAGGGAGCCTAGAAGAAATATGGGGACAGACTTTTTAGCAGGGTCTGTTGTGACAGGGTGATGGTTTAAGAGGGAAAATTTAGACTAGAGAGAAGGAAGAAATGGTTTACGCTGAGTGTGATGAGACCCTGGCCCAGGATGCCCAGAGAGAGAGTGGTGGGTGCCCCATCACTTAAACATTCCAGGCCAGGTTGGGCAGGGCTCTGAGCAACCTGCTGTAGTTGCAGATGACCCTGCTCAGTGCAGGGGAGTTGGACTAGATGACCTTTAAAGGTCCCTTCCAACCCAAACCATCCTATGATTCTACTCTTAATTCCTTAGAAGAGTTTCCCAATCCACCAGCAGATTCAACACAACCAGCATTCAAAGCCCAGACAAGGAGAAATGCAGGCCTCGTGTACGTCGGTAGCATCTGAGCAATACAATTTCAGTCCTGAGACAACCTTGACAGCTTAGCCTGTTTGGCTGAACCCTTTAGGGGTGCATGATTCTTGTGATGCTGCTTGGTTATATACCTATGTTTTGCTTTTTATTGGACGACTTCTAGCCATTCACATCTTCCCTGCTCTCCTCATTTAGGTTATTAAGAAAAGCAGACCTAAATGTTCAATTTTTGTAGACTGCAGGTTAAACTCTATACACACAGCATCATGCCAAGTAGTTGCTCCTTTACCAAATTGCTTGTGGAAGACAAAATTAGGTCACCTGAACAATTCTTACGGTAATTCAGAAGTGAATTCACTTTTCTAGAGATACTGTGCTCCATCCACTGTTTGTCATTACAGATCAGCGTTCAACTAGGAAACAAGGGAAGGCATCTGGACGAGAACAACATTGTGCTGGAGGGTACCAGCAATACAGAGCCCAAACTCAAGGTCTCTCTCAACCCACAGGGTTTGCATTAAGCCACTGATCTGTGTTCTTCTGTCATGATGCACTTGTCCATTAAAACAGGCCTGAATTCACCGTAGGCAATTTTTCACTAAGATGAAGAACAGAGACGTCTCAACAATACAGGGAGTGGGGGCTACCAGCGAGAAGTCAGCAATCAATAATGTCAGCACAGTGAAATCACTTTCCTGTTCTAAAAACACTAGAAGTTGAGCAGGAAAGGGAAAAAGGGTGATGGGATGTGTAGTAAAAATGCAACTCAACATTCGTCTTTCACCAGGAGAGAAATGAAGTGTTTGCACATCTGCATTTAAGGGAAAGTGAGGTTGCAGCAAGTCCAAAACACTTAAACACACTTCCCATCCATGCAGAGATCTCCGAGGCGCAGGTCACAAGATACCAGGCATCAGCTTCACCTAGTTAACTGCTTTGAGAAAAGCCCATGCAGAATGAACACAGAGAAGCTCTTACAGGCAGGTATAAGCAGCACGCATCCTGGAGGGCTCTTGGGCAGAAGGTCTGGGCATCTCAGCAGAACTCCTACCGACTGCAACAGCGGTTCCTCACAAAAAAAGCTCAGGGTGCTTTCGAACTTCCAAAGGTTGGCATTGCTCGCGGGGAAGGTGATGTGTCTTATTGCTGGGGGACAGTATTATTGCTGTATGGATGATACAGTTTACAATACTCCTTTTAATTTCTAAGTGTGGATTTTAGTACTTCCTCTCATATTGCTTATACCTATTATGTACTTCACAACCTAAAAGGCTCATGCTTCCTGAGAATATTTTACAATATAAATACACTATTGAAAAACCTTGGACTCACATCCATTCATTAAAGGTGAGTCTGAGGGAAATGGTAAAAAATGGCAAAAAATAAGAGTTCCATCAATTATGATTTTTTTTAAACACACTAAAGATATGGTTGTTTGTTTTTTTTTAAAAAAAAATCTCTTCTTGGACAGCTTCAAGCAAATTCCAAATAAAATACAATGATGCCCAAGCATGGCAGATTTCATCACTGCAATTTACTTACGAGAATAAAAAACCACGTTTTTTAAAGGGGAAAAGCACAAAAAGTTTTCAGTTCTTCTGCAGGGAAATAATAAGGATAATTAGAATAATAGGATAATCCTATTGATTTCAACCCTGAAGCTGCCGGAGCCATTAAAATGAATATATTTTGCCTATCCATCTGCTTGTCTTTACCTTAAAACCAAACCAAGACACCTGACTGCAGCTGGATTTCTACTGAATAAAATAGGATAGTCTTAAGGTCAAGCTTGATGGGGCTCTGAGCAACCTGGCCTAATCAGACATGTCCCTGCTTATTGCAGGGGGGTTGGACTAGATGGCCTTTGGAGGCCCCTTCCACCCCAATATATACTGTGATTCTTAGGTATATTCTCACCAAACAAAGTCATCCAGAGAATTAAGTCCACCAGATTCATACGCCTGTTTTAAGTAAAGGCTTGTCTAGATCACATCATCTGACAGAAGGGTCACAGCTTTCTGCTGCTATACAACTTAACTGAAGCAGCAGAGCAGGGAAAAAGAAAGAAAATCATAGAAACTACATTTTTTTCCTTTATTAATACTTAAAGCTGAGACACTGAAGCCAGCAATACCCCTGTCCTGACAGCTACACAGTGAGTCTTCACCGTGGTAAATCCACCCGGTGAAGGTGGCACAACTAACGTAGTTTATAATTCTGTCATTCCCTCAAGGGTTTTCTACAGAACGGCCAATATTAAAACCACCCCCATTTTGTGCTCTGCCGGGGCGTTGGGAGTAAAAGCTCACACCAACTTGTCAGCCAACTCCAGTAAAAGGCTGTAGTGAACCAGACTACCACATAAACCCAACCCCATCGCTACAGTACTTCATACGCAAACACTCCATGTTAAAGCTGAGGCAGTAATGCCATAGACTCTCATCCTGAGGCACCCAGAGCTCCCCAAAGTTCTCCCTGCCCCTGCAGTGTTAACAGTGAGTTATCTGAAGTTTTATCTGCTCCTCTGGGGAAGGAAGGAGAGTCACCATTCTCTGCAACCCTGCAGTCAACTTGCCAGATGATCCTAAAACTCAGCTTCCAATTTAATCTAAGCTACCAACATGTATCATCTATCCAATCAGGATAACTTCAGAAATATTAATTCAGTTACTTTAAGTTGCTTCTAAGTAGGCTGCCGATATAACCAACACGATACCTGCTTGCTGTTCTCTTCATCTCCCAAAACAGAACACGTCAGATATGGAGAAGCAGCAGCAAGGTCCCCCAGTCACCCCACTGATAGCTGCTGAGGACAGGATGAGCACCAAAAGAGCTGCTCCCAGCCCCTGGCTGCACTTTCAGCTACTAGTAGGTGAAGCTTCCAAAAATAAACTCGACTATAACTCACCTTTCTACACACCCCGTGTTCCCCTGGGGGGGCTGTTAATAGAAGTTTGCAGGCAATGTCACTTCAGAATCTCATTTGAAATACACAGCTAATAAAGATGAAAGCCCCATTTGTCTTGATAAGAAACAGTACAAGTCTCAACAAATCCTTACCTCATTTCGGATATTATCCCTTTTATTTCTATAAGGTAAGTGCTTTTTAACTCAAGCTATCATACATTTCCTTTAATCTCCCTCCTGTGCACAGTAAAATACCCTGACAGGCAGCATCAATACCCAGTTTGAGTCTCCCAGACTCAGGACTGCAACTTCTGCTTATCCCATCTGCTGTTTCAGTGCCTCATGGAGCAGGAAGATTTCCAGATGCCTGCAAGCTACACAGTGTTCCTCATTTTTAGGCAGGCTGCTTTTCACCTCAAATCATTGACACGCTTGAAGAGACCGCACTGCAGCGAGGGGGGAAAAACATCCACATATCAGAACTCAAGAAAGCACTTTTGGCTAAACCTTTTATCACAGGTATTGGAAGTATGCCAATTTGTCATTCATGACAATCTAGTTGAGGGCTTCAGTCACATTAATATCTGCACGAACTCTAAAGAGTCTTCTTAAGTGCCAGAACTTCAAGGACCTAAGTTTTCATGAAGACGTACTACCCTAAAAGCATGAACTTTAAACCATCAGCGTAAGGATGAAGGATATGCTGGGACACCAGTTACTGACACAGACATCTATTAAGCAGCCCAAGAGCTATTGACAAAAATGTTAACACTTTAATCAGGTATGCGACATTTCTCTGCAAAATTGAGTCTCAAAGCATGTACCATATATTTGACTCCTGATTTTTAACTGCAGGTGAGAAAATTAAGAAAGCAAGGAACGGGAATATAATGGGGAGCATAATCTGTTCTTGTCTATAGCTACATAACAAATAAACTCATAGAATCATTCTGGTTGGGAAAAGACCTGTAAGATAATTGAGTCCAACCATTAACCCAGCACTGCCAGGTCACCACTAAACCATGGCCATCAGCACCACAGCTACACGGCTTTTAAATCTTCCAGGGATGGGGACTCCACCACTGCCCTGGGCAGCCCCATCCAGGCCTTGACAAGCCTTTCTGGAAAGAAATTGTTCCTCATGTCCAACCCAAACCTCCCCTGGTTCAACTTGAGGCCATTTCCTCTTGTCATATCACTCATTCCTCTGGAAAAGAGACCAACCCCCACCTGGCTCCAACCTCCTCTCAGGGAGTTGTTGAGAGAGTGAGAAGGTCTCCCTTGAGATTCCTCTTCTCCAGGCTAAACAATCCCAGGTCCCTCAGCCACTCCTCACAAGACTTGTGCTCTAGACCCTTCACCAGCTTTGCTGCCCTTCTCTGGACACGCTCCAGCCCCTCAATGTCCTTCTTGGAAGTGAGGGGCCCAAAACTGAACCCAGGATTTGAGGTGTGGCCTCACCAATGCCCAGTACAGGGGGGCACAATCCCTGCCCTAGCCCTGCTGGCCACACCAGTGCTGGTCCAAGCCAGGATGCTGGTGGCCTTCTTGGCCACCTGGGCACATGATAGCTCATCTTCAGTCGGCTGTTGACCAACACTCTCAGATCATTTCCTGCCAGGCAGTTTCCAGCCACTTTTCCCCAAACTTGTTACATTGCAGGGGGTTGTTGTGACCCAAGTGCAGGATCTGGCACCTGGCCTTCGTGAACCTCATCCCATTAGCCTCAGCTATGATGTCTGTACTACAGGTATCCTTCTGGATACAGCTATTCCATAGTCTGAACATCTCCCAGGGAAGAGAGGCTTGTGGTGCAGTAACAACTTTACATTCCCTTTCACAACTGGTTTTCACTCGAACATAAGCCTCTGCAGAACTATGTATATCTCTATCTCCCTCTCCAGTTCTATATAACACATATATTGTGTATTTTGTACGTGAGTGCACCCGCATGCTAAGCCTATGGCCTTGTACGGGATGGCACAAGCCTTCCTTCTAATTCAGTACAAAAGCTGACAGACAGGAACCACTCGGAGCTCCGACCCTCCAGTGACCGAGTCACTAAGGCACCTACGTCTTAGAGAAGACTTGCATTAAAAGCCTACCTAATGCCATTCTCTGACTAAACAAATCACGACATCTGTAAAAGCTTTCAACATCTGCCAAAACTTTTTAAAGCTTGTTTTCAGAAATGTACTGCAGTAATAAAGAGAATGTAATGTGAAAAGAACTTGAATAGTAGTGATTTCGAGCCATCCTGGAGCTAAGAAAGCCAAAAAGGTTTAAAAATACAGAAGATGATGGTTTGGGGCAGGTACTTTTCTGAAAAGTACATACTAACCCAAGGGGCACTGAAATACATAAAATAGGATGGAGAAAGGAACTACGCAAATCAGCAAAGCTAAACCAGCTCCATTCCTTTCATAGGAAGTCTTTCTTTAGCCAGCAGCTACATCTGCCCACCAACCTTGAGAGCTTCACAGCCACAGCCTGGTTCTGCCCTTCATAAATTACACTGAACAAGCCTTTCTCTTGCTACCACAGCCCCTTCTCTTCAGCTTCAGCAAGTCACACAATGTAACAGGACTACTTGTGTCAAGTAGAGGATTACTGCTGTCTCTGTCTGTAGCACGTATCCCAGTGTGCTCCATGCACAGCCACCAAAGAGAAGGGCACTACTACTGTGGAAGGAAGAAGGGAAGAGAAGGGAAATCTAGAATTAGACCAGAAATTCTTAAGGAATTCACTGACGGGTAATAGTTGCTTGTATGTACAAGCAAGTTAATAATAGCTGTGAGAGTCTGTCAGAGTTGACTTGTCAAAAATAATGCAGGGGACAGGAATTTTTAAGCCAAGGGAAAACAAAAAAAGAATAATAATATAAAGAAAACCTCTGGCAGGCTTTTGCTCATACGAGGCCATCTGCCAGCTCAGGCACACCATGACCACGCTTTTCCTGGCCCCACTCAATTACGGGCCATCTACTACTGCAGGGACGCAGTACTCATCAGCTTTTTGCTACCTCCTCAGCACAGACAGCACTTGGGTCTCTATCTCGTTGTGCATCAGCTGTGAGAACACAGATCACTGCTCCAGCTAATCCATCTTCTCAACAGTACAGTGAGGTTAGAGGTGAGAAACAGAGTGACAAGCATCTGTGTGCGCTGCAATAATCTCCTTCGACACAGCAGACCATGTATCACACACCACCGGGACACGGATTTTTCTGTAACTCCTTAAGAGGCTGTGGGACCCGCGCACCTTTTTAAGCATTTAAATATCACCACGAAGTGGAAAATTTTCAAATCCTTATTACGCTGAAGGTGCAACATGGGGACACAGCAGGCAGGGAAGCTGAAGAGGCTTGACTGTTCCTTTCCAGACTTTCAAGACTGTTAAGGTGGCAGCAGGCAGGGATCTGAAACACATGTTTACATTAGCTGGAAGATACTATCAAATCCCAATGCTCCAGTACTCTCAGCAGGTTTCTGCATGTTCTGTCTCCATGAATAGAAAAAGATACCACCTGAACACAAGATGAAAGTTTCAGGAACAGTATTTTCCATTGAAGAAAGACATTTCTTGCAGTAACTTTTAAAATACATAGATTTCTAATACATAGATTTCTCTCAATGCAGTAGGACAGCACACAGACTCTCCCCAGCAGATACACCATTTCACATCACATTGTAAGAAGCATTATGATGGACAATCTGGCTATTATCTGAAGACCTACCAAATAGTTTTACTCACAGAACCCCTGGGGTTGGAAGACACCTTTAAGATCATTGAGTCCAACCGTTAACCCAGCACTGCCAGGTCACCACTAAACCATGGCCATCAGCACCACAGCTACACAGCTTTTAAACCCTCCAGGGATGGGGACTCCACCACTGCCCTGGGTAGCCTGGGACAGCCCTTCACAACACTTGTGGGGAAGAAATTCTTCCTTATGTCCAACCTAAACCTCCCCTGGTGCAACTTGAGGCCATTTCGTATCACTTGTTCCTTGAGAGAAGACACGACTCCCACCTGGCTCCAACCTCTTTTCAGGGAGTTGTCACGAGTGAGAAGGTCTCCCCTGAGCCTCCTTTTCTCCAGGCTAAACAACCCCAGGTCCCTCAGCCACTCCTCACAAGACTTGTGCTCTAGACCCTTCACCAGCTTTGCTGCCCTTCTCTGGACACGCTCCAGCCCCTCATGTCCTTCTTGGAGTGAGGGACCCAAAACTGAACCCAGGATTTGAGGTGTGGCCTCACCAATGCCCAGTACAGGGGGGTAATCTCTGCCCTAGTCCTGCTGGCCACACCAGTGCTGGTCCAAGCCAGGATGCTGGTGGCCTTCTTGGCCACCTGGGCACATGATGGCTCATCTTCAGCTGGATGTCAACCATAACTCCCAGGTCCTTTTCTTCCCAGCAGCTTCCAGCCACTCTTCCCCAAGCCTGGATGTTGCAGCGGGTTGTTGTGACCCAAGTGCAGGATGTGGCTCTTGACCTTTCTGAACGTCATCCAATTGGCCTCAGCCTATCAATCCAGCCTGTCCAGATCCCTCTGTAGAGCCTCCTGATCCTCAAGCACATCAACACACCTGTCCAGCTTGGCATCATCTGCAAATTGACTGAGGATGCCTCCACCCCCCTGTCCAGATAATTGATACATTAAAGAGAACAGGTCCCAGTACTGAGCCCTGGGGAACACTACTTGTGACCACCACCTTCTACTACTTCAGAAGATTTTCCTGAAACAGAAGCGCTTAACTCAGAGACCATCAGGAAACGCAGCTCTATCCATGAATTTTGATTAGACTAGTTCTGAAAGGATAAGCCAACTCCCGAAGCCAGTCCTTTCACCACACACAAGACTGTAAAACGTGCCGTTTCCTCCCTGTCCTCCACTTTTGTTCTTGCCCTCCCCATTATTCAAATGGTTTCCATGCTATTAACAGGATAAAAAAATTAACATAATTTTCTAACACATTAAAAAAAAAAGGGGGGGGGGGGGGGGGGGGGAAAATTCCCTTCCTTGCTTTTGCTGTTTTCTCTCCAAAGCTAAGCAAGCCCAGCTGCTCAGGAAATACCATTGTAATGAACACATTATTGAACATGGAAGAATCAATCGAGATTCCTGTCAAAATGTCACATGCTGCAAACAGGCCAACAATCCAATGGCTCTTACGAAATGCTTCTCAGCCACATTCAACAACTTGATCTTCCAAAATTCAGATACATGATCAAAATCACTTTGAGGAAAAAAAAAAACCCACAGATAAAAAAACCTAATAATTACACTAAGAATCCAGGAGCTACTTTCCATGACTAACACCTGACATGACACTACTGTTTTCTAGATACTGCCTTTACTCCAGACCAAATGAGGAGAAAAAAAAAAAAAGTTGTAGCTCAAAATTTCTTCCTTGCAAATCACAAAGCCATATTGTGACTGGTTTTGTCTTGGGATTTTTTACTGACACATTCCTTGACAACTCACAAAAGGCATTAACTATTTTAAAGGGCAAATTCAGCCTAGTTTGTAATAAATACTTGAATACTATGGAGGTTTCGCTTGTTCAGCTGACAGTGATGAACAATTCGATGATGCCAAAGTTCCTACAGCTGCTAGGGGCTCTCCACCACAGCTACAATGAAAAAATTTCCCAGAATATTTATACTTTTTATCTGGAAATTTTGTAATTCTATCTGACGAATACTTTCATCGGTCTTCATAGGAGAAAGCTAAGGGTAGCTATAGCATCTCTAGCTCTCTAACAGCAAGGAAGAAGATGGACCAGGACTGGACTTGCAGGTGCACACAAAAAGCAAAGCCAGAAAAAGCAGCAAGCAAAATACCAGTTAGATACTGGGAGAAAAGAACAGCAACAAACACACACCAAAATAACACCACAGTTCACCATCATGGTAACCATGTAATCAGAACGGATTGCTAAGACAAGTTGTGAAGCCTCCATGCTCCAAGGTGGCCCTGCTTCTCATGGGGACTAGTCCCAGGAACTCCAGAGGTCCCTTCCAGCTGCTCCCGTTCTGTGACTGAAACACCAGGGTTCACATGCCCTGATGCAACAGATTGGCTTGTGTTTGGCTTCGCTTGTGATTTTCATAATGCTCTGCCACTCCAATAAGGTAAACATCTCCAGCAAGTCTGTTCTTCCCTGCAAGAGCAGAAGACATTTAACTGCCAATTCAGCTCCTTTTCCAAGCAAATAATTGGGATTCCTACTAATTTCCCCAAAGGAGCCTTTGGTGGCCTTCAAAACCCCACAGATCAGGTCTTGCAACACAAAGGAGGATACTGTGAAACAAGACATTGTTGCACATTATATGCTGCTCTATTACTAGGCTGAAGTAACAAAGTTTTGCTGGGTTTTCTATTTTTCTCTCAGTTGTGTTGACCACATAGTATTATCATCTCATTCAGTTCTAGGACACTTCGTCTGGTAGTACCTGAAGTTTTAAATTTGTTTAGTGTCTGCTATCTTGTGTGGTGAGTTACTCAACTATCCCTAGCAAAGGTGCCACCACCTTCAACATCTATATAGCCCCACATGAAAAAGAAAAACCAGTGCATCACGAAAAACGAACAGCCAATCCCCAGGGTACAGTATACTGAACAGAAAAGTAACCTCAAGCACCCACCCTTTTCTCTCTTCCCCCCAGCATCAAGAAGATTGAAGAAATCAGATCAAGAAAGTTCTCCATGACAACAAAAAAAAACACCAAAGAGCCTCTTCTGCCCTCTAATCCTCCACAGATCACAGAATCATGGAATGGTTCATGTTGGAAAAAACTTAAAGATCATCCAGTTCCAATCCCCCTGCCATAGGCAAAGACACCTCCCACTAAACCAGGTTGCTCAAGGCCCCATCCAACCTGGTCTTGAACACATACAGTGATGAGGCATCCACAACTTCCCCGGGCAGCCTGTTCCAATGTCTCACCACTCTCACAGTGAAGAACTTCTTCCTGATTTCTCATCTAAATCTCCTTTCTTCTTGTTTGAAGCCACTGCCCCTTGTTCTATCACTACAAGCCCTTGCAAAAAAATGAAGTCCCTCCCCAACTTTCTTGTAGATCTCCAAAACTGTTTGCTTACAGTGTTTTCTACAAGCTATCACACTAACTTCACATTAACATAGTCACAGCCAGCCCCTAAATTGCATTACACATGGATGTCTCCTGTAGTTGCTCATGAGATGTTAACTCAAAATTCACAGAAATACCTAAATCAGTAGTAGCGATTTTCTTATTTCATGTAACATGCACATATAAAATACAAAAACACACATCCATGTTCTAATCATAGAAGCTTGATGAACCAACAGCTACTTTAATAACAGCTTATTTCTATATATATATTCTGAAGACATTTGAATCCATTAAAATACAATAACAGCAAAGTATCTACACAGAACATTGAAAAGCCTCAGGAGAAGCAGAGTGTCCAACACATCTGAACAAGGTAGTCCAATAACCCTGTCTAACATTGGCGTTGCTTAATTATTCCACAGCTTGAGAAGCTGAGAAAACATTGTCTTTTTTCTGTTATTAGTGCTTTCATCTTTATGAATCAAATGTTAATTTCCAGTAAGATCCAGAACACCAAAACAATGGAGGAAACACTACTGAGATCATAGAATCATAGAATGTTTCAGGCTGGAAGGGACCTCTAGAGGTCATCTAGTCCAACCTCCCTAAACAACTAGGGGTTTCTACCTAGGTCAGGTTGCTCAGAGCCTCATCGAGCCTGACCTTGAATGTCTCCAGGCATGAGGCCTCCACCACCTCTCTGGGCAGCCAGTTCCAGTGCTCTATGACCCTCATACTAAAGAACTTTTTTCTAACATCCAACCTAAACCTAGCTTTTCCTAGCTTAAAACCATTACTCCTTGTCCTATCACTACAAACCCTTGTGAATAGACCTTCCCCTGCCTTCCTGTAGGCCCCTTCAGGTACTGGAAGGTCAGGAGAAGGTCCCCCGGGAGCCTTCTCTTCTCCACGCTGAACAGCCCCAACTCCCTCAGCCTGTCTT
>VZZY01011055.1:69892-140803 GCA_013400335.1 Eurystomus gularis | reverse complement strand
GATTGCCTACAGCTTGCTGTGCTACTTTTCCAGCAAATGTCAGGGTGGTTAAAGCCCCCCAGCAGGATGAGAGCCTGCGAGTGTGATGTCTCTTGGAGCTGGAGTAAGAAGGCTTCATCAATAGCCTCCCCTTGATCAGGTAGCCTGTAGTAAACCCCAACCACAAGGCTCCCTTTGTTGTCACAGTCCCTAATTCTTATCCACAGAAGGCTTTCAACCTTCTCATGGCTATTCTTCAGGAACAGCTCTTCACAGTTTACCTATTCCTTAATGTAGACAGCAACACCTCCACCCCTTCTGCTGTGCCTGTCCCTTCTAAATAGCCTGTAGCCTTTGATAGCCACACTCCAGTCATAGGATTCATCCCACCATGTTTCAGTGATGGTCACTATGTCAGAGTTTTCCTGTAGCACAGTAGCTTCCAGTTCCTCTTGCTTGTTGCCCATGCTGCATGCGTTTGTGTAGAGGCACTTCAGCTGGGCTGCTGGTCGTGTCATCTTCCTAGAGGAACACCCCTTTATTTCTTTAAGATGTTTCATGGTCACTACCCTGTTGAATCCTGTTTCCTCAGATTCCCCTGGCTCATCTGTGATATCTGCACACATACAGTCATCTGCAGAAAATCTAACATACTGAATTGCTGTCCTGTCAGAAAGCCACCTTGGGCTACAACAAGCACACGTGCCAGTATGAGATAAGAAATATTAATTAAGCAAAAGAATCTTTAGCAGCTGTTATGACCAGGTAGGGTAGGACTACTAAGTTACTGCATTTAAAGGTCTTCAATTTCTTAAAGCAGGGAAAAACAGAAGCTGACACACCAGAGCTGTGCTGCCATTCAGTGAGACCTGGAAAGGCTGGTGAGTTGGGCTAATGGGAACCTCATCAAGGTCAACAAGGGCAAATGGAGGGTCCTGAGCTTGGGGAGGAATAACCTCCAGCAACGGTATAGGTCAGGGGTTGAACTGCTAGAAAGCAGCTCCATGGAGAAGCACCTGGAATTCCTGGTGCACAGCAAGTTCCCCATGAGCTGGCCATGTGCCCTTGGGGCCAAGAAGGCCAATGGTGTCCTGGAGTGCATGAAGAAGAGTGTGGCCAGCTGTCAGGTTCTCCTCCCCCTCTACTCTGCCCTAGTGAGGCCACAGCTGGAGTATTATGTCCAGTTCTGAGCTCCCCAGTTTCAGACAGACAGGGAACTACTGGAGACACTCCAGCAGAGGCTACCAAGATGCTGAGGGGACTGGAGCATCTCTGTGATGAGGGAAGGCTGAGAGCCCTGGGGCTGTTTAGCCTGGAGAAAAGACGACTCAGAGAGAACCTTCTCAATACCCATTAATACCTAAAGGGTCAAGAGGATGAGTCCAGACTCTTTTCAGTGGTGCCCAGTGACAAGACAAAGTGCAATGGGCACAAACTGGAACCCAGGAGGTTCCATCTGAACAGAAGGAAAAACTTATTTCCTGTGACAGTGCCAGAGCCTGGCCCACGCTGCCCAGACAGGTTGTGGAGTCTCCTTCTCTGGAGAGATTCCAAACCTGCCTGGACATGATCCTGGGCAAGCTGCTCTGACCCTGCTTTAGCACGGGGGTTGGAAAAGATTATCTTCTGAGGTCCCTTCCAACGTCCACCATTCTGTGCTTATTCAGAGAAATTCCCTTCTATGCTTTCACTCAAGCAGAGAGACAATGTCTAATACAGAGCATCTTCACCCGCAACATGTCAGTGGTACAAGGAAAGCCCAATAGATGCACAGGCAGCTCTGCATTATCACCCCTTTGGATATTTCAGCACAAACATCAACCATATGTTTTCAGATTTTTATTCAGGGCAGCAGCACTCAGGGTTTTTTGTTGCCAAATAATTTATGTAACACTTGACTATATCAAGGATAGCTCAAACTACAGTATTGCTACATTCTACTTTACAACAGGTCTGTTACAATAAGGACACAGAAACAAAGCCATTCCATCATATCATTCTCTTGAAGCAAACATTGAGTTTTCAAATTCATCCAGCAAGGTCAAGCATTCAGAGGAGTTCAAGTCGAGCAGCACATTCCTCATCAGGTCATGGAGAACACATCCCAGCTCCTGGTTTTCAACCTCTGCATAAACACAGCATGCCACAGGCTTGGAAGTCAGTTGCTCACCCCAGCTTACTCCAGGGGCACGTGAAGTATTGGTAATAAAACTGGCAAGTTTGGCTGCTTTAGTTATTCTTCTGAACTGACTTCTCTGCAGAAGAAATACTTCTAAAACCATTTTTTCAAGGTAGAAATACTTAACTCATCACTAATATTCTGAAAAGTAAATTTAATTTACAGGATTCATAAATTCTGTCACAAACTGAAATGTACCTGGAATAGTTCTTACACTGCTGCTTGCAACTCCTGATGGACCAAAGAGAGGTAAAGCAGATGACACAAACCCTTCAGTGAAGAAAAAAAAAATAAAATAAAAGGAAGCCATAGCTGTACTCCGCCTTGTTGCCTCTGAACTATGATCTTCAGGCTTCCTTCATCGCAGCTGTCATCTGTAATAGCCAGGCAGCAGTTGTCCTAAAGGCATCTTCTAAAGGTAGAGGGGCACTAGCTTCAACAAGAAAACAACCTGTACTACGACAGCTTCTAGCTATCCATGACATGATCAGAAAGATGGAAGCTCATTTTAACCAAGAGTTCATTTTGTGAGCTGCTAGCGCATTTCCATCTTCAGTCTATTTTCTTTGTCCTTACTCTGAAAACTTTGTAGAAGCTTCACATGTGGATCCAGCCAACAAGGTTACGATTGGTTGGGCACAACTCAAAACAAAAGGCCAACCTTACCCAAATACTTGCCCTTCCTGTCACTAAGCTGATATGATGCCCTTTTCACCTCTGCTCCTGAATGCCCAGCCAGGAAAGGTACAACTCAGTCTGAAGAAGAAAAACAAACAAATAATTCCAGGCTCCCGAAACATGGGTATGGTCATTCTGATTTAGTGAGCACGTAACTAGTGAATGATGCCTCATCTCCCAGTGAACACCAGTTTATTCTGTCTGACCTGGTGGTTGCCCCAGCATTTTTGCCAAGCTCGTTACTACTTTCTAGAGGACAGAGTTGCACAGAACCAACCATCGACCACGAATGGAAAAATGATGTTAATGACTGAGGTCTACAAATGCTGGGCTGTTCACTTGCACAACTGTGTCCTAGCTTCCTACAAGGAGTTGAAGTGTAACAGAATTACTCCCGGTCCAGAGATACAGACAGTGCTAATTCAGTCTCAGTGCTCTTCCAGGCCAAGACCTTCTTCATGATCCTCACAGATCATCTGGGAACATTCAGAACTTTCACATCTGCCACACAATATAGTGCAGCATGTAAATAATGGACGCTGCAATGGAGACAACACAAAGAAGCCACCCTATGTACTACAACACCCACACACCTCGAAATCTAACAGGGCACACTTCAATACTTCATATTCTGAGCTCTTACAGACAGATTAGTCAACTAAAAAGATCCCAGCATTCAAAAGCCAAACTCAAACAGGGTTCATAAGCAACTGGAAAAAGGAACTTTAGGGGGCCTAAAAGAAAGCCGAGGAGGGACTTTCTACAAGGGCTTGTAGCAATAGGATGTGGGGTAATGGGTTCAAACTGGAAAAGAGGAGATTTAGATTAGAAATTAGGAAGAAGTTCTTCACTCTGAGAGTGGTGAGACACTGGAACAGGTTGCCCAGGGGGATTGTGGATGCTGGAAGTGTTCAAGACCTGGTTAGATGGGGCCTTGCGCAATCAGGTCTAATGGGAGGTGTCCCAGCCCATGGCAGGGGGGTGAATCTAGCTGATCTTTAAAGGTCCTTTCCAACTCAAACCATTCTATGATTCTTCTGTACCAAGAACCAGAAGTCAATGCTGGACAGCCAGTCTGAGGAGGACCCTTTAATTATCGTTAGCACTAAAACAAGCTTCCTACATATGCAGTAGCCACACTTCCATGTTTTGTTTTGTATTCATTTTTAGCCACTCTGAAGTCAAGCTATTCCTAGTGTTAGCAACTTCCACATCTAACTGTGGCAACACAGGGAAGCATGGCTCTTTTCTCAGCTTCCCAAAAGTTGAAGTTCCATCCCACATCAGTCTAAGTGAACACTGACACTCATCAGGACCTCAGAACACTGTCCCCAATGTATATTTGACAACGAGGACATACAAATTGTTCTGTAAGGATCCAGATGGGGGTTTGAGCAAATTTCTTGTGAAAGCAAAGCATTCCAGGAAACATAACCACACTGCTGCCTCTATTTTAAACTATTTTTTAAATTCAAAGTCACAGCATTTGCTAATTGTCCAGATTACTTAGTAGAAATTAACTTTTGTCTTCAAATCTCCTAAGCTGTGACCTCGGTGTGGAACAAGCTCTGTGAACCAGAGTCCTGAAGATTCTGAGAAGTACAAGAAAATAAAGGGAAAACAGCTTTTGAAGCTGAAGATTAAAAGGCTGCTTTTAAATTCAGATTAGTCATAACAGATAAAAGCTGAAAAGATAATGCATTTGCCTTCCTGAGTAGAGAGAAAGTGATATGTCAAAAATTCATTCAAAAATTCAAGTCTTGTCCACCTTGGAAAACAATGAATGGCTGTATTTTTCCTCCCCTTCTTATCAGGGAAAGATTTTCGAGTATGCTCCTTCAGCTTTTACTATGGCTTTTATGTCCAAGTTAAATAGTTTGCTCTTGGCATTTGTGAAAGCAAATACCAACAGCTAAACGCTATAAGGAAATTCTTAACTGGATGATTTACACTGTCTTGATTCTAAGAACAGTTTTGTAGAAATGTTGAATCATACCCACTTGCTTGCACTATGATTCCCATTTTATATTACACAGCAAAAGTTCCCAGACTTATACCTTACAATAACAGAACTAGACCTTTAAAGGTCCCTTCCAACTCAAACCATTCTATAACATATGATTCCTTAACTAGACAGAAGTTATTATTTCACCACAGAATACCACAAGACAGTCCCAGTAAACACTTAGTATCTACTTCCAAACCAAATATGCATCACGCTACTCTCCATGTCTTATACAACCATACACTAAACTCAACCTGCACAGCCCATCTCCATTAAAACGATGCCATTTTATTAATATTTTTGCTATATAAAATCATAGAATCGTTTTGGTTGGAAAAGACCTTTAAGATCATCCAGCACTGCCAGGTCACCACTAAACCATGTCCCTCAGCACCACAGCTACACAGCTTTTAAACCCCTCCAAGGATGGGGACTCCACCACTACCCTGGGCAGCCCCATCCAGGCCTTGAAAATCCTTTTGGGAAGACATTTTTCCTCATGTCCAACCTAAACCTCCCCTGGTGCAACTTGAGGCCATTTCTTCTTGTCCTGTCGCTTGTTCCTTGGGAGAAGAGACTGACCCCCACCACTCTGCAACCTCCTTTCAGGGAATTGTTGAGTGAGAAGGTCTCCCCTGAGCCTCCTTTTCTTCAGGCTAAATAAGTTGGACTTGATGATCTTAAAGGCCTCTTCAGTCAAGAAGAATTCTATGACTTTATGATTCACTTTCACAACATCAGCAGAATTAAAGCAACTCTGTGCTGCAAGACAGACATTTCACTCAGCAACAGATGTAGACACTGATCTATCAGGTAGAGACCAAGACATCAGGTGGGCAAAGACCGGCCCTCAGAAATAAAGTGACAGGAACAACTCAGTGGACCTTCTCCCCACGGTGAAGAGCTGACTAGTATTGGGAAGTATTCAGAAAACAGGCTACAATTTCTGCAAAACGTTGTACTGAATTTGGAAGGTCTGAGTTTCAACCAACCGAAATAGATGTGTGGGGTTACAGTCACACGCGGAGCGCTCAGACCGTGCTTTCACCAGGTACCTGTCACCTTTTACACTCGGCTGACAGCCACGGCTTTTCCTGGAGCAACTGGGCAGAAGCACCTGGCCGCTGTAGCAGGAAAGGCTGTGCAATCACCAGGCAATCTTCCTTCCCTTGCCTCCAGCTACTCTCAGATGAGATTAAGATCACATTGAAAGAAGTCAGGAAAACCGACAAAGACAGCCACCTTAGCAACCCTTCAGTGTCAAAGCCTACAGCTCAGACCCCAGTTACTCATGCTAAAGCATCACTGACTGCTTACCTGAGCCGCCTGGACCTATCATGCCTTTCATCCCTCTTCAAATGTGTTTCCACATATATTCTTGTTTAAGAGAAGGAAGAACAATAGGACAGAAAATCTACCTGAAGAAGCTTTCTCCTTTGCAGACGTGCAAAACACTGGCAGGGGGGGAAGAAGAGGAGGGGTAGGGAATGGGCAATTCTTCCAGAAAGTTTTATCAAACAAGCATAATTTTAATTTTTTTCCAAGTGCAGGTCACAAGGTATGTATTACACAAGTTTAAAAACACTTTGACTTGGCTTTGTGCACGAGGCTAGATTAGATGAGTTCCTGAGATCTCTTCTAACCTGAACTTTCCTATGATGCTACGCTGTACAGGTGAAAGTTTGAAGACCGGTCAAATACAGCTTTGCTATTTTAAGCTTAATATTGAAAACCCATCAAAAAATCTTAATATTTCTATAAGTAAAGGAGAACTCCTATCTGCCCCTTCTTAACTGTCTGCACGGGATAACAAATGCTGCAATGCTCCACTGATGAAAAAACCTCAGCCACTCAGCAGATGCTTCTAGAGTACATGCAAACCCAGAAGGATCACCCCATAAACTCACAGTCCATACTGCCTATATACATTTGCTTATTGCAGAATCCCAGCATGGTAGGGGTTGGAAGGGGCCTCTGGATATATCTCCTTTAACTCCCTGCTAAAGCGGGGTCGCCCAGAGCAGGGTGCCCAGGATCATGTCCAGGTAGGTTGGGAATCTCTCCAGAGAAGGAGACTCCACAACCTCTCTGGGCAGCCTGGGCCAGGCTCTGGCACCCTCACAGGAAAGAATTTTTTCCTCCTGTTCAGATGAAACCTCTGGGTTCCAGTTTATGCCCATTGCCCCTTGTCCTGTTGCTGGGCACCACTGAAAAGAGTCTGGACTCATCCTCTGGACCCCCACAGGCCCTTTAGCTATTGATCAGCATTGATCAGATCCCCTCTCAGTCTTCTCTTCTCCAGGCTAACCAGCCCCAGGTCTCTCAGCCTTTCCTCATCACAGAGGTGTTCCAGTCCCCTCAGCATCTTCATATAGCCTCCACTAGACTNCCCAGGACACCATTGGCCTTCTTGGCCACAAGACCACACATCTTATCCTGGCCAAGGGAATATCTGAATACTTCCAACGTTCCCCTTACGTAGAAGCATCAGCAGTTTACTAGCATGCTACCTTATTTTGCTCCCCATTTCGTCCTCTTCATATTCAAAGACAAAATGCCTTTCATGCTTTTCCCCCTAGCTCATCTGCAACGAAAGATTTTTAGATGTAAGCTACTAAAAATGTTTCCTCCCCTGCCTGTGGATCATCATGTTGAATTCCAGTATATTGCAGTTATGTTCATTGCTTCTTAAGGCAGAGACTGCTGCACTATGAACTATCTTCCCAACCAGCTTTGTGGTTACCATCCTGCTCCTTGCAAAGACTTGGCAGAAAGAAAGGCTACCAAAATACAAGGTATACTCCGTTACTGCATTACTAAGGCTAAACCCAGCTCCCTTACATCTACAACTGATGTCTTTAAAAATAAATAAATAAGAACAAACCACCCTGACTACAGAAAAGTACTATTTGTAACATATTAATATGTACTATGAAAAAAAAAGTATCTTTAAAGACATGGTGATATTGTAACAATGCCTCCTGATGTAAATAATCAAGAATGAACAAGCCTAAATCATTTTATTTTGGAATATAATTTATAGAGGAGAAGAACCATGTCTAGAATAACATTCTTAAAAGACGCTGAACCGTCTTCTTTAAATATTTTGGAAGCAAAAACAAACAGCTGCTCAGAACCAGAACTAAAGAGGCTTTACATCAAACACTAGATATTACCGTGTGGAATTAGAGGTCATTCAATCATATGTTCACCATGTGAAAGGCTCCTAGGTTGAGTTCCCATTACCTCCCAGTGAGAAGAGTGCTGAGAAAGGAAGAACATGCATGCCCTCACCTTTGGAAAAGCAATACCGAGTGTTTTAGCCACAGGTAACACATTCTGAAACCTTTCCAGTTTGCACAATTCTATGATTCTATATTTGTGCCTGGTCTCTCTCCATACTTCTATTTGACAACAGAACTGTTAAACTAGCACCACTGAGGCAGGGACACCACACCAGTCTTTAATTTAACATGTAACATCAGTTATCCCTTTTTTTTGTTTGAAAGCAATCTGCTTTGTTTAGAGAACCACAGAATTGCTTTGGTTGGAAGAGATCTTTAAGGTCATCAAGTCCAACCATTAACCAAGCACTGCCAGGTCACCACTAAACCATGGCCCTCAGCAATACATCTCTACAGCTTTTAAAGACCTCCAGAGATGGGGAATCCACCACTCGCCCTGGGCAGCCCCATTCAGGCTTTGACAACCCTTTTGGTGTAGACATTTTTCCTCATGTCCAACCTAAACCTTCCGTGGAACAACTTGAGGCCCTTTCTTCTTGTCCTGCCACTTGTTCCTTGGGAGAACAGACCAGACTCCATCTCGCTCCAACCTCCTTTCAGCGAGTTGAGAGTGAAAAGCTCTCCCCTGAGCCTCCTTTTCTTTTTAGTCCCTACTTTATTTGCCTATAAAAACTCCTCATTACTTGGCTCTGTCATTTTCTGCAAAGAAAAACTAGTTCTTACTGCTAAAAGATGTGGGCACTCCCAGATGATGTACTACCTTGTTTATTCTCTAAGCTAATACAAAGGTATAAAAGATTAATTGTACCATAAAAAGCAGTTTCAATTGCACCACACAAGGCACAACTCATTAAGTGTTAAAGACACCTAACGAAACGTTCATCGCTCGTTTCAAGAACTCAAACATTTTCCAATACACACAGTCCTAGCTTAAAATATTACTGAATATAGAATCTTCAAATGGTTTGAGTTGGAAGGGACCTCAAAGATCATCTAGTTTCAAACCCCCTGTTGTGGGCAGGGACACCTCCCACTAAACCAGGTTGCTCCAAGCCCCATCCAACCTGGCCTTAAACACTGAGGGATGAGGCATCCACAGCTTCTCTGGGCAAACCTGTGCCAGTGTCTCACCACCCTCACAGTGAAGAGCTTCTTCCTCATTTCTAATCTAAATCTCCCCCCCTTCCAATTCGAAGTTGTTACCCCGCATCCTATCACCACAAGCCCTTGTAAAAAGTCCTTTCCCAGCTTTCTTGTAGGCCCCCTTCAGATACAGCAAGGCTGCAATGAGGTCTCCCCTAAGCCCTCTCTTCTCCAGGCTGAACAATATGTATATTCCTATCTTACAGCCAATTATAGTCTTGTTCATGTATTTCTTTAAGTATTTATATTCACAATGGAAAGAAAAAAAAATACCAGTTTCGCATGTAGTCACAATTTCAGTGTTCTGCAAATATAATGCTAAAGGTTAATCTTGAGACAGGGCAACAGATGTTCAGTCAAAAGGAAATTTTTCTCAAGAGGAGATACCCAGGAAGTTTGTCTTTCCAAACTGCTCCAGCCCACAGAATTTCCCACTGCACTTATCCAACTGGGAAATGTTATGAATCAGCTTCCAATTTAACTGCGTATACAGCAGAAATACCAACCCTGAGGACTTCAGCACGTAACATTATAAAGCACTTGAAACATTATGAAGCGTTCATAACATTATAAAGCACTTATGTGAGAATCACACTAAGCATACATACTTTCCATTAACAACATAACTCTTGTTATGAGCTTCAAAATAAACTTTTACTAGACTAAAAACTAAGCCATTGAGTTCTTTAAGCTTAAAGGATAAACAGAGCACTCACTCTGGCTTCTAGACAGTGTAACATTTTGCAGGTATGTGGATAAGTTGTTAAGTGTGGGAAAAGTCCTTCATGAAGGAATTTTTCTTCTTAACTAGTTCCACATTTACAGCCAGAGTACCTGAGCAAATAAAATCAGCCAGCAGTTCCAGAGATGTCTACAACTCATCGGGATCCCCCTTACACTGCTCACAGAGAGCTGAGGTTGGAAGAAACCTCTCCTGCTGAAGCAGGGTCACTGAGAACAAGTTGTCCAGGACTGAGTCCAGCTGGGGTTAGAATGTCCCCACAGGTGGAGACTCCACAACCTCTCTGGGCAGTCTCTTCCTAGTATTTGACCACTCTCAGTCAAAAAGTCTTTTCTTGTGTTCAGATGGAATTTTACGTGTTTCAGTGTGTGCCTGCTGCCCCTTGTGCCATCAGTGAGCGCTAGTGAACCTGCCTCCTTCTTCGTTCCTTCCCATCAAGAAGCCACAATGATATGATCATGCCTAAGCCATCTCTTCTCCAGACTGAGCAGTCCCAGCTCTCTCAGCCTCTCCTCGTATGAAAGATGCTCTAGATCCTTTATTATCTTTTTTGTCCTGTGCTGGCTTTGCTCCGGTAAATCTGTATCTGACATGTACAAGGAAGCCCACACTCCAGATGCAGCCTCACTGGTCCTGCACAGAGTGTAGGAATCATGAGAGGAAGGATCACCTCCCCCTGCTTCCTTCAGTCTTTGCTCAGAAAAGGAACAAAATCCTGCCTTTCATTTCTTACAGCCATGACAATCGTTAGGAATAAGCCATCTGAGGCTAGGTTGCCATATCATGGTCTACTACATGCCATATCATGGTCTACTACATATGTTTCTTATATCTAGGGGAATTGTTTAAGCTTAATTTAACCTCTTGTACTTGCCAGATCTTGTTTCACTCAGCAAGAGAAATAAAAATATACTTAGGTAAACCACAATAACATAACATTATCATAACACGCATTGCTAGCTCACGACCACTGTGAAGTTACCTCCGGCTCAAGTTTAGTGCCTTCCCATTGCCCAAGTGACTTAAACATCAACATCTCTTGCTTGGCAAGCGCCCAACTGCAGCTGAAATAGCTGTTTCAGTTCCTTACAGTAGGGGAAGGCTGTGTTTCAAGATAGGGACAAAAGATCTATCCCTCAAAAAAAGAAAATTAGATATTCATTTAGGGTTTTTCATATTAAAGCCAGATCTACTATTGATCAGACGCCCTCTAAAACAGTTCTAAATCCCTCTGTAGCCCTAACATGTCCTGTCTTCGAGATATTTTGCAACCCAGCAGAACAGAAGAGCTCTTCACCAAGCCACTGTGAGCAAACAGAGAAGCTGAAGAGGGCAACACACAAGCAGAACAAACACAAAGTTTGTGGCTAATGGCACAACATGTACTCAATTCCAGACCTTCAGCTAGTCAGATCCAACAGCACAAAGTTCCTTAAAAGGGAAAATTATTTGCAGAGTAATTTAAAAAGAAGCAGGATCAAATAAGACTAAAAGTTCTTTGTATTTAGCTCATATACTGTAACATAAATATAAAAAGCAGCCTATAAAACAAATAAAACTTCGGAGAGGAGGAAAAAGAAAACGCATGAGTATTCAGGTATATACACTGGGAGGTACTGGCAAGGAGAACGCAAATAAACCTAAAGAGGAAGAAGAGCTTGTCATGTATAAGCCAAAGCAACATTTGGCTTATACAGTGGATTACACTTCTTCTACATAAGGATAGAATGTGAGTGATTTGTGGCTAAAATGATGTTAGCGCGTGAACAATAATCAACAGCCAGAGATTTCAGATACAATGGCTGGCCTACCAGAATTTGTACATCAAGCCATCATGCTCACATTTCTAAGCGTGAAGATCATCAAATTACTAAAAAGCTATATAAAAAACCCCCTATTATTTGGTGGTACAAACATGAATGTCATGCCCTGTTCGTTCTAAACGAAACCAAAAAAAAAAAGAAAAAAAGAAAAAAATAGAATTTTTTCAAGGAACTTTGGTTTTGCATTCTTCATACAAAGTAAAAGAAGACAGGTGTTGAAAGAACCTGATACCCTTAGTTAAAAAGGTACTGGCATTGGATATTCAGGAACTCATAACTAAGGCTGCAGAATTAAACACAAAAAAATTAAAGATAACAGAAAAAGAAGCTAACATCTCCTAAGAAGGAAGTACAATTTTATTGGCTCAAAGAAACCACCCTGGGTCCCACACTGCTCCTGCTAGAGTTTTATTTGGTCAAAACTTGCTTTCATTCCAATCTATTCATGGTTTTGGGTTGTCCCAAAGTCAAATGAGTGATCTGTATCAGGCATGATCTGTTTCTGTTACATAAATACAATGTTATATTACTGTCATTGACAGGAAACAAACCAAAATACCACAAACACCCCTTGTTTCAGCCTGAGCTGGAAAGATTGAGTTATTGAAGCTCTCAACACAACAAATATTACTAAATAAAGAAAAATATAACTGTTTAGGAAAAAGCATGACAGAAACTTAAACCACTTCCATCATATTTACTACTGGGGCTAACTAACAATTGTAGCTTTGGGGATTTTAGGGGAAAATAGGAAGCCCGGCATACTGGGCAACTTCTAGATAGGACTTTTCTGCTAACACGCTGCATTTTAACATGCTGGAACGTGTCCAAAGAAGGGCCACGAGGATGATCAGAGGGCTGGAGCACCTCTACTATGAAGACAGACTGAGAGAGTTGGGGTTATTCAGTCTGGAGAAGAGAAGGCTCCAAGGAGACCTTATTGTAGCCTTCCAGTATCTTAAGGGGGCCTACAAGAAAGGTGGTGAGTGACTCCAAGCTGTCAGGCAGTGGTAGGACTAGGTGGAATGGATCAAATCTAGAGGTAAGTAGATTCAGATCAGATAGTAGGAAGAAGTTCTTCACCATGAGGGTGGTGAGACACTGGAACAGGTTGCCCAGAGAGGTGGTGGAAGCCCCATCGTGGGAAGTTTTTAAGGCCAGGCTAGATAGGGCTCTGATCAATCTGATCTAGTGGGAGGTGTCCCTGCCCATGGCAGGGGAGTTGAAAGTAGATGATCTTTAAGGTCCCTTCCAACCCTGACAATTGTATGATTTTTTGATTTTGGGGACAAATACCACCAGCCTTACACAGGCTTTGGACATATGTTGCTAACACTGTTAATGGCATTCAGGACTGGCAGAAAAACTCCACCTAAAAGCTTCAGCTGCATTTTGGTTTTTCTAGACTGTTTTCAGTGTAAGTATGGCAGTTTCATGCTGTATAAGTCACCAGTGGCAGGACATGACTTCTCAAACATTTAGAGAAACACCTAATGGATATATCAGGATGGAGCACGATGGTACTAAGGAAAGATGACCTTACCCACCTGGAAGAGAAGGATGTTTCAATAACCTAGTGAATATCTTGTTTGCTGATAACAATAAAAAGATTAAAATAGCAAAACATTCCAACTGAAGCACGGTTTGGAGTGTGAATCTTAAAACTTCAACCTTTCTGAAATGCTCCAACTGTAGTTAAATAAAAACTGACTGATACTTCGTTTGGAAAAGCACAACGACATGTTTTGCATTTCTCTGAACATGTCATTTGAAAATTCACAGCACTTTCAGATACTTGCATATCTACAAATATTACAGATATTTCCAGTTTCCTCTCTTCCCAAACAAATATAAAACTTTCAAGAACATATCCAAACTATAAGCACAGCGTGAACAAGCCGTGCTCATCTAACCATCCAATTCATCGTTTCCAATACTTGATACACACAGAAAAGCCTCTTAGCAAGCAGCTGCTTCAACCGAAGCATCTGTGTTCTTCAAATCGGTGATATCCCTGCCAAGACAAAAAAAAAACCCTCATTCTTATATTTTCTAGTTTATGTCAGAAGCTCTATAACAGCAAAAAAGATTGCTATAGCCAATAGCAGTTGATAGTACGGGTACGACAATTGCTTGTTCACTTTCCCAGCCAAACTAATACAGATATGACCTTTTAGTTAAAGCTGTAAAAGTCTATTTCCCAACAGACTCACAAAACTACCTCACCACAGCAACACCCACACATGTATTTCCCTCGGTTCATCATGGTAATACCCATTACCTTCATTTCTTTTGCAATATTACATGATTTTACCCAGCATTCTAAGGACTTTTTTCCAGTGTGCATTGAATCATGTGTACAACGGAGTGTTTGTAGCCTTATGTGATGTTTTTCAAACAAGCCAGGAAAAAGCGATTTCTATTTCATTTTGTAGGATCAGCCCTTCAAGGCAGGTTTTTGCAGTACTGCAGGTAATTGAGATTCTCCTTCAGTTCAAACGTTGCTACAGCGAGCACGAGGGACAGGAAAGATCCACGGATGTGCCTGCTAGAATACAAAGAGCAGTGTCACCTTCCCATCGGATGGTATTTTGTATGTTCATTTTGTAATGGCATTCCACATCTAAGCATCCACAGCTACAAAAATAAGATGAATATATCACCTACCTAAAATTACTCTCAGTTCCTTATCTATTCTTTAGACAGAAACCAATTTTACACTTCCTCATCCACACTGAAGTCCAGGAGCACTAATTTCATTCTCAGGTATTTTAACTATGTTCAACTAATTTATTTTTTTTCCCTGTCCTTCCTGCCAGCCCTTCAGAAGCCTGTTGTTCTGCTGGGAACATTCATAGGTTCCCCCTCCCCATAACTAAATTATTTTCATTCTCTTACTGAAGCTTATTGGAACAGCTTCCCATTTTGTTCATAATACCCAGACAGAAGAGAAATGGTCACCCAGCATGACATTTTTTTCATGACCTACAACCCCACTGCACTAAGCCTTCTCAAGTATTTGCAGAGGAAGAAAAACTGCCAGAAAAACCTATTTTTAATCATTCTTTCTTCAAGATATAAAACCCTCAAAATGTTCAAGTGCAAAACAAAAAAAAAATAGAAAGAAAAATCACTTTTCTGAAAAAAAAATACACTCCAGTAGTGCAAACAAAGGCTCTTTTTGCCGGCCACAAGGGACAAAAGTGACACTCTTCCATTGTCTACAAGAAAGACAACTGAATTTGATGTATGTTGATAAACACTGACCAGGAATAAAAAGCTTGCAGAAAGCCATGTCCTTGCTGGAAGGCAAATGTGAAGATCTGTCGGCCAAACTAAATATTAACACGTGCCGCTGGATGCACACAGATGCCAAGATCAGGTGATGAACAATGGGTGAGAGTCCCAGATATTCCTACATCAATTTGAGAGGCCAATTTCTTAGTATAAATTCAATGCCAGGATTTGAGATGTTCTGCATAGCAAAGGCCATCTAAGCAACAAAACACAAACCCAATAAATTCAAAGTGCAGTTGTTTCAGCCAACATGACACAGCAAGCAATGTTAAACCAAAAATGGAATTTCTTAGTCTTTACCATAAAAAAAAAGTACCACCCTGGTGAGGAATAAGAGGAGGAAGATACCTGGAGCAATTGCAAACCAGAGCATTACATAGTTCTGCTTCAAATATTTTATTACAAAAGTGCTGGTTTGAAAACACCAGCTGGAGACCTGCCTGTTGGGAGACCTTGGGTCAGCCTGCACTGGAGGAGCAGGAGGGAGGGCCGAGAAGGGAAGGAAGCAAAACAAGCCACTGATAAGATCAGACTCCTGAGCCCAAGAATCTGAAGCGACTCAAGCTTTCAGCCTAATAAAGAACATCTTTAAAAGCAATACTAAACATACATGGAGAGAGAGCAAGCGCAGAGGTCCAGCCCAGAGGTCACACTACAAAACTGGCCCGAAACTCTGCTCCTGGAAGGAATGTAAATTAATGTTCTTATTCCTCTGCCTACTGCTAAGGCTGAAGGTGCCTTCTGAGGCTTCACTGGCCATGTGACAAGATACGATTAAGATCCATTTTTCGGCAGCAATCTGAGTGAACAGTACATAGACCCACTTCATCTTCTGAACACCATTTAAGATACTGAAAAGTACAGGAACATATGATTTCAAAAAATCAATAGCACCATCGTAATCCTGTGAGCTTCCCTGTCTGGAAGGATTCCATCTTTCTGGAGGACCTAGTAAAAGGATAAGACTCTTCAATGCAGAGAGCTGCTACTGCTGCTCTAACAAGCTCAGGGAAGAGCCCTGACCATCTCTCACCAGCGTGCCGGTAGCCACAGCAGCAGCAGGACACAGGTCTGTGCCGAATAGCAATGGTCCCAGAGAACCAGGCACTAATGGTTGCTGTAAAACCAAAACAAGCGCCTCACTTTCCTAAGCACAACAGCAGCTCTTCTGAGGGATGGGAACAAAGGCAGCAAGTCGCGTGACCTTTCTGAATGAAACATTTTCTAATGCCCAACAGTTTAGAAAATATTCCAGCTAGGAATAAGTCAAAAATCTTGCTCCCGATTTAGCCATTTTGGTGAAGCCAGGCCTCTTCACCTTGTCTTCTCATTTAAGTTTATTGTCTGAGGTTTAGTTTGACATTTTTCAGCAGTCTAAGTAAAAACAATTATCCCTTTGAGACCTGTTTAGGGTAACTTTACAATTTCAGTCATGTACTTCAGAACTCCAAGGTCTACTCAACATTTTCCATTTCCTTACTGTATAATTAGCCCTCTAGTATGCTATGAATTTTTACCTCATCCACACAGTTTTACTTCATTTTGTCCTCATTCCATACACTAGTTTAACTTGATAAATGACATTTTTTGCAAAAAAAAAAAATTGTCCTTGCTTAAAATACAAGCTTCTCAAGCTCAACAAACATCCACAATATCAGACAAAAATGTTGTGGAAGGGAAATGTGGCTCCCCCCAGAATTAAATGCACTATTTATAGTGCATTTAAGTTCAAATAAAAATACGAAACAGAGAAATATCCCCACAAATGGTGGCACAGACTCAGGAAGAAGTACTGATAAGCAAGGAATAACTAATGGGGGGAGAGGTGCCGACCTAAAGTGTAACTAGGAATCACGGGTCACCTCTAGCCAGTACTCTGTATTTTAGGATAACTCAGTCTAAGTAGCTCATAAGTCTGTCATAAAATGTAGTGTTGGTAAAATTATCATCAGATGAGCAAGAAACTGAAATAATTATTCTTAAATAGAAGTGGTAGTGACCTAAAACAGCAGCAAAGAAAATCTTCATATACAAACATTTTGCTTTTAATCATGCCCTGTACTCAAGAAAGTAATCCATACGGTTTACGCAGTTGTTATTCATGCCACACTTGCTTCTGTGCTGAACAGATTTAGGAAGTACAATAATAATATCTGTACAAACAAGCAGTATTTTAGTTACATAATATTTAAAATTGCACTCCTTTTTCCTTTTGTATAAGATTAAAATGGAAAGAAGATTGCCTTTACATGTAGGGGATCTAGGAACCCACAGAACCCACGAAATGGCCAGAAGGCAAATGCTTCTAAGAAGTAGGTCACTCCTGCTGCTTCAAAATTATTTACAATCCCCAAACAACATGTTGTAAACACAGCCAGCATTAATGGTGTAGGCATTATGGTCAAACCAAGCGCATCCACTTAGAGATAGGAAATAAAATGTGGCCTTTCAGGAGCCACTCTCATAGAATACAGGCTGACTGCAAACAGCCGCCTTTCTGACAGCCACACTGCACTAACGTAACAGCAGCTGATGCCAGAGTTAGGCAGAACTTTCCTTCAGAGAGATACAACTGTCAAAAGTGTGTCACACAAAACACATACGTCTGTTCCATGGGAAGCTGGACTCGCGCTTTGGAAAGTGTACATCTGGTCTCATGAAAATGTCGTATTTGACCACTTTTTACTGTTTCCTAGACAAGAAAAAAAAAATAACAACACAAAAAATAACCTGATTCCTTCCAAACTTCTGATTCACAGTAGCCCAGATGTTTTGCCAGCTCCCCAAGAGCTTCAGCTGATCTGCACTAGCTCTTCTGGGATATCAACAACAGTGTTTGAAAGACCAGGTATTCACCACAACAGATTGCTTTCCATTTTCTCACAGCACTGTGGCAAATCCCTGTTTGCAGACAACCGTTGTACACTGAAAAGCTAAAAAAAGAAAAATTATAAAAGCCAGTCTTTCACAAACCAGATATTTAGACTATTACACCTGAAATAACACTGTAGAGCAACTTTCAGCTTTGCTTGGAGTCCAGCCCCTCCCTAGTCTTCACATCAGAGTACACTTGGAGCAGACACACTCTAAACCAACAAACTGAGGTCAACTCACAATAGAAATTGGACTTCCTAACGTTTCATTCTGCTGGAAAACTGAATGAGCTTCTGCAGCTGTAACAGCCTTTGGACCTCACTCATATATATGGTTTCACTTCCCAGCTACAAACTAGTGTCATCTTTCATGGATACAACTCCACCAGCAAGGAAAAAACATGTCACCAGCACCATTTATCCCAAACAGGATGTGTGCGCTGGTTTACCTGGAACGACCTTTCTTACCACACTCAGCCAGGCACCAGATGGGATCGAAACGCGACATTCTCCCCATCCTAATACTACTTAAGCACTTCCCGCTAGGGTATAATGGATGAACTAGTACTTGCTACAGAACAAAGGAAATGCAGTTCAGACCAATTCCTTCCTGAAATGATTTTAAGTGTAAAAAAAAGAGCCCTATGGTCATGCAGAAAACAACTACGATAGAGTCAGTCCACAAAAACAGTTGTAAATAAGATCCCTCGTTACTTCAAACACTGATAATAACTGTCAAGTTGAATCTGTACAGGTAGCATCAACACGTTTTTCATTTTACATACCCATTTTCTCACAGGCATGCCAATGTATCTGAATAATTAATAGCTTTTCTAAACTTGACCTGGTCCAAGTACTTGGCTATAACCAACTGCAAAACAGAAATTCAGGGTCCCTAAAAATTCCAGTCTTGTCTGCTCAGTTTAAAAATCACCACAAACTCGCACTCAGCACCAAGAATTCCAAATTTGTTGGCTATGGCTCTCACTTGCCAGAGAAAAGAAATTAAAAGCTCCTTGTGGTATAGAAGGTCAGCAAGACAAACTACGGGTACCTCAGAAATAAAACATGAGACCCACATCACCACGGAATTTTTTTATTTTTTTTTAATTACCACTGTATATGACCTTATAAAGAGGAAAAACTTTTAAGAGAAAGAAAGATCAACTAAAAGACTAGATTTGGAAAATCCAGGCCCTTTTGCTATAGAGGTAGAGTAAAAGATTCATTGACAGGATGCATCTTATCAGAAGGAATGTGTTCCGACGCCAACATCCATCCAGCACGAAGTCATGATGGAATAACGTACGTCTCCTAAACAAATCCCAAAGAGACAGATCAGGAGGAAGATGATGATAACTTCCAGTCTGTTGCACCAGCAGATAAAGCAAAGGCTGGATCAGCTTCTTATCAAGCCAACCACTGCCTTGGCTGCATCCTCATCACCTTTAAGCTTGGGAGAAGTCAAACTCCACCAGGTGTTCAGGTCCATGGAGCAAAAGTGATGTTTCTTTTCTACGTCTGAAAGAAAAGAGTTGACCTGCACTACTTCCAGTCTTAGAGACAATCTAAGGAAGTTCTGGAAGTGGCTCCTCTAGCTTAAAGTAACTGAGCTCTTCACCAGCTTATTCAGGAATGCCAAACAGGCCATTGCTACGTAAGTCCAATAGGAGATAAGAGTTTCTTGGAAGATCAACAGTTTTCTAACAGAGAGACTGTCTCACAGCAACTCTTTCATTGCAGAAAATGAAATAATTAAAAGAAAACAACAGGCAAAATAAAACATAGCCACAATATCTTGGAGAACATAAATTTGGAGGCAGCAAGGAACACAGTATGGCTTGGTTTACACAGTATAGCTTGGATTTTAAACCATTTTATTCAGATCAATATTACTGCTATTAGCAGGCAATGCTCAAGTGAACAGGTTTTCAAGATAACAAATGCTTTTGTTTCTTCAAAATAATATAAAATATCATATTCTTCAAGCATAATATAAATGCTCAATGTTTCTTTCATAGCAAAAGTACAAAAACCTCTGAATACTACACAAGTATTCTGCATTAATTTTACAAGTTAAAACTAACACACTAGTACTGTCTATGTATGCCTCTCACATCCCTTTCACTCTCCACCTATTCATATGTTTTCTGAAAACAAGTCTATGTAAACAACCCGTAGCACTGGAAAAGGCACATTTAATCCAAAAGAACATACTCAGTGTATATCTTCCACGTATTTCACTAATACTAAGCCTGGCAACTTGGCCCCAGGTGCTTTAATAAGAGGAAATCCACACTGGAGTTCATAGAATCACAGAATGGTTTGGGTTGGAAGGGTCCTTGAAGATCATCTAGTTCCAAGTCCTTCACCATTGGCAGGGACACCTCCCACTAGACAAGGTAGTTCTGGATAGCGAAGCAACAAATTTAAGACACTTCTATTTATCAATCTGCACAGGACACACAGGAACCATTCTGGTTTTCAGTTCACACCCCTTCAGCCTTGGTCACAAGAGCAAGTGGGTAGCAGAAAGGGAGGCCCTTGGATTCCATTGCCCAAGGGAATCATTCTTCAAATAAATGTCAAATACGGTGGTGTAAGTGGTGGTAGAAGCTTGTATCTAGCAGGGAAGGTTCAAGAAATGACAAAGCAGGGATCGTACAGCAGCAATTATGTCATTTCATCCAACAGGCTCGAGTAACTTAAGATTAACACCTAGCTGCTTTCTAATGTAATTTACCGCTAAAGTGTAATGTGCCATTGCTACCATATTTCACCAAGAAAACAACAGGTCCTACTCCTCCACTATGCATGGTTGTAAAAATAGACATAAACTGTTCTGCTTTGTGAGCATCACAAGCCTCTTGTACTCACGCAGTACTAATCGTTTGAGGCAAGGCACAAGGAAGCAGGGGAAGAACAGTAAAGGAGCCCGGGGCACTCAAGTTAGTACTGAAAATCATTTTAAAGCTCAGTCAAGCACCTTGCCTTACCAAAAACATAGTAGCAAACCATGGTTGAGTAGTGACAGCATATTTACTCAGAACCAACACCTTAAAGTACTAGTTTCACGTGTTGCAGCACATTAACAAAGCACAGCTTTGAGATCGTTCCAAAAGCAGAGGGAAACAACAGAACAAGGAACTGGTAGATGTTCCTCAGAGACTCATCACATGTGCTTGGTATCTTAATTTTACTTCATCATCTGAAGCGCTGTCATCCCTCATCCCCTTTCCAAACAAGAACTGACCACGTAATGAGTTTGATTTCAGTTAGTTTGGATGGGCAGAAGTGTCTTATGCTACATTTTAAGTTACTTAAAATTTAAGCCAGCTTCTATCACAATTTTCACATTAATTTGCTAAAGGTTCTCCTTGTTCTGCTCTAAGGTCATCTGTATATTCCACAGGGCACCTGCTCTATAACCACAGCTGTATGTTCATTTTAAAGACCACTTCCAAGTCTCTAGAATGTTTTTTTTTAGCCTTAGCTAAAATACCAATGTATTCAATTATCACTTATCTTGTAGGAGTCAAATTTATTTTCAACAATAACTGAACCAGAAGCCAGTTTCTTAAAATGTGTCCATCAATTTTTAAAGTTAGTTTTTCTAAGAGCAAGAGCATTAGCTGAAAGGGATTTTTTGTGGTGAAAGCATGTTAAAATAGACATAAAATGCCTGGCACATTAGAAAGCCAGGTGCCCAATTTTTCCCTTAATGGCTGGAGGCAAGGAGGAAAAATAGCTTTGACCCACTTCTGCAGAAACCCATATGACCACTCCATGTTAAGCTTACACAAAAACAGAATGCATTCCTGTTCTGTTAATTCTGTCTCTGCAGAAAACAGCTGAACCTAAGGGATTGTATATGTTCTTCACTTGCCATATAGGCTCCTGAAAACAATCTCTGGCAAATATTTTAAAATAATTATTTTCAGACAAAGTGCCATAGCACAGGTTTTACTGGAAGAGCTTGGAAAGAAGGAACAACAAAAAAAAAATCCACAGATCTCTTTCAAGCAAGAATCAGATTAAATCCTCACTAACAGCAGTGTCTGTATCATTCCCATCAGGGTTACTTTGCCACAAAAGCAACACTCAGGGTGAATAATCAGCAGCACACATATGGAATACTGAGAAATGCTTTTGAGAATAGGGAAGCTCATCAGGATAACAGAATTATGAGAATCAAGGCGAGTTATTTACATATATTGAGTTATGCCTTCACATCCAGCTTTGTCTTTATGCTTAAAGCAACCCATCCTCCAGGACATTCTTTTCTGTCACAAGAGCAAACCAACAATCTCCATGCATACAGGCAACATATTAGCTCATAGGAGCTTCACGTTCAGGAAAAACATTACTGTTATAGCACTAGTGAATCTGACATAGCAAGTGTATGTTCCATTTTTCTCTTTCAAGTTAAAAATGCTGAGAACAGTCCCCTCAAATACCTTGCATTTGTAACAAATCCATTCTTATTTTCTCCATCTTAGAAGACCTATGAGCCTTAGCCTTTCTTTTGAGGTCAAACACCAGAGCTGGTTTCCCCACACTGATCTCAGCTGACTTGAAGCCTCAGCAGTTACAGACAACTAATCAAAAACTCCACACCTTGATCTAAAACCATGACCAAACCATGTTCCCTGGGTCCACTTCCTCTTCCATGTGTCTTTACATGTATTGCACTACGTCTTTCAAACACCACTGTCCTGGAAGAACACTGCCATAAGTTAGACCTGTAAGGAGAGTTTAGAGCAAGGGAAAGGACAAGAGAGCAAAGAGCAACCAAAAGAAGTCACTGTACCAGCCTGTAAGGAAGAGTTACTGTGAATTGCACTTCTCCATGCACTCAAGTTGACTGTTCCCATCAGACATGATGGCATTGAACAGAAAGCTGACAGACATGAACATGGCTAACAGCAGAGGAACAGCACACAATCACAAGAGTTCCCAGCAGATCACTTTTGATCTTTCTGTTACCAAGGAAAGACACTGAAGCGCACAAAGCAGGTGATAATTATTTAGTTAAAAGTTCCAAAAATAAAATCGTTCTTGCCCACTTATGTGGTGTACATTTTAAACGTTCTGAAAGGGATAACGATGGAACTCATCGTTAATACTCTCACCAGACCCATGCACAGAAGAGTGACAAGTCAAGCAGCATGAGCAGCAGATGGGATAAGGTTCAGCAGAAAACACAGTCATATGCTAATTTGCTATTAATTACAGAAGCTGTCAGGATTACTGCAGTGCCATGCACTAATGAAGGCTGCCAGTTAAACACACCCATTAAGGAAGTGGGGTTTTTTTACTAATAACAGCTTTTGATAAAAATGTAACATGTTTCACAGCCAAAACAATAGAGTGGGGAACCTACAGTGATTACATTTGCTCTTACACGCAGAACCTGACATTCTGAATTGGAGAGCAACATGCAAGGCATTGGCACCAGTGCTAAACCCAGTCCTTACTGGTTTAGCATAGAATGTTTACCATGACTTGCTCCCAAATAATGCTCCCATTGCTTCTATCAGCTTCCTTTATGAAAGTCTTGGACTGTTGACTTGAAAGCTCAAGACTATCAACAGATTTTGAGCAGATGATGTTATTCACCGCTTCTCTTGCGCACAAGTTGGTAAGAAAAAAAAATGACAAGGGATGAAACCAAAAAACTACTTCACAATTTCTTGCCTCAACATCCTATCAGTTGTTGAACATAATACAAATTATTTACTTTGTTCTAAAGTTTGCCTAAAGGGAAGACAAGAACTAACCAAAATCTCCATATTCCTAGAAAGTGTTATGGCTATGTAAATAGATAGGAGTTTTTCCCATCAACATTTTCATGACCCTCTGAATATTTTTATGAGCCTCTCCACTTATCTATCAACTTTCCTCCCCTTCAAAGAGATATGGATTTTGTGGAGAGCAGGTTGTCAATAAAAGCATAATTTAGATTTATGCCCCCATCTATGTCAGTTCCCAGAGATTTTAACCCAGGGGTGGTAGTCATTTGTCCTTCCAAGTCTTATGAGCCAGAGCAGCTCAAAGCTGAGGCAGACAGGGAAAAGAGACATCAAGAAAGTATAGAAGCAACTAGAAAACTTAAGGAATTTCCTTCGCCTCAACACGCAAATCCTATTAGCTGCTAAGTACTTGTCAGTGTGAATGACTAACAGCAAAGAATATTTCATATATCATCTGGAAAGAGCCAAGCCCCTGAGATCTCATTATCAGAACCAAGTGCCCCAGCTGACATGAATTATTTACTGCAAACCAGTGCTTTTGATTATGCACATGCATTATATGCTGAAGGTGCATCTGTGCCCCAGTTTTAAAACAACCATGAGGAAACAAAGCCAGAAACTGAGCTAAAATATAACATTCATTCCATAGAACAAGAAGATGCTCTTAGCTGATAAGCTGAAGTTTACCTATCACATGTGATAGCACACAGATGTTTCCAATGCATCCCGAAGGGAAATGATAATAGGCTGGAGAACACAGGCATTTTTCTTCCTTTCCTTCTGACAAACTGACAAGAAAATAAACCCCTTAGTTTTAATCACAGGTATCCAAAGCACAAGGTAATCTATTTCATTTACCTGAGTGACAGTACACAGGGAGACACAGAGACATCAAAACACACTCCCTCTCATTACACTCGTCTGTTCTAGGCCTGTTTCTATCCTCTACAGCATGATTTCAGAAGAAAATCTATGACCCATCTGAGACACGCTGACAGCTTATAGACTGCAGCATTGAAACTCTGACAGTGCGATTTCCACCTCTCTTCCTTCTTCCCTCCTCAGAAAGCAGCCGTAAGTGAGCTACTTGACCACAGTTTCCTTAGAACGAAGCTTCATTCGTTTCTCTTCTCTACGCTCAGGTTCATTTACTACTTCCATTTCATTAACATCAAAGTCAACAGATGTCTTCATGCAGATTCTTCATGCCTATAATGGCCATCAAGGTGACTGCCAAACAGGAATGTGGTATCACCCATTTTAGTACTAAATCTAATCTTAAGTTTACATAGAACCATTAATTTCATGTAAAAGAATTCAGAATATCTGCAATGCTCCTCTGAACAACAATCCAAGTACGTATGAATGCAACAGTCATTCCTGAATGGAAAGTGGCCAATGATTATCAGTATCGGGGTACTCATTCCCACCGCTGTCAGGCTGCTTCAAGATACCACAAGTTAGTTTTCACACATCTGAGTTGACTGAAGGAAATTTCTGAAGTCACAGCAGCAAGTAAAAGAAATGAGAACCAGTCCCCAGTCACAGGGCAGTACACCTCTTGCATCAAAACCTTGAGGTAAATACTCTTTTGGACAATTTGTCATCTGTTTACTTAGGTTTTTTTCCAAACAACATAAAACCTTTGCTCCTATACAAGGAACTCTTCCTCACCATGCTGCAAAGTCCTCATTCCCTTGTTCAGTAAACACCACACTGACCCACACATGGAAATCACGTACATGGGTAATATAGACAAAAAGCAGCCCAGATCCCAACATCTACTTTAAAGCATGAAGACTTCAGATACCTTCAGTGCATACATTCAAATTTGTTCCCTTTTCTCTTTACAGCAAATACTCAGATTTTGGTTGGGGTCTTTTTTTTTTTTTTTTGGAGGGCCCACAGGGAGGGAGGGAGGAAGAAAGGGCCATGTATGCTGGTCATGCTGTGGTTGAACCAGGTAGATCAGGTATGTTTACAGTACCTCTTCACAACTCCTTATCAACCTGGAGATATTTACAACCAGAACACAGCACAGAGCAATTCTCAAGCCAACAGGGAATAGAAACATGTCCTCTAGGGACCTGTAAGCATCCTACATTGGTAATTTTAGCCACCAAACTAGACATCTCACAAGGGATCTTTTAAAAGCAATGGGATTTAATGTCCACAAGCCCTTCTGAAAACCTACCTACAGGCTGAAAATATCAGCCAAAGAGAAATCGGATATACCCGGAGAGTAACACCTCCGGTTACCTCCTGTACACACTGGGCACAGGAGAATAAAGTCAGCACCTGAAAACAAACCAGTACTGACCTTGTCTAGCTTGCTTTCTAGCTTTACAGTGTTAAGATTTATTTTCCCCTAAACACCATAAAACTGTATTTCTATGTCAAATAGACACAAAGAACATTAGTTTGCGAACAAACAAAAGAACATTTTTACAAGTGTTGGTGCAAATGCAAAATAAGCCTGAGACCCTGCTCTGCTACCAAATACATCTAAAATCAGTGGTGCGATGGAGGCAAATGCCAATGACTCAATCCTTTCCCATTTTTGCCTTCCCTGTAGCCTGCTGTCTTCCAAATGTTCCAGTTCCCACCATTTACATCCTCAAACCCCTCCCCAGAATACCAGCTTTCCTCTAAAAGCACCATGACAAAGATCCGTCCCTTCATCACATCCTCTCTTGCAATAGTCACCAGTTGTCTTCTACCAGCCCTCTTCCCCCCAAACAAAGGAGAAAGGATCCCGCACATTCGGTTAACAATCCTCGCATACACGAGGTTTTAAAACTGGCGGATTTGGAAGGTACATTGCCACAATTGTTCTCCTGTAATGCACTGCCTGTAGCTCTCCCAGCTACGCAGCCAAGAGAAGGGAACTATTGAGCTTGGGTCTTGCATCTGTACACGGCTCTATCTTTACAGTTAACTGCTACCCTTGTTTGAATCAAAGGGTACGGTTTTAAAATTCAAGTGACCATTTCAACGAACTTCTCAGCATTATGTAGCAGTAGTGAGAAATACAACTTCTTACCAAGCTTAGTCGGCCTCACATTAATGGTCAACACCTTACATTTCTATCCATCACAGAGAATTTACAAATAGATTTAACAAGTATTATACAAACAGAATTCTTATAGATAAAATTAATCTTCATAGAAGGTTTGAAGAGCTGGAACAAGCACAAAACACAACATTTGAGGTTATTTTGACTACATCAAAACCCACAGCCAAAACAGAGTGAGGCCTGTTGGACACAAGTCCTCCCTTTAACTGAACCGGCAGGATGGGCTCAGAAACATGTACGGTCACCAAGCATGCACCGAGGTGTCAGTTATCAGAGAATCAGCCCAGAGCTACCCTGAACTCAAGGTCTCCCTGGGATATAATCAGGGACTAGTTTTTTTTTCCTAGCAGTATCAAACCCACCTACCCTAAACATGACCTGAATTGCCAAAACAGGAAAAGTTGTCCTAATAAAATAAAGTTAGCTTGTGATCAGAATTTCAATGCCATGCTTTGCATGCTAACACTTCAAGTCTGAATTGTGTGATTTAGGAAATTTCCATGGATTAAGCTCTATCACTGTGCACACAAGGTGCTACAACACTAAAAGAGGAATAACTTGGCATGAAAAACTTGAGAATGTGTTACGTTTTTATGGCAGCACCATTCTTCTATTTCTGCCATTTTGGCTTGTTTTATTTGGCTTCTACAGTGCGAACTCAGAAACCTTTAATTTGAGAAGTTTTTTCAGAAATCCAGGATTTAAGTGACTTTCAGATACCCAATCCTTAATTCCTTCCTTCAGAAGTTCTCTCTCCGCTGTCACTCAGTATGAACCCTGTTTTCACAGAATCACAGAATGCAGGGGGTTGGAAAGGACTTCTGCAGATCATCTCATCCAAAACCCCTGCCAGAGCAAGGTCATCTAGGGCAGGCCACACCAAAATGCATCCAGATGGGTTTTGAAAGTCTCCAGAGGAGACAACTCCACAACCTCTCTGGGCAGCTTGGGCCAGGCTCTGACACCCTCAAAGGAAATAATTTTTTCCTCCTGTTCAGATGGAACCTCCTGGGTTCCAGTTTGCGCCCACTGCTCCTTGTCCTGTCACTGATCACCTCTTACAAGAGTCTGGCCTCATTCTCTCAACACCCACCCTTCAAATACTTAAAAACATTGATCAGATCCCCTCTCAGTCTTTTCTTCTCCAGGCTAACCAGCCCCAGGGCTCTCAGCCTTTCCTCATCACAGAGATGCTTCAGTCCCCTCAGCAGCTTCATAGCCTCTACTGGACCCTCTCCAGTAGTTCCCTGTCTCTCTTGAACTGGGGAGCCCAGAACTGCACACAATACTCCAGAGGTGGCCTCATCAGGACAGAATAGAGGGAGGAGAACCATCACTGACCTTACTACTTTCACCAAGACATTCCCAACTCCCTATACATTTATTTGCTGTAGATAGTTTTGGTCCAGCAACCCAAGACACCCACTGAACACACGCAGTACCAACACCCTGCCAAGTGTGCCAAGAGAAGCATCCTGAAGTCAGAATTACATCTTTTCCTGCCGGGTGAAAGTTATTTGCACGAACTAGTGATTCCAGATGCTATTTCCGTATCAGCAAACACTCCTCTCAGGGCATTGTTTTCCATATGGTCTTGCACAAACAAGCTTCTAGAAAGCCTGCAATTATTTTCACTGCTGTGAAACAGGACAGGAGAAATACAGATGCATACCCACTTTTTCCCTAGGCATAAACTGCTTATATTAAGTTCATTTATTCCACAGCTAGTACATAATTGCTGTAAATCACTTCATCTTCAGTGGTAACCTTCCATGAGGCCACATGACAGTCAACTTACGGCAAGTCCTACTTTTGCATATAAGGAAAAATGAGTTAGTGCCAACACCTATGAAATTCATGACAGTTCTAGGGAAATGACATTTCCTGAGACATGCACTTTTTCTTTAAAAAAAAAGTTAAAGTATCTCTGAACTCATGCTTGTACATACCTCACTAAGTAAAAAGGCCTGGGAATATTCAAAGACATTACTCTTGCTGTCTAAAATCTCTAAACTGTTTTTCTGTTTTGTTTGGGTTTTTTTTAACCTTGGCCTGTAAGTGTCAGTCATATGTTCCATAACCCTTCTCATGGAAATAGTTTAAAAAGTTGGAGACCTGGGATCTGACCTCTCTCTCCAAAGCGTCAACTGAGCACGAAGTTGAAGTCCTGCAACAGATGCTTACATACTATCACTACTTCTGACACCTTTTGGTTATTTTCTAACTCAAACGAGTGGCTGAAAGATTCAGAGGCTCAAGTCTCAGCCTACATAGTGACAAGATAAGGTGAGTGCAGAATAACCTTAGGGTTTCTAATCAAAAGCCATTGCTGCAGCACATAAGAGTTGTTATCATGCATCAAGTTGTCTCGAAGCCCTTTAAAAGCCTTCACAAAACTACAGAACTTAAAACTGTTCGCTTACAGAACTGATTGCAAGTATTTCATTGGATATAATGCAGCTATGGGAGCTACAACATGCAAGCTTAACACCGGTTCATCCTCAAAAGTTAGTTAGAAATATTGTCCTAATGCTCCTTAGGAAAATAGCAGCACTACACTGCTGCAATTGCTACCATCTGCTAGATTAGTAACAGATAACTACCAAGAAAGGGGGATATAATCATTAGGGTCTGAAGTTAACAAGAGGTTTTTACACTGTAAACAAGTCCCAAAGTCTTGTCCCACAAGATTAGCCCTCACACAACTCAGGCACAACCCTAAGAACCTGGGTTCAGCTAAAACCAGTTTCTTTCCTTCATCTGATTTTTAAAAACACATGATGAAATGTTATAAACCAGAAGGCAAACTAGAGAAGTGCTGTAAGAAAACCAATTCTCCTCAGGACTCCTACCGTCAGGAGAGCCCCTTTGGCCCTCACAGAATACTAATTTCTCGCATAAACCATGAATAAAAAGGAGAAAACCTGGGAAAATCCACATAATGCAGGAATACTTAACACAGCAGCTTTTTGAGTTCAACTCCTTTTAAAAACAGGCCATCTCAGTTTCCTCTGCAAGTCCCACGAAATGCAAAAACAAACTACCCTGTCTTGTTTCTGCTACACATCACTTAACTTTCACTCCATCCTCAAAGGACTAGAGAATCTAGTTTGACTTAGATATATCTCATTGCCTCCATCTACTGGTAAGAGTCGCTGCTTGTTAAAAAAGAAACCAACAAACCAGCTCTATTTCACACACTTCATTTTTTTGAAAACAATTAATTTCAAAAATACTGATAATGTAGACTAGCTGATATACCTCACACTACCATTTCCTGATGTCTAGAATTTATTCATCCTGACCAGCACTTTAAATTTACCTTCCGATTAAAACTTAACAGCAGGAGCCAGCCAGAGCTGTGTTCTCTTCCTGGTTTCCAGTTTAAGAGTCAATTTAAGAGATCAATGTGATTTAACTTCAAGCTTCACAGCCTTTACCGCTAACGCATTAGACATTTCTCCCCATATAGTACCACCTATATCTCAGTTTCTCTTTAAAGAGGAAATCACTATTAGCCTTCAAAGTTCTCACAACTTCTTTCCCATGGTAACCACGCATGGTTTATGTTCCTAAAAAACGATCTAATTCTTTTAATTCTAGATGCTTTGTTTCCTAAACTGATGAACAAAACACACCTTAAGCAACATAAAGCATGCCAGCCTGCTCAGAGAACTGTTTGAGTTGGAAGGGACCTTAAAGATCACCTAGTTCCAACCCCCTGAAGTTACTACTTCAGTAGTATCATACTAGAAATAATGACTCAGTGTAGCTACTCATCAGCACTTCCAGTTGCATTTATCAGCTTTCTTACTGTTATTGAGCACTGAAGTGTCAGAGAATTTCACCACCCTAACATAAGAAGAAGCCATTAGTTTTATTTATTTATTTAAATCATTTGCAAGCAACTACCATTGTATTTATTGTGCTTCACTCAAACCCCAGTTAGGTTGTAAACCGCTGCTCACAGTGCTTTCTTTACTATATTCAAGGAATCACAGAATGGTTCGGGTTGGAAGGGACCTTAAAGATCCAACCCTCTGCCATGGGCAGGGACACCTCCCACTACACCAGGTTGCTCAAAGCCCTGTCCAACCCGGTCTTGAACACCTCCAGTGATGGAGCATGCACAGCTTCCCTGGGCAGCCTGTGCCAGTGTCTCACCACCCGAACATTTCCACTCATTTCTCAGTGTGTGTTAGGACAGACAGCTAAGCAAAGCTTTATGTGTCCATCAATGATGAGCACTAGCTATGAATATGCTTCCTACCAACTGCTACCTCTATGAAGCACTAAGAGCTTCTATTTCAAAGAATTCCTCACCCCTTTCTTGGCTTACCACAAGCACAGATGCTCTCCAGAGGCTGAGCACACCTTGCAGGCATACTTCAGCACCTGGCCTTTCACCCAGCTACAAGGGTCTCGGCCACACTTCTCCTGCAAACTGGTTCCTTAAGGGTTAAAAAGTTAAAAAGAAACTAAATAACCCAGGACAAGTCACATAAGAAATACTTTGAATACTAAATCAGACTGGTAGCCTCCGGAATCTTGCTTCCCCTGCATTAATTATGACCTGACCTTCCTATGTGCTTGGAAACCTTCCTTGCATTCAGCTGTTCTCTTGAAAGCACTGGCTTATTTTAAGACATAAAAAACCCTATTTGTTCTAATAGCAAAAAAAGCATGCTTTCTTTTTTTCCCTAGATACTTTAAAGTAATTTCTTCTACTCCTCCCCACACCCAGCTCTCAGAGTTGTCAGTAACCAGAAGGGGGCAACATTTTAAATAGTATGCAAAAACACAACCAATTTTATCCATTGCCAAGCTATTTGGGATGCTGCTTCCTCCCAAGTAAAAATCAACCTGCTGTCTCAAAGCTCCTCACTTACAGTATCACAAGGAAAATTTCCATTTCCTCTTCCTATTTACAGATCCAAGGATTGCGATGAGTGTTCTGATTGGAAAGCTTCTTGTAAGCAGTGAATTAAGTATTTCACCACCAGCACCGCAGCGCACTGCTGTGATGCTCCAGCCCAAGCACAGCCACTGTTCTGTAGAAACGCGAGTCTGAGCTGGGAGCAAATAACCATAATTTAAGTTCACTGAGTTTAATTTCAAAACTGAGACCTTTCCTGAAGCATTTCAGATCCTCTATTTACCACACTGAGGAAAGTCAAAACAGTCACACTAAAAAGTGAAACTTTAGCCCCACTAAAGTCAAAATGATGATCCATTTAATACACAGGAAAAGCAAACCCTTTTCAGCTCATGATAAATAAAATTGAATTAGTTCTTTGAAATTCAGAAACCAAAACATGCTCTGATGCACCCATTTCAAGACAGCACTGATCCACAAGCAGAGCCATGAAATTCTCCAAGAGCCTGCTGTTATGGTGATACCTCTTCCGAGAGCGAACAATGCCCTGAAAACATGGTGGAGAACCACAGCAAAAAGCTCCTCTGGCTTTGAAATGGTCTACTGCAATTTGGAGAGCAGGAGAGAAATGTTACCATAATGGAAAAATAATTTCAAAATCTACACAAGATAAAATTTTAATGCTATCAAGGAAAGTTTAACCTGGGATTCACTGGAGAGGTTTTTTCCTAACACGGATACTAACAGGCTACGTAATTTTAAAGAGGTTTTCCCTTTTCAAGCAAACTCGTCAGTGGGATTCATTCACTGAATATTTCACTCATCATTCCAAAACACATGCTAAATGTGTTGAGCTTCAAAGGGACCAGGCATGCTGGACACGTGAAGGAAAGAATGCTGTTCAAAAGCAGCGTGGGCAGCAGGTGTAGGGAGGGGATCCTTCCCCTCTGCTCTGCTCTGGTGAGCCCCTCCTGCAGTGCTGGGGCAGCTCTGGAATCCTCAGCACAGGAGAGACATGGACCTGTTGGAGCAGGGCCAGAGGAGGCCCAACAATGATGTGAGGGCTGGAACTCCTCTGCTGTGAGGCCAGGATGAGAGAGTTGGGGTTGTTCAGCCTGGAGAAGAGAAGGCTCTAGAAAGACCTTATTGCAGCCTTTCAGTACTTAAAGGGGGCCTACAAGAAAGATGGGGACGGACTTTTCAGAAGGGCCTGTCATGACAGGACAAGGGGTGATGGTTTTGAACTAAAATAGGGGAGATTTAGACTAAATAACAGAAGAAATTTTTTATACTGAGGATGATGAAACACCGGCCCAGGTTGCGCAGAGAGGTGGTCAGTGCCCCACCCCTGGAAACATTCCAGGTGAGGTCAGATGGGGCTCTGAGCAACCTGCTGTAGTCGAAGCTGTTGCTGCTCACTGCAGGGAGGGTTGGACTAGATGACCTTTAAAGGCCCCTTCTAATCCAAAACATTCAATAATTCTATGATAAAAGTCCAATTATTATTTTTAGCTGCTCCTGAATGCCTGGCACTGCTTACACTCGAGAATGAACTTGTGCCTACGAGCTTGATCATACAGCGCTATGCTTGATCAAATCAGCTCTACCTTTGACCTATTAAAAAACAAAAGCCTAGTTTCAGGTTTCAAGGGGAGATGCCCACACAGCACTGTTCTGGTCGGTGCTAGCTCTGACAGAGCACACAGCAAAGCAAAATCCACATTGCTCAAGGCTCATGGGAAGTCTGCAGACCATGAGAGAAGTGTTCCATCACCTGGGACCGGCACCTTTTCTAACCAAGTAGCTGAAGGCATTCAGTATGACTCACGCTTGCCTGACAATAGCATGAGAAAGATTTGAACTTGGATTGATCTGGGTGTGAGAATGCGAGGACTTGATGACATGTTTTAGGGAATTAACAATCGTGAAGCAAAAATATGGTGAACCAGGATCAAACAGCTCAGTTCTGTATTTGTATGATGCCCCTCAGATGTTTTGCCAGAATTGCACTTCCTGTGCAGAAGCTGCTTTCAGCAAAACATTCACACAGACTTAAAACTTCAGAAGGCAGGACAAGAACTTTTAAACAAAAACACTTTTAATTTATCTTATTCTAAAAAAGTAGATTAAGATATGATTGTAGAAATAATTACATATTGACTGCTGAACTGTAACTATTTTTAGCATAAGTAGCACCTCAGACATCAATACAAGGAGTATCTGCCTCACTGCATAGAATTGCTACGGTTGGAAAAGACCTCTAAGGTCATCCAGTCCAACTGTTATCTATCTCTACCAGGCCTACTTCTACACCATATCCTGGAGCACCATATCTAGACAGCTTTTAAATACATCCAGGAATGGCGATTCAACCACTTCCCTGGGCAGCCTGTTCCAGTCTTAGATAACCCTTTCAGTGTAGAAGTTTTTCCTAATGTCCAATGTAAGCCTCCCCTGATGTCACTTGATGCCATTTCCTCTTGTCTTATTAGTTGTGACTTGTGAGAAGACACACACATCCACCTCCCTTCAAACACTACTTCAACAGCTTCAATACTGAGGTGCCTCAGTCCTCAGCACATGAATGAAAACAGAGGATATACCATCGTTATTTACTTCCTCATTTGGGCTTCTCCTGCAAGCACCACTCCTTCAGTAATGACATCAGCAGTTCTACAGCTACCACGTTAGAGATCCATCTGGGTAAATAGAGGCTTCCACTAATTTCAAATAATTCTGTATTCTTCACTCCTCTGCCAGGACTGTATGTTTGTTTTCATTTATTAAAATGAAGTCCTGACACTGCATCATCTTTCAGTACTTTTGACAACGAGGCAGTCGTCATCAATAAGGAGAGACCATTTTGCTGCCTTCCAGTACCTGAAAAAGGCCTAGAGGAAAGCTGGGGAGGGGCTTGTAGTGATAGGACAAGAAGTAATGGCTTCAAACTGGAAGAGGGGAGATTTAGTTTAGAAATGAGGATAAAGTTCTTCACTGTGAGGGTGGTGAGACACTGGCACAGGTTGCCCAGGGAAGCTGTAGAAGCCCCAACACTGGATGTGTTCAAGACCAGGTTGGATGGGGCTTTGAGCAACCTGATCTAGTGGGAGGTGCCCCTGCCCATGGCAGGGGGGGTGGAACCAGGGGGTCTTTAAGGTCCCTCCCAAACCAAATCATTCTATGCTCATGAATTTCAAATAAACTTTTAGAAGTCTACTAATACTTAGCAATTGCTGTGATTGTCACAACACGCAGTAAAACAACTACCAAGAAATAATTACCTGGTCAAGTTCACCATAAAGATATGAATTAGTTCATCACAAAGCTCGGCACTTACAGTTTAGGTCAGTTGTCACCAAACTATCCTCACTGGTTCCATAAACCCCCAGCTGGGTCAAACGCACATTACAGACAAGAGCTTGAAAAGGTCAACAGGATCTGCCTGGTCAAGCACTATTACTTTCAGTTTCTAAGTCTTGACTTCACTACTAAAATTTGAGTAACCTAAAGTGCTATTTTATAGTATTTTAAGCATGGACTGACTTACAGGTTCTTTACTATAGATTGTTCCAAGAGCACATAAATTTCTTTCCCCAAAAAGCACAGTCTTAACACATTGGGAGTTCATGGTGAGAACTCTGAGGGATTATTTTTCAGCTACACAGAGCACCTAACATTTATAAACCTCTCTCCCTGCTGTACAGTACAACTCCTCCTCTGACTACAGAAACCTAAATACCTTAAAAAGAGAGTGTTGTACTTTCCATCAACCCTGCGGACTGGAGCATCTCTGTGATGAGGAAAGGCTGAGAGCCCTGGGGCTGAATTTAGCCTGGAGAAGAGAAGACTCAGAGGAGATCTGATCAATTCTTCTTAGTATCTCAAGGACCTGTGGGAGTCAAGCGGGCAGGGCCAGACTCTTTTCACTGGTGCCCAGCAATAGGACAAGAGACAATGGGCACGAACTGGAACCCAGGACGTTCCATCTGAACAGGAGGAAAAAATTCTTTCCTGTGAGGGAGCCAGAGCCCTGGAACAGGCTGCCCAGAGAGACTGTGCAGTCTCCTTCTCTGGAGACCTGAGAAAACTTGCCTGAACACGATCCTGGGCACCCTGCTCTGGGTGACGCTGCTTTAGCAGAGGGGTTGGACGAGATGATCCTCATAGGCCCCTTCTAACCCCCACCATTCTGTGATGCTGTGTTCTCAGTCAGATGACATGCCAAAAAATACCACCATCAAGGCCTAGAGCCAATATAAGGCATTATTATATTCCTACCCCTGTATACCCATTATGTTCTTCACTACCATGTTCCTGGAAGATCTTAACCTCACTTGCCAGTCACCTTTGGAGTTTCACTGCACTGATAGTACAGGAAACTCTCACCTGAACATTGTTCTACTTCCAAATGTCACCAGAAATATTGGTATTGTAGTTCCTTGTGTACAAACCAATTTTGCATTTACTAATATACCGATGATTAATGCTAATGAACTTGCTGTGTCCCTATTTATAGAAGGTCATACTTGAAGACATTGGAATGATAAGACTCCAAAAATTCAACTGCAGATAGATGCATAAGCCTTTGTGTTCACTTTCTCAACCATACAATTGGTACAGGGCCTGATAGTGCCAGTGGTAAATACTGTTTAGGCANCACAAACAAAACCAGCATGACCATTCACTCGCCAATCTCCTTGTAACAGGAGTGCTGTTGCTCATCACAGTAGAAACAATCCTGCTCCACTTCTAAGTGTGAAGTTCCATCTATATTAACACAAGCAATAATATTTTTTTTATCATTAAGCATGCTTATTAAGATCACTTTGACCAACTGGAATGTTCTTTCTCTCATTAAAGAGCTCCTTCCCTTTCTTTAGCTCACTGCACAATTCCCAGCACACAAGTACTTCCAATTAATCTCCCATGTCCCTGCGAAAAAATGAAATGCTCCAATTATTCTGAATAGCCCGAGCATTCAGTACTTTATCAACATTTTTCTTTTCCATTTCCAGAGCCAGAATGCTTTTACCAGCTTGACAATATTACTGTGATACAGAAGAGTTCATAAAAACCTCAGTTCAGTTTTAACCCTGCTACTTAATGGTCAAGACCAAATGTTCGGGCTGCCTCTGTTAAATCCTTTTCTAGCAAGCATCCATCACTTACAGAAGAGAAAACAAAGTTAAAACCCACCTTATAAATATGGTATTTCAGTACCTAACACCTAAACTTCTGAAAGTGAAAGAATTCCTTAAAAGAAATTGTTCTTCATCTCCAAACCATGTTGTTGGACATAACTCACCATCAAGATCTCCAAACTGCAAGACACAAGCAGGCACCAATGCTGCTGAGAGTTGGAGTGACAAGAAGTTGATGAACATCAAGAAAATCTTACAGCCCCGTATTTCAGGGACTTTTATAGAAGCTGATACTGGATTGCATCATCTATGGCACTACTCAACACAGCTAAGTGGTATCAGCACACACTTATATTTACCAAGAGCCCAAAGAACTGTTAATAACATCAGAGTGTCAATGGGGTTAGTTTTGCTTTTTTTTCTTGTGTTATTACTGACACAATTAACATGTTGTTTTGACTGGTACCAAGCGCAGCTGAGTTAATACTGTGCAGAAGTTAATTGCACTTATTGCCAATAGCAGAAAAATGTGACAGTTTGAGGGTTGGATTTATTTAGAAGGTTTTATTATTGTTGTTGCTGCTGCTGTTTTTTCAAAGATAAGTTTCAATATTTTTGTCTTCATGAAAATATGACTCAAAGCAAATGCGTGGAATTCTGTGTATTATCAGGTCCCTCAGCAGACAGCAAGCTCTGATCACAGTCACCAAATTAGCATTTACTTCCACCAGTTGCTGCTGAGATAACAATAAACTCGAGGCTTAAAACCCATCTCGACTCCCAGAAAATGGAGCTTCTTAATACGGATACTCCTTAAAGGAAAAAAAAAGTTAAGATGCACAAAAGCCAAGAGCTCAATCTTTTTGTTAGACATACAGATGGAGTTTATTCAGCCTTACTGACCAACTTTGTGACATCACATTCTCATTCTTATTCACTAATCAAAGCAAACATTGAGATAAACTGAAAAATTTTCAGACATTACTGAGCCTGAAGTCTTGCCAGTGTATCTAGAACTGCAGATATTTTGCATATAAAAGATTTCTAAAAAGAAACTCAAACCTTAACATCACTGCAAGCTTTCACTATTCCTTCTGCAGCAGAGGCAGGCTGGCACACGAGCAGAGAAGTTCTGCCAGCCAAGAGTTCACTTTGTTGTTTTCTAACTTGCTAATGACAAAGTGTAAGGATATTAAACTCAGAGTTGCTTAGACCACACAAGTAACATCAAGGATTTGGAAAAACTCTTCATGGCAAACACTAAGGCTCTGCTACTGACAGGTATTTAAACACTTAAACCTCATTTTAAAAACATCCCTGTGTGACAGAATCACTGGAATATGCAGAACTGAACTGGGGGAGACATACCAAAATCAGTATCTGACTTTTTTCTTCAAGTATGTCAGAAAACACATTTTTTTTCCGTACATTAATGTATTTTGCTTCTAACATATCCTTAAAGCAGACAATTTTTAGCATTCACAGTTAAATCAGACTAGGTGGGTCATGTACAGACCAAGAGTTGCATATTCTTCTCCATCTAGCCCCCCAAGTGATCCAGCTGCCAGCCTGTACCACTTAAATGAACAGGGGTTATCTCTTCCTCCCCAACAGATCACAATTTGACAGCTATTTTCCTTTGAAAGCCATCAGGTACAATTTGAGTAACTTTTATCAAGTGCTGACAGACTACTCAGGGGAAAGAATCGCCCCAGGATGAACCACGCACACAAAGGATCTTTAGCAGATTCTGATAGGTCGTGTGTTCATTTTAGCTCTACCAGGGGAAGAAGCTGCTCCCACTACACATGCCATAAATAGCACACTCAGCTTACACAGATTTCTTACACAATAGCTTCACCTGAACCACTCTAAAGATGCTCAGCTGACATTACCAAAGCCTGGCCTGATGAGAAACAACCAGTTTCACTACTCTTCATAACTGACTACGAACAACTGGCTATCAGCACTGGAAAAGTGACATAATCAGATACAGAATTAAGATTAACAAGATTTTGGGTGAAGTTAGGAAATACAGCGCCATATATTTAGCTCGTATATATCACAATCATGTATCATGTCAAATTCCACATTCCCTACAGTTAAAACTCTCTTGCATCTTGTGGCTACAGTAGACACGAGATGCCTCTAAAAAGGGTACCAAAAAAAAAAATAAAGAGCTTGGAGAAGTGGGGATTTTACCTTGGAAATTCAGTATTTTTCTCACTCAGAAAAAAAAAAGTCCATGAACAAACAGCTTTTTTGAAACATTTCAGGAGATATTTGCCTCCTGTATTTTCTCTTTTCACCAACCTACCACAAAAAATGTCTTCAGCAGGCTTCTATAGCTCTTTACTCTCACGGAAGTCTGACTATTTTCTAAGTAGTTTTTGCAGTGCGAGGAAAAGAAATGAACTGTCAACAAGCTTCCCTTTGCTGGTGAATACGGAAAGCAAAGGTAAACTTGTTAACCAGGAAGCTGATGGGATCCACGGGCTGAACACAAGTTCATGTTTTCATGATTTTCTCAAACTGAAAGCATTATTTAGTATTCAATTTTGTGCATGCCTACTTGCATCAGAAGTCTTTCTGTAGATAAAGTCATGCTGAGGTGGTACTCAGATTTTTGCTAAAGCTTTAAAAATAACTCTTTTGGCAGTAAGAATCCATCAGGCAGAGAGTCTCTACCTTACCAATGCTTTCATTCCAAACTTGAGCAAAACAAGCATCCTGGGAGAACGTGACTCAGTTTCGGATCCCTAAAAGATATCTATTGATACAGAGCTAAAGACAGGAGAAGAGAACACTTCAGGTCAATCTGTAACAGCAGATTTTGTCTCTCATTAGCTATACTGTAATGGGAAGTTAACGATTCCATCTCATCTCTTTTACTCATGCTCTCTCCAGATCACTCACAGAAATAGAGCAGGTCATGAATTTTCTGTAAGAAGAATTGTACAATCCCATCAAATATTAAAAAGCACTGCAGATGTCTGCAGTCCTTTCTAAAAGCTTTCTTCAGACAAGCAAAGAGGACGCAGTAATTAATTAAATTAACTGTTTCCAAACATTCCACCTCTACAAACTATTACCTTTCTTCAGATGCTTTTAACTGAAAAATGATGCCGTTCCTCAAGGGTTTTCAGTCCAGAGCTCCTTTATAACTATTAACAGAGCGTTTGCTTCTCCAGGCTTTCAAAATACTTCAGAGAAACCTAGTGCTCTCTGCACAACCTTAAGCAATAGTTACATCCTGCTGAAGGTTTTCTGAAAGCCTCTAACACCAGAGTGCTCATCAGCCATATCTTCAGGTTATCAACTCCACAAGCAAAAACTTAAATACAAGCCTAAAATTACATGCACTGCATAAAGAGCCTCTTAAAAATGAATGCATAGGAATCACTTCAGCTTCTACAATTACTGTATCTACTCCACAACACACTTAATGGGTTTTCTTCAATTAAATCTCTTTCCGCCAAACGTCTCCATTTCACAGTGGCAGCAGCTGAATACCAACAGAGAGGACTGAAAGTTTTTCAGATATCGCTGCAAGGTACCCACCTGAAAAATTCTGAAAATAATTCCAAGCAATCCCTCATTAGTGCATTACTTAAAATCAGGAATAAGACACCTGTTTCTAAATAGGAAACGTGCTCAAAGACATTTTTGGAACAGAAACGGTACTGCAATATAGAAGACATCCTACCTATGTTTGACACGCCATCTTCCTCCAGCTCCTTTGCACTGAATAACATCCTTCCCAAGGAGAGGTGCAGAAATCAGCTTGTGCACGATCTATATGCACCTATGCTGGTTCAAACACATCATCAAGACTCCAAACAAACTTGTCAGAGAAGTACGGAGCTCTTCGAGGTCAGAACTCCAGCCTTCCAAAGATATGCGGCTCCTTTTAAATTATACCAGTTAGATATTTTTTTTCCTCTTGCATAAGAGGAAGCATTCCCAGTTACCAGTGTTTCCACCCCCAGTGCTGACCATGAAGGAGCAGCCTGTCTTTGCCCTGCAGCCTTGCTGCGTGCCCACGCTCCACTCAGATGGGCTGACCTAAGAGGCTAGCAGATCAACGCTTTCCGATCACGGCACCTCAGAGGCTTCTGAAAATAGAACACCAGCTGCTATTGGAGCCCGTGCGCTCAATATCCTGCACCGCTGATCAAGTCCCGCTTATAAGACCTCCGATTTACTTAATGCGACAGCCAGACGGATTTATATTGCACTCGATATCTGCTGGTGAAAGGCTGCCTGATATCAATTTAGTTCTTAGCCTGATAATCAGGATAAAAAAAAAATCCTCTTTGTAACATAACATTGCACATCAGTTGTCACTACTTCAGACTTCAGAAGTAAGAGGGCTGTTCAGGCTTCAAGAAGCAGCCAAGCATGTTAAAAAATCGCAGACCTCACCCAAATTTTACCAAGACCACGCTGAATGCACAGTCCTCACACTGACTTGATGCATAACCTTCATTGGAAATTGGCATTGAGTTGGTTTTCAATTATTGGATTATCACCGCAGCTGTGAATATATATTCTTAGGAACTTTACTCTTGGACTGTGACCTACTGTTACCTTGCACTATCATAGAAATTTCATCTGTCAAACCACCAAGTACAAAGTCCATGTAAATATATCTGCTTAAGCACAAATCCACACTTGGCAAGAAGCCCTGAACAGGTACTTTTTGTTCATATGTCGGTCAAGTTTCATTCAAGTAATTACAGCCTCTTTCTCACTGGAATAGGTACTGACGCTGGCCACGTCTCCAATTTCTGAAGCACTAATGGGCAAGCCTAGCCTGGTACTTCCGATTTTGTCAACAGCAGGATCAAGCAGGTACATCAAGCCAGCCTCACTGAGGCTCGCTTTGGACTAGTCAGTTTATACTAACTGTAACAGGGATGTTCCATTTACATTCAACACTAATCAGTTCGGCTGCAAAACACAGATCAGGGTAACTTGTTTTATGGTTTGCAAGTTTTTGCACTTCTACCACCTGTACTTTGTCTTTCCTCGATGGAGAGAACTTTATGACTATGTCCATCTTTTCAGTTTTAGTCCCAACTCCTGTACATGCCTCAGATGATTTAAAGCGGAACACAGAGGATCAGAAACAGAGTTCTAACTGGAAAGTGCTAGAGAGGCACAATAGAACCGCAAGCACATGTCATATTTTGCTCATTTCTTAGAGCAATCCCTTACCTAGGTCCCTTCTTTTATTCTTTTCTCCCTCTAATTTTTAGCATGACTCTCACGTAAATTCCAGCTCAATTTAAAAAGCGTGTGCATTGTACTTTAAGAAACGGTTCTGTAGCATGTGGCAAGAAAGAATAATTTGACCTCAGTTAGAGTCTACGTGCTGTTACAAAATAAGTGATCTACCTGTTTAAGTCAGAAAAATGAGCTCAAAGATCCCACAGAATTTAGCCTGTTACTGTCTGTTCATCGCTCCTCAAATGCCCCAGTTTATTTCTACATAACCAACATTACTAACTTGCAATTTCCATTTACAGCATTTTTTAGATATACTAACCACAAAATACACTCATCACTTTCCGCCAATGTTTGATGCTTTAATTACAGAACACCTATAATAGTTTTACATTTGTTACATATATTTAACTGAATAAACCAAGTTATATAAGAAAATCAGCTCAAAACAGGGCTTCAGTCTTTCTCCTTTCATTCTGCTTCTACCTATCCATGTACTAATGGTTCAAGTTTGGCTTTTTAAGATTCTGCAGTGTAAGAGTGATGTCAGAAGGTTTATTGACTCAGAGCTACTACTTATTCCTAGTTGAAAATGTGTTCAAAAAAAGCTACGTTTTCACCCATGTTAAGATCTTCCAGTACCTGAACTATGACCATTTGGTTCATTTTCAACCCTTTAGCAGATATTACATAATGAGCATATTGCTTAATATGTTTTAAGCAGTCATGGCCAACCACCTAAGATTTCACTCATTTTTATTATTATCTCAAGTCCAGATCTACCTAGGTCTAAGTATTCTGTAACTGAAAAAGTCTAGATGTTGCTTAAGTAAACCACTTGTGCCTTTCCAAGTACGAGATAGTGATTTCTTAGCATTAGTGATCAGTTAAGGAAGTTAATTCCTATTTGCTGGAATCGTTTTATAGCCGACTGTTGGAACATTACATTATTAGTCAACTCAATGGAATTAAGTCCTCATCATCGCTTAAAAGGCTTTTCCGTTATTATAATCTGATAAATGTAATTCAACTGTTACTCAGCATTGTGTAGTAACTGCTTTGCTTATTTGCTAGTTTTTGTTGATGCAGCAGAGAATGAGTTTAAGCTACAGGAAAAAGCCTGCAGGACTAACCCTTTAGCAACAGCTTCGGTTCTTCTACATCCCATCTTCACAGCAAAGCTTTCTTGCCAGTTTTTCATACACAAGCTATGACAAACAATTTTCATAGAAACTTTTAGGTCAGAAGTGACCTTTAACATCATCAAGCCCAACCGTTAACCCAGCACTGCCAGGTCACCACTAAACCATGTTCCTCAGTAACACATCTCCATGGTTCCTCAGTCCCTCCAGGGATGGGGACTCCACCACTGCCCTGGGCAGCCCGGAACAGGCTTTGACGATCCTTTTGAGGAAGAAAAGGGACCAAGTATTTCAAGTTTCCATTTATCCTACTTTTACATATCAATTGTGTTCTTCCTGCTACTCAAATGCCTTGGAGCTCATAGCTCAAGAAAACAGGCAGCTGCAATTCGCTGTTTTAGGCCCAAAGCTAGGTCTGAATTAAACCACAGGCTTGTTTGGAGATCTACTTTGCAAGCGTGTTCCTAGCTGCCATCTCCAATCCTCGCTTCCCACAGACGCCTTGAATGTGAGGTAAACCACAAAATGCAGAGTCATGAACCAAGCAGCTTATCCTCAAATTAACTCAGGTTTTAAGAGCGACCTAAACCAACAGTACCGGCAAAACTGAGCAAAGTTCAGAACGACAACTGCCATCAGTATTGTGTCTGACATAAGGTTAGTACAGTGCTCTCTGTATGTTTATCTTTTTACTACCAAGCTACAATCTGACATTTTAAGAGAGAGACAGCTCCTTGTGGTTTATTCCAAAATTGTATGATTCTGGTTTACATTTTTCCCAAAACTAAGCATTCTTATTGATGTAGGGACAGCTCCCAATGTTAATAATCATGCTAATGCTTACAAACAGGCACCCTCAGTACAGTACTTACCAGGGAAAAAGTCTGCAGCAGCTACAAAATGCCTTTTTCTACAAACCCTGTCCTCACCATCCTGGCTTATGCTTCAAGTCAATTACTTCATCTACCAGTAATTGTTATGCTAAAACCAAGGTGCCAGCACAGCTCTATTTTTAAAGTTGCCTGCTAAAGCATGCCTCTCTCAAAGCAGCCTGTCAAAGAAATTCACTCCCAACATCAATGAACAAAGAGAGATTGAAGAAGTAGTTGATGTAAATTTGTTGTTTTAATATGAGAACAAGAGCAGCAAGACAGATCTAGCTTATTACAAACTATAACATATACTGCTCTTTCCAAAGCACCCTGAAATTCAAAATCCAGCAATTTGCCAGAGAGAGGGTTTTGAAACTAATATAATCTGATGTATTGGTCCATGTTACATTTAGAATCATAGAATCACAGACTGGTTTGGGTTGGAAGGGACCCGAAAGATCATGCAGTTCCAACCCCCCTGCCATGGGCAGGGACACCTCCCACTAGATCAGGTTGCTCAAAGTCCCATCCACCTGGACTCGAACATACCCAGGGACGGAGCATCCACAACTTCCCTGGGTGACCTATGCCAGTGTCTCACCACCCTCATAGTGAAGAAATTCTTCCTCATTTTTAATCTAAATCTCCCCTTTTCCAGTTTGAAGCCATTACCCCTCGTCCTATCACTACAAGCCCTTGTAAGAAGTCCCTCCCCAGCTTTCTGATAGGCCCCCTTTCAGATACTGGAAGGCTGCAGTAAGGTCTCGCCAGAGCCTTCCCTCCTCCAGGTTGAACCACCCCAACTCTCTCAGTTTGTCCTTGTGGCACAGCCAACTATAGCTATTACAGCCGGTATCTCAAAGAGCTTACTCCATTCTAACACCAGGAATTCCCCTGTAACAAAGGTCATTTATGGTGAAGATATTGGACTAATTTCCTGGTGACTTCAGTTTGGAACAAAGGATTTACCAATAAAATAAGACATTAAAGATACAAGAAAAGCAAAGCCTGAACTGAACTGGGCTGTTTGATTTTAGTTGAGCTGTGGAACTGAATCCTCCCCTCACTGGAACCTCCTTTGAAGGGCAACAACTCCTAGTAGTTTGAAAGGTTTTCTGCATTTCCTCTCTACCCAACAACCTACTCATGTTAATCATCATCTTTTCCACTAGCACAGAACTAGAGAATGCACCAAGAAAATCTGCCCTCAATAATGAATTTCTCACACTAAATTCCTGAGCTGAGATGGGTGGCTACACACACACCTCGCTTTCCTCCTTCCATACAAAACCAAAACACTTCTCTGAAGGTGTTTATTCACTTGGAGATCTGCCCACTCCTGTTTCAGTCTTCAGCTCATAGTGTGCTCCCCTTAATACTATGCATAAGCTGGAAACATTAATTCAGAGAGTGAGCATCGGCCCATTCGGTCTTTTTCCTTAAATTGCACTTGTCAATGCTTAAAAAACAAACAGCTGACATTCTTCCATAGTAATTCTTACTGCTCTTAGGCAAAAGTTTAATAATTATTAGCCTGACTGTCATTCCTGAAAAACAAACAAACAAAAAAAACCCAGTTATCATAGTACAGGACTCTCCTGGTATCTTGACTTTTAATATTTCACTTCAGTTGCCCAAAGTCAATATAAATTCTTTCCACTGCACAGTTAAGAGGCCAAAGTCAAAATGCTTTTCTCCCTGCTCAGCCACAACAGCTTGCTCTTCATCCCATTCCCAGAAATCCAATTAAATAATTCTCATAACAACTGCTCAGAGAACGCAAGAAGATCCAGTTTCTTTGCACTATTACAGCAGTTATCTTGTAACAGTGACGACCAAGTCAGCATCTAACAAAGTCCTAGAAAATATCACTGTTTCACTTAAAACCTTCTCCAAACTACTCAGTCACAATTGATCTCAGACCTGACTTAACACCGAAGGAATTCTGTAGATCCATAAAACCTGATGAAACAAAAATTAGCTCCAAGTAGCAGTTAGCAGCAAAGATCAATCGCTGCCTCTGATCTGTGTTCAGATCACAGTTCATAGGCACCTCTGTTTTCTCAACAAGGTTCTGAAGGTATCCAGCTTAGTTATGACTTTGACCAGTACAGCCTGGTGAACTTCTGCAGTGTTACAGTTCAGGCAATAAACAGACGCCTCTTGCTGTTCAATACTACATCCTATCCATCTTGATAAGCCCACAAACAAATTGGAGCCAAGGGTCCAGCTCTGAATGAAATACTTCTAATAGTAAACAGCTTTTTCTGTTGACAACCAAGCACCAGACCTTGCTAAATATTCCTAGGAAATAATGCAGTATTTTGCAGATTTGTTTGTGAAGATAATCATGGCAAACCATTACAGGATCCAGTGTCTGATCAGACCTAGGCATTCAATACACACTGCCTGTTTACAAACACCCAGTGACAATCGTCCCTTCTCCTACAGAGAGGAATAAAAAAGAGGAATAAAAATACAGCTACTATTTCTTCCTAGGTAACTTCAGTAAAAGGCTACTTTAAATTATATGACAAGTAACTGGATCCAGAGGATGGCCACGGAGACGACCCGAGGGCTAGAACACCTCCCCTACAAGGCCACGGTGAGAGAGTTGGGGTTGTTCAGCCTGGAGAAAAGGCAGCTCCAGGGAGATCTTATTGCAGCCTTCCCGTATCTGACGGGAGCCTACAAGAAAGCTGGGGAGGGACTGTTTGCAAGAGCATGTAGCAATATGATGAAGTGCAATGGTTTTAAACTAGAGTGGGGTACATTTCATTTAAAAATGAGGAAGAAATTCTTCACTGTGAGGGTGGTGAGACACTGGCACAGGTTGCCCAGGGAAGTTGTGGATGCTCCATCACTGGATCCATTCAAGTCCAGGTTGGATGGGGCTTTGAGCAACCTAGTGGGAGGTGTCCCTGCCCATGGCAGGGGGGTTGGAAGTAGATGATCTTTAAGGACCCTTCCAACCCAAACCATCCTGTGATTCTGATTCTATTAATATTACCAGAGGCAGTTGGCCACAGCTGCCGAGCCCGCTCAGCAAAGCAGCACCAGGCCATGCCCGCTCTCTCTCCACACACCTTTGGCTGCCGCTCAGATGACGTCTAAACCAGGATAAACATTTACACTTCAGCTCATGCCATTAGGAAAATGACCTGATGCCTGAAGCTTCCTGAAAGTAGCTCAACTACCCACTTCCGGTCCCCACACAGGCAGCAAGTTCCTCTTGCAAGCAGGTTCTTTTCTGTCGCATAGGATAAAGATTACAAGCATTTTCCCTGCTTCAAGGAAAACCTTTGAAAAACAGCTGAAAGTTTGTGGTTTATTTTCTTTGGGGGTTTTTTTGTTGGTTTTTATTTTTTTTTACATAAAGTCTTTAATGCTCCGTCTACAGATAGAGGTGAGGACTTTAGTCATTACTCCCCTCCAGCAAACAGCACAGGTGTAAAAAAGCACAGCATGGAGAGCCCTGTTAAGGTTGCTGCAAACAAAAGATGGCACAATTATCAGGATGATCAAAACTTAAGAGGCCATTCACTAAGGAGCAGTGGAGACAAATACTTGATCGCTTTAAAGATCGAGATCAATAAGCTTATGGAAGAAACCAAGTGCAGCATCTGTTGCGATTGGAGACCTGAATCACCAGACCACTTCAAGCGAAGGCTTTAGATGAGCTGAATACATGGGGGGGTGCCACTGTGCGTCCAACCCAAAGCACTCCCCGTTACCAACACCACACAGACACACATGCCAGAGGCATTTTTGTATCACTGAGCTGCTCTTGACCTTCGACAGTGACATCAAATCCGGACTGCACAAGCTGTGCAGCCACTGTGGGACAGCAGTATGCAGGTTTGTTCTGGTGACATCTCCAGCTAGCAGATTTAACAGAATTAAAAGAAACCCAAACACACTCAAACCCAGTGTGTTAGCCCTTCACCCTGTCTTTTTCTCATCCTTTCAAATTACCCAGTTGTGTATCAGTGGCTCTGTTCTTTACACCAATCCTTTCCCACTCACTGTCAGTCTGAAATAAACCTCCATCACATAAAAAAAAAAGCAAAGGGAAGTTGTACTCTAAATGTCACACAAAACCTGGGCTGCTGTCAAGAAAATTAAAAAACCCCCCTGCAAAGCTGTGAAGTTTAACTGCAGCAATAGAGGCAATAGCTGTTCTGGCCAGGTTGCAGAAAAAAAGCCAACAGGGCCATAACCCAAGCAGGAATCACTCAACACTATTTTCAGTCATAAACCAGTAGCCACCTACTATCACAATTCTCCATCGCTGCTCGTGACAAATGAAAGTCCACATTTTGGGGGCAAATAGAGCAAGTTATTTTGAATCGAAATAAGCTTTCAGTAAGGTCGTTCAACTTCCAGGACATATGCACTTGTACTAATTCCTACTACATTTTCATCTGGATGCCAACACAGGAGGTGACTTTTGACATGCCAAACCCTTGTCCCACAGGATTAGTACTTGTATTTAATATACATTCAGCCACAGCTACATTGCTTGAAGTCTGCACAGCCCGTGGAGTTACTTGAAACTCAACAGAAACTGGAGTGCAAGTCAGGCAAGAATTCCTCAGCCTCAACCATGACAGAAATCAACAGAGAACTTCTGCATAATACAGTATTTTTATTTTTGCACGTCTTCCAGAGAGTGAAAAGTCCCTTTATGTTCAGTGTCAATGAGTATGTAGCTATAACTGGCATTTCAAAAATATATGTTCTAAAATTAGCAGAAGCAGTTAACAGCATGCATTTTAAGAAGGCCAACACTCCCTAGCACTAGGACAGAATGTGTTTTCATCAAGCCTCACCTAGAACTTAAGATCCAAGTCATGTGGAAGATGTTGTAACTTGATAGAGCAGAGCATTTTTCACTGAACTGCTCAGCAGCAACACTAGTGTCTAACAATGCTCAACAGTAAAGATGGACACAAACCGGCAGAGTTACTGCTTCAGCAAGACTTCCACAATATTGTTTGTGAAAGCAGCAGACATGGTGCTCTACTTGTACCTCCAAGCCATCTTCCAATTTCCAGAAGGTACTAGGATAAAAATATCAACAAGAGCTAGAAAATCTAAACTGAACTAACAACTTCAGCAAATCTCAGGCCCCATCTCCAAACCTGTTTTTGAAACCAGTACAGCCACAATAGGTCTGGGAAAAAAAAAAAAGCAACACCACAACCCAACACAATTACAAAAGTTAACTACTAGCTACGCAGAAAAAAGACAACAAGGTCATATAAACAGATTTGTCTCAGATGGCAATCACATTCCAAATGTGATTTACCCCCATATCATTTATCTCCACTAAGCACTCCTATAACAGCCACAAAAAAAATCTGTATGCGTGACCTGAACCTTGAATATTTGGAAAATAAGGTAAATCAATCTTCCAAGCATTCATAGAATGATAGCATGGTTTGGGTTGGAAGGGACCTTACATATCCCCTAGTGCCAAACCCCTGCCATGGCAGGGACACCTCCCACTAGACCAGGTTGCTCAAGGCCCCATCCAACCTGGAACTGAACATCTCCAGGGATGGAGTATCCACAGCTTCCCTACCTTTATTCCTACCCTTTACTGCAAGTAGAACAACAAAGTAAACTCACTGATGTACCCTGGCATCCTATAGACTGTGTATTCAGCTCACAAGCACTTAAGACTTCAAGTTGCTAAGCCCCACCATGTTGCAGCAGAAACCAGCACAAAACCAGCCAACTCCACGTTCTAGGTGATTATTCTTTTACTTACTGCCTGCAGCTATAGTTACTTTCAAATGATGCCCACTTTTACTGTAACTGACACTTTGGAAAATTCACACCAACTGGAATTGTTTCCCTCCAACATCCCTAGCACATAGCATGATTCTGCCATCTTCTGCAGTGCCGTTGCTTTGACATGTTCAGTTTTGGGCCCCTGACTCCAAGAAGGACATTGAGGGGCTGGAGCATGACCACAGAAGGGCAACAAAGCTGAGGAAGAATCTAGGGAACAAGTCTTGTGAGAAGCACCTGAGGGACCTGGGTTGTTCAGCATGGAGGCTCAGGGGAGACCTTCTCACTTTCAACAACTCCCTGAAAGGAGACTGGGGCCAGGTGGGGGTCAGTCTCTTCTCCCAAGGAACAAGCGACAGGACAAGAGGAAACAGCCTCAAGTTGCACCAGGGGAGGTTTAGGCTGGACATGAGGAAAAATGTCTTCCTCAAAAGGGTTGTCAAGGCCTGGCCCAGGCTGCCCAGGGCAGTGGTGGAGTCCCCACCACTGGAGGGACTGAAAAGCCATGTAGATGTGGTGCTGAAGGACATGGTTTAGTGGTGACCTGGCAGTGCTGGGTTAAGGGTTGGACTTGGTGATCTTAAAGGTCTCTCCTAATCTAAATGATTCTATGATTCTGTAACTGGATATTTCTTTCCTAATCAATATCATTCCATATATTTTTCTTCCTTTCAAAGGTTTTTATTTGCAACAAATTCAGGATACACAGACAGCTTAATTTACTAATAAAAGAAAGGTTCTTATTACCTTAAAGGTAAAAACAGGTAGGTCATTTTTCAGTAGTGTTGAGAATCCTTCACTAAAACTTAGTAACTTATGATACAAGTTTAACTTTTCCTGAAAACCTGAAAATGTAAATCCTGTGTTATTCACCAAAATACAAGATCTCATGTCTTAAAAGCTTAAGATCTATGTTTTGAACAGGCTTACTGCTCCAACTAGAATATATCTAGAGTTATCAGTTATCACACTACTAAAACACACCAACATCAGGTGTTGGACACAGAACTGCTTGAGAGAGTCCAGCACAGAGCCACAAGGATGGTTAAGGGAGTTGAACATCTCCCTTATGAGGAGAGGCTGAGGGAGCTGGGTCTCTTTAGCTTGGAGAAGAGGAGACTGAGGGGTGACCTCATTAATGTTTATAAATATGTAAAGGGTGAGTGTCAGGAGGATGGAGCCAGGCTCTTCTCAGTGACACCCAATGATAGGACAAGGGGCAATGGGTGCCAGCTGGAACACAGGAAGTTCTGCATAAAATATGAGAAAAAACTTCTTCACGGTGAGAGCAACAGAGCACTGGAACAGGCTGCCCAGGAAGGTTGTGGAGTCTCCTTCTCTGGAGATGTTTAAAACCCACCTGGATGTGTTCCTGCGTGACCTGATTTAGGTGATCCTGCTCCAGCAGGGGGATTGGACTAGATGATCTTTCAAGGTCCCTTCCAGTCCCTAACATTCTGTGATTCTGTGATCTGGCTGGCAAGGAAAAAGGCAGTATTATGACAACACAAGAAGGTTGATCTATGCTGGGCCCTTCGCTTATTTTATCATTCAGTGACATTTTTTGACAGACGTTTCCACAGAAAATGTATGTTGGCAGCATTCTCAGCTCTACAGCACTGCATGGTCCTCCCCACTCACTGACAGAAAGCAGCAGTTATGGAGAAATTCGATTCTGCAGTGCAAACAGACAAGGGGAACAGGGATTGAGTGCAAGGAGACCCAGCCAAATGTACTTGGGACTCAGGCACTCACACTTCTGTGTAAATAAGCATTTTTCCAGAAAATGCCAATTGTCTTAATGCAAAAATTAATCAACTGTTTTTGCCAACAGTTGTTCCTGTAAGTGCTGCAATTACCTCAACATTAACAAATTACTACCATCATCCATTAATCTGAAGATTACTTACACCATATAAAGTAGTCAACACCAAGCAGCATTAGACTAAGACAACACCTTGACTTCAGGAATGTGCTTCTCATTTCATTCAGGCTTAGGACACAGTACATATTTACCAAGTTTTAGAACTGCTTCATTCTTCACTATCACGGGTGTTGAGTTTGTAACAACTGCCCCTTTCTTTCAAAGGTGCCTGCTCCCAACTCACAAGTCCCTAACAAACAACTGGATCACCCTCCAAAAAAAGAAGCAGCCACAGGGAGTCAAGGTCCATCAAAAGATTAGTGTTATTACGGCTTAGAAATACCGACAACAAGATTTCATTTCCTCAATATCTGCAGACATCAACAGATACCTATGAAAGCCACACAGACGCTATGAAAGACACACTGTGCCTTACTGTGTTAGCTCAAAATCCTAACACCTAGCCAGAAAAAAACAGGCTGCACTGGATCATCTTCCACACTCTTTTGTATGCTAAGTTTCTTCTTGATGAAACAGAACAAGTGTTTAGCTCCACAACTTGCATGCAGTACAACTCTAACGGTATTTTAACTTGCACACAGCAAATGCAAAACAATCATAAGGATGATGCATAATAGCCTTTTGGCAAGACTAATTACAACCTTAGACTGCTGATTACACAACAGGTTCAACATATTTACAATCAGCTGCAGATAAAGGGAATGTGCATATAGCTCCCAGAGAAACAGGTTCAAGTTCACTAGAGCCCAGAAGTTATCTCATAGCTTACTGCTCAGTTCAGCCGCGCCAGCCTCTGCGCGGTGCTCTGCTGCCCTGCTCCTGAGGGCAAATAAGGTTTAGGTGCAGGCCTGCAACCCACTGCACAGAGCCAGCAGGCCTCTGACACCCTAACAGCCTGTGCTACACCTTGTAGCATAATCCCATGCCCATTTCTGCAACAGCTCCAAAGCTCATCTGAGTCTTAAGTGAGCTTATTCAGCTTGCTATCACAGTAAAACAATTATTTTTACACTGAGCTGGTTTCCGAAGGGTAAGAACCTGTGCCAGGGAGCTGGTGGGGGGGAACCATCCTTCTCTTTCAGCAACAGCAAGTTAATAGCTACAGGCTCACCCACTCTTAAGCTAAACTCTCAGCAGAAAGTGAAGATCTACATCTGGTTTTAGCAGGTTTATTCTTTGTTGCTCTTCTTTGCCAAAAGCCTTTCCCATCCCTAGTATTATTTTCAGCTCAAGAATCAAGAAGTATATCACCTTATTTCGAATTCAGCTTGAATGGAAGTTGTAGTAATGCTAAGGCACAAAGGAGCATAGAAATAAACCCCTCAGATTACAAACTTCACTTGCTTGACTACACAGAAGAAGCTTTACCCTATGGGCATTTTTAAGAGAATTTTTTTTTTAAAGCCTTTTTTTTATTTTCTTTCCCAAAAGACTCTCATAGTACTGCAGCAACTTTATCCATTATTAATCAGGCCTCATCTGCTCAATACACCATTTCCATAAGATTAGCAATTGGCCACATGTTACAATACGGCAGCAAATACCGTATCCTTTTCTCAACATGAAGCTTTTCACCGCCTAGAGAGTAAACATAGAACAAGTTAGAATGGCTTGTTTCTTTTTGTGCAAGTCAGTTTAATCACTGGATGAAAAATACCATGGAGCAAACCAGACGTCATCAGTTCTGGCACTCAACAGACCTAAAAATGTCAAGTTACTACTTGACTCCTGCTGAAACCATCTGGTTTGGGCTAATTTGTGCCACTAAACAGGATCAGAAGTAGATCTGATTTTGAATCTCAATTATTTCCATCTTGTATCACAATTTGTCACTAGCAAGGTACTTGATATATTCCTTCTTACAAATACTCTGTCACATTTCACTTGAATGCAGCATAAATAAAAGCAACTTGATTTACTGTCACTGTTCTTCTCAGGCAATTAATACACTTTAACTGCAAATTCATCCATTTCCTGACAAGTAGATGGAAGATGCAAATTGAACAAGTGCCATAGCCTACCTGTAGTTAAAAATCTTTGCTTTTCAATCAGATGCTCACACAGTATAAATGTCTAAATACAGAAATTGGTCTTAGAGTCGACATTCACATAGACCAGAAGCAGAACCAGGCCCAGCATCAAAGCCCTTCGCGACATCCAGGCAGGTGAAAGCGGTAATCTAGAAGCCTTTGGAATTCTCTCATTTTTTTTCATTGTAGTTTATTCCTCAAAGTCTTCCACAAACAACTGCTGGTCTTTGAGTATTATGAGAATTTTGCTTGTTTTTATTTCCAAAAGCCGACAGCCTGCAACCACCTGAGAAGTTTGCTACAGCAAAAGCAACGTATACTGAATCCTCTATATTCCAGCCTACATTTCACCTAGATTTCAACGGCCTGTTTGTCCTCCTTAGAGGCAAACACTAAGGAAAAAATGATTCTTTCAAGTTCAGGAGCCACTAATTACCCCATACCTCAAGTGTATATAGGTATCTTGACCATTAAAATCAATTTTTATAGCTTCATAGGAACTACTTACTTGCAGGCTGTTAAGGTTAAAAAAAAAATAAAAATAAATGCTGCACTCTTTCCCCCAAGTGATGATTTTGCATCTCACATTCTTCATCGGCATCAAAGTTCCTCTTCATCCGCCTTTCCAAGGAGAAGACTAAATGCCACACTTTGCTCATACACAACTCCCATGTGTTCAAACTCCCTTTGTTTTCCCTTATTTTTTTTTAATGCTCAATATGACCACATCTGTGTAGAAACTGTTTTAACAACTTATTCTAGCTCCATGATCAGCAGCATCCACAGAACGGGCTTTCAGATCACTCCTGGGCGAGGTAGAAGCACTTATGCAATAGCTTGGCCACAGCATCCAACACACAAAAGCTACTTTAGATGCCAACAAACAAGCCACTATCACTACTACAGAGTCAACATTTTCAAGATGCTTGTGGGACTATCTAAGACTCAGATTTTATGTTCTGCTTTAAAAGACTGGACTATAACTGGAAAAAAGAGACTCAACTATCTCTGGTTTTTATTTGAGCCTGTATAGGATGGTGTTACTTGAATAATTTAGCAATACAAAATTTGAAGGACAGCTCATAATCAGTGTTACCATGTTGCCATCCTTGCTGCTTTTTCAGAGCTTTATGGAAATTTAAATAATGTATCTTCAAGCCCACTGCACTCATTCTTCATTTTATCTTTTTATACTTCCATGTTTCAACAAGTGCCTGCTACGCACACAGATAACAGCTTTTCTCAGTCCAGACCTGATCCTCGCAGGAGACACACCAGACACCTAAGAACACAAGTGTGGCTAGCAGAGATGAACCCAATTAAAAGAGTCATCAGAGTAGAGGGTTTTTCTGGCATCCTGTAGTTTTCTCCACACACTATCCTCAGTGAAACCTGTATCTTAACCACTGTCCAGGGAACATGTTCCCCTAGGGCTAATAAATATCCTCTCTCTCCACTGACACACCTGCCTACGAACAGCCCTTTTACTGACTTGATTAACAAGAGACTGATACTGAGGGAATAGATACAGATTATAATCTGTTATTCAAAATAAAACTGTTCCAGAATTTGCCAGAAAACGCATCTCAAAAGTTCTTCACATTCAAAACTACAGTACTTTCTCTACACACTCAAGCCAGCTTCAGTCTCGTTAGCTCAGGTGTTAGCAACACTGGCAGGTTGTCACATCAACCCGGATAAACCGTCCTGTACACAGACCCTGAACAAGTCCCACCATCTGCACCAAGGCCTCTGCAGTAGCGTTAATGCTTGCATCCAAGCTAAATAGTTGTGTGCCAGCTCCAATATTCACACACGCACAAAGTCACATTTACAACCATTTAAACAGCTGTGTTTGCATCTGTTTGTAGCATTTTTTTATATCACAGCTTCATGGATCCTGTTTTAAAGAGATCTAACCCCATTTGTAATTGGATCTACTTATCAGCATTAGATTTCATGTGTCACCGCTGAAGAGCTTTTATCAAATACCACCACTTCCCTAGTAAGTGATACTCCCATCCGCTGAGTAGAGATAGTATGAAAACCACACAAAACCAGCTGCAGAATGTTCGATAATCCAGGAGAAACTATCAAACTGGACCGTAACAAGAGGTTCCTGTGATAGTCCTTGATTTCAGCGAAAGGTGCTACCAGGTAACTTCTAAAATGCCTCACTAGTGTCGCTTTCTTCCAAGCTGATGATACCTGTATTCAAGTCTCTAGCAGGTAGCTGGCTTAGCCTGGGTAAGCCACCCTATTTACACGCTAATCACAAAAAACAAACATGAAACAACTCTAGTAAACTACCTTGCTCTTTCAAAATTCTGGCAAAGTTGATTTTTTTTTCTGATTTACCTACTAGAGTTCTTTTAAAAAGCTACTGGACTGTCCCTGTTAGCAAATCAAGGGATATATATTTGAGGTTTAACTTGAACAGCATGTCATTACCTAACATCATGTAATCCCTAAAGGGGCATACTTGTACTTTCTAGGTCAATGAGGTATTTTGCTCCTTGTTGTTGACAGTCTACATCTAACATTCACAGTTAAACACCAGTATTTAAAGGCATTTTTTCCCCCTCCAAATTGACTAATTTCTTTTGTCTATCTCTAGTCTCCTTTCAGTGCTTGCTTGCTCCCACAGCAAATCTCAACTTAGAAAACTTCGTATTCTTTAAAGTGTCTAAATCACCTTGCAATACTAAGTTCAAGGTAGATTGGCATACATTTTATCGAACACCCATCCGTCAGGAACTTTAATCTAACACAGGATTTCGATTTCACCGTAACACACAGAGCCGCAGTTCCAGAAGGATGCTGCCCAGCACACAGCAGCCTGTACTGCTCAAAACTCTCAGAAGTGAAGAATCAGCTGTTGCCCACCTCTCTTCAAAGAGGTCTTTCCTTATTTACATGAGGATAAAAGTAATCTCTTTATACTCCTGCACTCCATAACCTAAAGATTTCCCCTATCAGCCTAGAAATACAAAAGATTTCCAGCTTACATCACCATCAACTGGTTTGCACAGTAAGTAAAATACCTGATGCACATTTTCTTTACTAGGATCGCAGATAGTCAACATACCCTTATTATCTCAATACCATCACATGAGTTATCCCGTTTTATTCTTATGTTTCACCCACTGCAGTTTCTGCTGCACTGTCATAGATGCATCAGCACAAATTCAAATGGCAGTTATGTGTTTTTGTTACCTAAAACTGCACAGTCAAGTATCATATGTGTTCCACCTTTACCATATAGATAATGGTAATGTTCCAGCTGACGGCGGGGAAAAAAAGCATGGAAAAAGCTGGAGGGGTGGGAAGCGTGCTCTGGAACAGTATTTTCCCAAAGGCTGGTTAAACAGCACGAAGAACAAGAGTGAGACTACATTAAAGCAACTGAAGTTCCTCTATAACATTAGTGACTAAAATAGACCAGTACTTAGAGCAGGCACAAGCAAACCAGGGGCCCCCAGTTGTTTATGTTTGTATGCTGGCTAGTTTTAAAAAACACATAATGTTCCATTTGAAAAGCTTTTGTCAGATAATTTGGAGAGGATTAGCAAGCGAGCAATTAGTACATGCAGTTCACATCAACTACCACATCAATTAGCATCATAAATCAAACCACCAACTGAATTCACTCTATTATGCAGGAAGCAAGATGTTCCAGGAAGCAAAATATTCTGGGAGAAGTACCATCTTTTTAGAAGTCCTCTAGGTCTCCTGACTTCAGCTTTAAAATGCAATAAGCAGCTATCAAGGCAGATGCCCGCTGTAAATATCTGTGGGTCTAAGCTGGCTGGCATTGTTACTCAGATGATTAACGCATATCGCTCGCTTCCCTCTGAGGTTACGCACCTACGGATTCAGTGCATCTTTTGCCTCAAGCAAGTCTTGCCCTTTTGGTCAGCCCCACCCTACTCTAATTTTTCAAGATATGTCAGTAGCAAGGTCTTTCCACCCATAAACTCATGTATTGTTATATTTAAATGTTATTAAAAGCTGCAACCTCATAGCAGTGAAGTATTTTTGAAACTTAATTAATGTGGGTTAAAATTAGAATCTTATTTTGCATGAGAAAAGTAATGAAAAGGGACTGAATAGATGAGTCGCCACAGGGTACAAAATTAGTTTTCCACGGCTTGTTTCCATTCCTTCCTGCTTTCATTTCCTGAACTCCAAGGGTGAGCCTACATCCAGGAACAGAACTGCCATAGAAAAGTGCTAAACTATAGGAGAGCCCCAGAAGCAGCGAGGCTGCAGCTCTATGTTGTCTTCATATTCCGAGCATACCAGTACCATTGTCAATCTTTCCGATGTATTTAAGGAAAACTATTATGCAGCTTTATTCAGGGCACGAAAAAATAATAATAATCCTGTTAAGACTTCAGCATGTATTGAAAATACTAACAGAGCTTTACTATAAAAGCATTTTTAAACTGTACTGCATCATTGATTTTATGTACACGAAAGCCAAGGAACATTATTTTACTTCACTGTCATTATTTATTAGCTTTGATAGCTGACACTTGTACCCTTGGCAATACAACCAGGAACACGTTCCAGCTAGAAACAAGAGATGGTGCGATTAATAACAAAATGATTTGCAACTGCTTTATCAGAATTCTCACTATCAAATGCCCACATCTATTAAGATTTTCCAAGCTATCATTCTAGTTTTACTGCTAAACAGTGAAGTTATCCAAGTAAGAGCCCATCTTTCTGTCAAGAACATGATCCCTCATTGATAACATGCCTCCAGCTGCAGCTACAACAGCAGATAAGAAGCTGTATGCCAATTTAGTGATCATGTACAGCTTCCACCTCTGACTTTTGCTTCTTTCTTATCAGGCTCAATTTGTCACATCCTTCCCTGAACAGAAACGCTGGCCAGTTCTACAGATGATCGTGAGCAGTACAATGACCATAGCAGTTTGCTATGACAGATGTATCAGCTATTATTTAATCTTTCCACATCATAAAGCCTGTTATCACTAAAGCCTAACTGAACCTTACTGAGTTAGGGGTTACGGGCTGACCTGCGGGAAAGCAGCTCTGCAGATAAGGACCTGGGAGTCCTGGTGGACAACAGGTTCACCATGAGCAAGCAATGTGCCCTTGTGGCCAAGAAGGCCAACGGTGTCCTGGAGTACATGAAGAAGCATGTGATCAGCAGCTTAAGGGAGGTTCTCCTCCTCCTTTACTCTGCCCTAGTGAAGCCACAGCTGGAGTATTAAGTCCAGTTCTGGGCTCCACGGTTCAACAGAGACAAGGAACTACTGGAGGGAGTCCAATGGAAGCTACAAAGATGCTGAGGGGACTGGAGCATCTCTGTGGAGGAAAGGCTGAGAGCCCTGGGGCTGTTTAGCCTAGAGACTTAGCATGGATCTGATCAATGTTTAAAGGGTAGGAGTCAAGAGGATAGGTCCAGATTCTTTTCAGTGGTGCCCTGCAACAGGACAAGGGGCAACAGGTATAAACTGGAACCCAGGAAGTTCCACTTCAACATCAGGAAAAACTTCTTTACTGTGAGGGAGCCAGAGCCTGGACAAGGCTGTCTAGACAGGTTGTGGAATCTCCTTCTCTGGATAGATTCCAAACCCATCTCAATGCGATTCCTGGGCAAGAAACTCTGAGTGACCCTGCTTGGGCAGGGCAGATTGGATGAGACAATCCCAGAGGTCCCTTCCAACCCCTACCATTCTGTGATTGCATTAGGTTTACAAAAGAAAATATGTCAATATTCAAATCTAAGAATTCAACTGCATCTCAATTATTCCTCCTTACTATTCCCACATTACTAAAGACTTGGTTTTCAAGAGATCTTTTTCGTCCTGCAGTCAGTTCAACATTTGGAAAGCAATACAATTTAGCAGGCCAAGTTGACAACAAAAAAACGCCATAGGTTCCTACTGCTATAGTTGGCTTTCCACTCCTCTCCACTGCATTAGTGTGTTGCAACACCTGCCACAGGAAGGCTGATAGATGACTGGATTTTTGGCTTTCTGACATTAAAATTATTATAAAGCTTCAAGCCACCCCAAGCCATTTCACTGAATGACTAATTCCAGCTGTAACACTGTAGAAAGCACAGGGGAGGAAAAAAGGCCCTTCCCATTGACTTGCACCTGCTACCCTAGTTCAAAGCCACAGCTTTAAAGTGCAAACCCACAATCATTTCTATGCTTTGACAACACTTTTGGATCCTTTCTATAATGGAGTTACATAGCTCTAATTTTTCCCTCTCTAAGTATCTGAGGAAGTATATTTAAAATTATTTCCTGGACTTTGATTTCAACTTGATGCTTTATCAATCCATGCACAGCCTTGGACATCTCAACCTCCTTCCCCACTTCCCTAGTTAGGGAGAGTTTTCCTGATTTTGGCTGGTATCTTTGAGGAAATGCATGGCTGAATGAAAAACAGTATTTATTACAACACTATCTGATCATTTACAGCAAGGTCACTCTCCTGACAGAGGTTATAATGAAGGGTTCCACAGAATCTGAAAAACAAGGAGAGAAATAACATGCCTTCAACATGCTCACTGAAACTTTCAAGTCCAGAACCAGATTATTCTATCCAGGCACAAAATTCCTCATCTGTCCATACAATGGCCACCTCTCCTCGACCCTTCAGGGTACATGCATGACTGAGAACTTGAGATTGTCTTCAGTTCATCAACTTTATTATCCCAGCAATGCTGTTTTGATCGGAGATACCTGCAAACTACTCCAGGCCTTGCACCCCACCCAACCCTGACTCCATGGAGAGGAACAGGCTCCAGCAGTACAGAATACAGAAGCATATTGATGATTTTATTCCTGCACTAGACAGCCATTTCAGTATCCTAAGGTTGCTGGGTTCATTCATATCATACTCTGATGAGAACACAGGCAGTCCTATACTCAAATGCACGATTTTCATGTGTCATTAGTGGGAAATGGTATCTGCTGTCCAGAATCACGCTGCAGTTACACTAAGAACTACTACTCTGTATACAAGTTGTCTTTCAGTAATGAAACATTTCATACGAAACATAACTATGCGAAGCAAGTATATTCAGACAGGCAGCTGAAGTCCAACATATGTCTTCCTGCTACAGTCTTTTTCCATGTTTGTACAAATCCACACACCAGCTACCTCCTTATTTCAGGCCCGAGACATCCGTCTTGGGTTATCAACCAAGCAATGCAAAAAGCCTTGCTCGCGGTTCACAACCAGTTAACTCAGATATGCGAGCGGTTGCAAAGTTAAGTGGTACACATTTCAATGACTGCTGTCTGGGTACCCAGAGTGCCAGGCTTTTAGCTATTTCCCCTGGAGAACACAGTTGCTGCGATACCTAAAAGACAGGCTCCTGGCTGCTCCCCTGAGCAAGCAAAGCTGAAGCCGTAAGATAATGGAAACCACACGTTCACACGCTACCGTGTCTGTTCCACCAAGTACTGAGAATAAGCTACAGGGTGCTACAAAATCCTGCAACAGTGACTATGGCCCCGCGTCATCCTTCTGGTTGTGTCACTGAAAAATAACAGTTACAAAAAGTAGTTATAGTGGTATAAATTAATAGAAAATTTACTAACTGGAAGAACTTCACCTGCAGCTTTAGTTTAATAGACATGTAAGTACTACCAAGTTCAAGTCAAAGTGGATTTTCCTACAGGTTTCAAGTTAAATTGTGTCAAGCATTGGTTTGGTTTAGGCTATAAAAAGCCCTTCAAAATTATTTAAAAAAAGATAAAAACTTTGCATCTGAAGCTTCCCATCAATAAATACAAATACTAAGCAATCCAGCTAAAGTTATATATTCAATTCCAGTCATTCTGCTTGCCTGTATTTTTCTGAAGGGGAAATCACCGAACAAAATAGCTGTCTAATCATTAGGTTGACAGTCATTATCCAGCTACATAAACAAATAAAGCTAAAGGAGACACTGAAATTACACATTTCACACACATCAACCCTGTGGTTGTAGCACTTGCTTCTTTAAATGGTTAACTTGAGCAACAAGAAAAGAAAAATGAATGACAAACCAAGCCATTCACTGGGTTGGAAATGCACTGCCATCTTAACACCCGCTCACTTGTACCACTACACAGGCTCCAAATATGATATTAGTCAGAATCCTGAAACAGCATTAATGAGGTTGAATATGCACATACAATTAAGTAACGCATCTGCTTCCATCCACTTGAAAAAAAAAACCCACCACATTAAATACTTCCAGAGGGCTCTGGATTGCCAGCTGCCCACAACAGACTCACTGCCAACAAGAGAACCTGACAACCTCCCAGTTTTCACTTTGGAATTAGATGTTTAAAACAAACTTTCTAAGAAGTCATAAATCCCTGCTAGCCCAAACACAACTAAGAGACACCACTGTTACCTTATTTCCAAGGTTAGGCATAAGATGCACACAGCATTTATAGCCTTATCACAGTTGCAACAGAAGTAAAAATTAATTGCCAACAACTTCAGATCAAAAGCTCTGAGAAGACTAAGAAGTAGTTGGAAAGTCTTTCCACGTAGATAGAACTGAGGCATTCGTGATTTTACAAATTCCTTTTAAAAGCTTAACTTCATCACTCAAAAAGCTATTCACTGCCCTGTACCTACAGACTGGAGAGCTTGTGACTGCAGTTCAAATGCATCTTCTCACTGCATTTAAATTCTAAAAGTCATAGGACAGGAACAAGGTTCAGTACAAACGACTTAAAACTCTCAGATGTATGAGCACAAGTGTTGCTAGTAGAGCCCTAAGTATAACATAACTAGGAACTGAAACATCTGATAACTAGCACAATAGATAACGTTACTGCTTTTGTTTTGACTCCTTCCATTGGACTCTTCCCAGTATGTCCATGTATCTCTTGTCCTGAGAGCCCAGAACAGGACAGAGGACTCCAGGTGGCCTCACCAATGCTAAGTAGGAATTTAAAGAAAACCAAACCAACAATAACTAAAAAAACCACAACAATAGAACAACACCCAAAACACAGAATCACAGACTAGTAGTCGGTTGGAAGGAACCTCCGCAGATCATCTCATCCACCCGCCCTGCTCCAGCAGGGTCACCCAGAGCAGGTTGCCCAGGATCATGTCCAGGTAGGTTTGGAATCTCTCCAGAGAAGAAGACTCCACAACCTCTCTGGGCAGCCTAGGCCAGGCTCTGACACCCTCACAAGACAGAAGTTCTTCCTCCTGTTCAGAGGGCACCTGCTTGAGTTCATGCCCGTTGCCCCTTGTCCTGTCACTGGGCACCACTGAAAAGAGTCTGGCCTCATCCTCTTGACCACTGCCCTTTAGGCACTGAAAAGCATTGATGAGATCCCTCTCAGTGTTCTCTTCTCCAGGCTAAACAGCCCCAGAGCTCAGTCTTTCCTCATCAAAAAGACGCTCCAGTCCCCTCAGCATCACACCCCAGCAAGGCCAGGCAAGAGTGGAAGGACCTAGGCGCCCAGTCCAAGCTTCTCTCCTGCACAGGAACAGGCACAACTCAAACCAGTGTTCTCAGCCTGGACAGGGCTGTGCTTCCAGCACCATCCCCAAACCAAACTGGTCTGAGCCTCCTGCTCAGAGTCAGTGTCCTGATATTTGGGATCTTTGCCCTTCACCCTCTGTTCTTCCAGCTCATGCCCAGGCAGTGGCCCCTGTGGGGCACCCACTCACCCTCACCACAGGGCTTCAAGCCTACATGTCCCTATCTACAGATGACATCTCTGAAGCCATATTTAACTCCTGATGGTACAGACTTCCCAGAAGTCCTTAAATCGGAAATTAGCAGCATCTCACAACTTGTTCACATCTGGCAGTGTCTTTGCTAAACTATTTCACGGTACGAGGACAAGTGAGAATACAGAAGAGAAATTTAGCCACAGTTCTCCCTCCATATAAGTGACATGAAGTACAAACAGTGCTTCAAGGTAGCCAAGGCCAAAAACTAATATTACAGAAGATGAATCTCTTATTCCCACAGATGTTAGGATTATCAAAACTATTTAATACAATACTTTCTCTCTCAGACTAAGGGGACTTTATCCACTGAAGATTACTAAGCAATCATCTTAGATTTTTTCCACAAGTGATGTAAAGTATCTGTATGAAGGTCAGAAAGAATATTCTTAACAGAAACACTAACAGTCACAAAAACAGATGTTTGAAATGCACTGTCAGCAGGAGGTCACATCGTAGAGATGCAACTGAGTTCTCCTTTTGAGCGACTAAGATTTTTAGAGCTTAATTTACCTTTTCTTCAAAAATTTGCCAAAAATATAAATGTTGACATTTGCCTTTATTTATAAGGACAAAACCAATTCCCAGTTGTGATGCAGTAGAGAAGGAACTACTCCTGAGGTCCGAGAAGTTCTTCACCTGTCTGGCACTATTCCTCATCTCCATCATTCTCCCAAAGAAGCGGGGTTTTTAATTTCACTTAAAACTGTCAGACTACAGTAGGATTGTAAATGCATCCCTTAATATTTGCAATTAATGAAATACATCATATCTTTTCACCATGTAATCCAAGATCCCAACTACTTTCTTCACGGGGTGAAGATTCAGACTGACACTTGATGTATCTATAACATAACTTATTAGAAAATAAGTCTCGTGAAGACACTTCACTTGAGCACCCATGTCACCTTTTGCAAACTGCACTTGCCATTGTACCATCAGCAGAGTACAACACAGAACAAACACAGCAACCGACTTTACAAGGTATGTTTTCTTTTCCCAAGCACCTGAGATCAGCCAAAGCGAATCAAATGTCCCATCTGCTGTATTGCTGAGTGCCTCCTCTTCTTAGGGAGTAAGACTCATTTGCCAATTTAAATAGAAATAAAAACATGCTCTGTATACCCAGCAGCATGAACTCAGCATTACTGCATGCTGCTTTAAACTAATCCCCCAAAGCAAACGTCAGGAGAAGCCCGGCACACTCCCTGAAAACCCTAAAGCCTCACAACACATTTGTTCCAACAACATCAGCTGATCCACATCATGTCTCCTTCCTCGCCTCGGGGAAAAAAAAAAGTTATCCTCAGAAGTTAATGGTTTACGGCATTCCTCTCAATTTGTAACTTCTATGCACTCACCCAAAAGCATCTGATACTTAATCATGCAGCTTTTGCTGAGAATAGCAATGAAACATATAACTTCAAGCCAGAAGGCACAGTCACTTCCACTTGGAATAAGACATTCTGGTAACTTAAAAGACAACTACCAAACCAAACTTAAGTTTACCACACAAATAAAGCAAAGCATCTGAATTTTCTTGGCTACTCATATGCTGAGGTTTATTTCCTTCCACATTAAAAGGAAAGGTCTTTCCATTTTGATACGATTCACCAAAACAACAAAAGACATCCTGTGTTTCATCAGTTTGTCCCCACAGAAGGTCTACACACAGCAAGACAGAGCCACAGCAGAAAAATTCTACGTTTTAGCTAGGTTAACACACAGCTTGGTACACAGTCACACATGCACAACCAGCAGAAAAAGGTAGTAAAAGACTGTTGTAAACATATTTCGCTGGCTCTTAAAAGCAACAATCACTACCCAAGTCAATGCTTATTGTGTATATGCAAGCTTAGAATTTACCTAGGATGCACTTAAGCACAACGTGTTTAGATTCCCTACATCTGAATTACACAAATTTAACTCCCCAGCAACCAACCAAACAAAAAGGATATTCCTGTTGTGCTCCATCATTGCCTTCTCTCCCAGAAATCTGAAACAAGGCAGTTCTTTGGAGAACCAGTTTTACCAATTCAAATCATATAGTTTGAGCCGCAGTTCAGAAAAGCACAACGGTAATAAAAGCTTGAATAAAGGCTGGGCTTAACTAATATGTCAAGATGCAACTGTCTTAGGCAACACTTGGGGTTACTTTCAGCTTTAGGCATTTATACCTGAATATCTGAATCATAGAATCATAATGGTTGGAAAGGACCACCAGGATCATCAAGTCCAACCTTCATCCTAACATCTCTCTAGCCACTAGACCATAGCCTCAAGTGCTGCATCTACTCGTTTTTTAAACACCTCCAGGGATGGTGACTCCACCACCTCCCTGGGCAGCCTGTTCCAGTGCCCAACCACTCTCTCAGTGAAGAATTTCTTCCTAACATCCAATCTAAACCTCCCTTGACGCAACTTGAGGCCATTTCCTCTCGTGCTATCATTAGTAATCTGGGAGAAGAGACCAACACCAGCCTCGCTACAACCTCCTTTTAGGAGGTCTCCTCTCAGTCTCCTCTTCTCCAGACTAAAGAGACCCAGTTCCCCCAGTCACTCTTCATAAGACATGCTTTCCAGACCCCTCACCAGCTCATTGCCCTTCTCTGGGCCCGCTCCAGCACCTCAATGTCCTTCTTGTACCATGGTGATACCATCATTTTTTTGATACATTGAAATAATGCAACATACACCTTAATTATTGACTTAATTATTTCCTTGCATGGAGGTTCCCAGATGCTGGGTGTCCTAAGTCTGTTTCCACAAAATAGCTAAGGGAAAGGAGTGATTGGCATTCAAAGTTTTCAGAGTGACGATTGTTGTTTCCAGTTTGCAGCCTTCTTCTCCTCTGCCAAATCTTGTGCTACAATCAGCTCTTGCTCCTCGTCATGAGCTCATGAGCTATTTGTACACCTGCAGAAAGGCTCACATTGTTAAGGAGAGGCTACTACACAGCAGTGATTCACCTTCCCCTTATCGCTAAGCTGGTGAAGTAAAGAAAAGTCAACTAATAATGATACTCCTTCCATAACTGGGAGCCAAAGAAGATTGATCATTGCTGTGTCTGCCATTTTTCTATCAAGTAGAAGAGAACAGATACAGTAAGCAGGAAAAGGAGCTGTTGTCTTTTGTTTCCCAAGAGCAAACAATGCTTCTGCAGCACATTTGTTTTTCAACTCATTTGTTGAAATGACTTCAGTGGCAATGGAAGTGTTAAAATGTTATTGCTACCTCAGCTCCAAAATTGAGTATACATTCTCATGTAAGATGTAGTCTCATGACAGAGCTGCCCCCCCCCCCCTCCCCCCAACATACCTGAAACCAGCATTTAAGAAGCTGCAAATTCAGAGGGTTCCAAGAAAATAATGGCCATGGCTGGTAATAACACTAACGTGGAGTCCTGCATCAGTTCATGATGTCTCTAATGCATATGCACTTCAAGAGTCTTAGCTCCACCCTCAATTACTTTATTTTCAAGAAATAGTGCTTTTAAAAGGGACTGAAGGAAAAAAAAATAAAGGTTTATACCCTCTATAATTTTCTCCTACCCATCCACTCCCCCAGTGCATCCAGATCTTTGCACTGCCCTGAACAAGTCATTTCCAAGTGTACAGAGGTCATATTTTCTCCAAGATTTATACTTAAGAATCACAATTTCAAAACTCATACTAGCATTCACAACACTTTTTTAAAATAGAAAAATCATAATAGAAATCACAAAATGCACTGGAACATGGTAATTCGTAACTGAATAATGTCTGGTGTGGCATTTGTAAGAATTAAAGCAACAACTTCCTCTTTGATGAATAAGTTAATAAAATCAGATTTCCTATTTGAGAGGGGAAATAAAAGACAAAACCACCCAAAAAAGCACACACTGCAGAGAACATCTTCAAACACTTGCAAGGCACACTGAAACTGATATCTTAAGCCTCATCATTAAGGCTTCATTTTACTAGTGGAGGACTCACGATATTTTCCAGTTAGAAAAATCTGCTTGAACCCCACAGTGAAGCAGAGTCTGTTTTGATAGGCTTGCCACTGTGTAAAAGGAGAGTAAACCTCTTTCAGATGCTCAAGACTTGCTGCATCGGTATCTGTTTGTAATAAGAATACTAGCAAAAGCGTTTTTCTAGACTGTTAGCCAAGGTGACACTAACATTGTTAACCTGTTTTAAAATCCCTTCATGAAGGCTTAGAAAATAAGTTTTTCACTGTCTTTCCTTGGTTTTGCATCATCCTTAAAGTTTTATAACAGCATAATGCTGCTCTCAATCTGGGTGATACACACCAGAGCAGGCAAATTGAGCTATTGCCTACCCTTACATATCTACATGCACCTTAAGACTATCAGACATTGGAACCATGAGACCTTTCCAGCAGTTTAAAGACTGCTGAAGTCAATTAAGGTTTACTTCTCCCTATTCCTCAGCACACAACATATCAGATAGAAGAACTGTTTAATACTGATCAAGTACCAATGCATTGCCTGGTGGAACCAAGCTGGTCAACTACAGAATGCAGGAAGACAGTTTTTTACTACAATTAACAGCCCAAATAACAGCATCTAAAATTGTTTGGCTACTTTGGTATGAATTTCAAGCAAAGAACTCAGAGTGAAGGTGTATTATTTTAAACTGTTGACTTTGCAATTCCATGAAATAAAAGAACTTGGAAGTATCCAATTTTTAGCATTTTCATCCAGTGAGAAAAAACTAATGAACTAATATCACCCAGAACTGCTTTACCCAGTATCACATCTAACTTAGAATAATAGAAGAAAAGAAATCTCTGTGCAAAAAACATCAACATGTCAATTTAGGACCCAATTTAGGACTGTTTAGCAGTTGCAGTCTTCAAATTAGATACACCTCGTGGACTTGAATATAAAGAATTGCTGCTGCTGAAAGGCCAGTTTTAGTTTCACATTATTTCAACAGTTATTGGTCCAGCAATTGCATCCAGACACTCCTCTAACAGAACCCAAATCTAAAAAGAGAGGGTTTACATTCCCAATACAACCCAAAGCATTGGGAAGACAGTGCCGCTCTACACTGAAAATTCTAAGTAGTAGCATCACTACTTCATTGAAATAAGCCTCAAATTGCTTTAGATTCCAACCATGTTCTCCTCCAGATCTGTCAAGCCTCTCTTGAGCAGGAAAGTATTATCTGAGCTGTTCAAAGAGCACACATTGGTTGGAGTTACGGATTAAAGCAGCCTGAACTAATGAGACTGTATTATTTTCTTGAAAGGTTACAGCTCTCCTTTTGCTGGAAGGAACTATTTCAGTTACTTCCTACTTTCTCATGCCAGCCCCAAGCCAACCACACCACGATTCCTCACTGTCAGTGAAAAAGCCAAGTACCTGGAACTCAAAGGTTTTGTGATTTGGGAAGTATCATCATAACACTGAACTTTTTGCAGCAAAGTTGGAACGCAAAAGCCACAGAACAAACAACTAATTTTAAATTCTTCCTACATGCAACATGACATTCCCACGTAGGTTTAAAATCTGGTATCAGTGAGAAGCAGTTAGATAAAGGAGGTTTACTAAACCTGGGGTGTCACAATCTAAAGGAGTGAGTTGTTGGGTTTTGTAAATATATACAATTTTCAGTGTTTAAGAGGTACCTGAAGAGCCCTCAGAAAAAGACTTAAAAAATACGCACTTTTTCTAGACAAATCTTTCCCATGAATCAGCTCTACTGGTTTCATGACTCAGTGTCCAATGCAAGTGAGACAGCAAACTGCCTATGAAAATTTTACTCATCAGCTCTGCCTTTGAAACACATTTGCAGGCTGCTATTTTGGGTTTAAAGTCTTCGTGATTGACAAACGAACCAAGCTACAGTTAGGTAACAAATCCTTACAACACGAAAAGACTAACACAAGTCCCATGCTGTGAAGATAACTACACACAGCACTTCACAACCTCCTCCCACTTCAACACAAACTTGGCTGCATCACTACGTCCCAAGCATCTTATTCAGCAAACATATTTATGCCACATAAACATGTACTAATGCCATATAAACATGTATTAATTACCACTTTAAAAATATTCTGCTGAGGGCATCATCTATCCCGCAGAAATCCAAACACCAGCAGCACTGAGAAAGGCACAGCAGTGCCTGTGCCGCATCCTTCCCACAACATATATTAATAAATTTCCATCTCCTCAGTGAAAGAGGAGAGCAAAGGGGAAGGACTCCCAGGAGGGGACAATCCAGACTCCAAGAAGCTGACAATCACACACCATAAAGTGACTAATACAACAGAGAATATGCACAAAACTACCACGTTCTTAGTTGCATGTGGAGGCTTTGCTGGGGACTGTGTTCTTTAATAAGTGACAGGCGCTGCCAGTCTCAGCGACTGTATGAGATACTAAAATGGGGTGGGTTTTTTTTTGCCCCCTCCTCTCTAAAACATGAATGGCATTAAACGTTGTGCCTGTCTATTCAAGCTGCACTGCTGAAGTCAGGCAAATAGCACGTCTTCCAAGTGACAATCTCAATAGCAGCTTTTCCATCAGGACTTTTTTATTGCATATAATTTAAGGGCAAGACGGGCCAACACCACAAGATGGTTTTAAGCAGCTCCCTATCTCAGCTGCTGTCCATCACATGCTGCTGGGTTGAATCCCTTCCAAGAGCGTGGCAGACGACTACGATTCCACAAGCGCACAACACAGAGCTTAGCAAGTTATCACGCAAAATTACTCAAAAATTACTTCTTAAAACACCCGCCAATACAACATTTGTTCTTTATAACTCTGGTGACACTGAAGAAAAATATCTGTAGACGTCGCAATACATTTTTTTTCATGATTTTGCACATCCTAAGCAGTTCAAGAGTCTCCGTAGTGCTCCTTCGGGGGACAGATGCATATAAACCTAAGCTTAGAAGACTGTTATCTCCATCTTGCCTTCAGATCTGTTTTTACACTGCTGCCCAGACAGACTACGGCTCCACAAACCAGTTGTGCATCTTGTTCACCCGCTTACCCTCGCCAAAGCAGAACCCGCACTTTAGCTACCTGCCCCAGAAACTGCACGGGGCACCGAAGAAAGCCTCATTTTCTCCAACCCTTCTGCAGGCAAGGCGAGCATCATCCTTCCCACCTCAACCCAGCCCCGACGAGACGCCTGCTCCGCGGCAGCAGGCAAGCAGCAAAACAACTTCTCCCCTTCCCAGCCGTGCTCCCAACAAATCCACAGCGAGGGGCCACCCTGGGCACCCGGCGCAGGGGAGCCGGGGGGGACCAGGCCGAGACTCCCCCGTGACCCCGGAAAAGCCCTGCCACGGGGAGGATGGAGGCGGGGAGGGCAGCCCAGCGGGCGCGGGCAGCCGGTGAGAGCCCCGGGGCTTGAGCGGTGTGGGGGGCGGGAGGG